>VZRH01000363.1:394320-475018 GCA_013397555.1 Urocynchramus pylzowi | reverse complement strand
TTTTTTTTTTTTTTTAAGAAGAGTCCTGCAAATTTTGTAGAGAATTTATTATTGATATTTAGATATTGTACTCCTGCAATGAGTAAGTGGACAGGAAGCAGATGCTACTGGAAAGGTCTCCCTTCTTTTTTTAAGCCATCCAAAACAGCACTAGGTAAATTCTTTCCCTGTACTCAAAAGAAGGAATAAATCAAAGACAAATAACTACATGAAAGACAGAGAGGGACATTTACAGGGGCATACAGTGACATGACAAGGGGGAGAAGTTTCAAACTGAGAGTGGGTGTAGATTAGATATTGGAAAAAAATTCTTTACTGTGAGGATGGTGAGGCACTGGAACAGGTTGCCCAGAGAAGTTCTGGTTGCTGCATCTCTGGAAGTGTTCAAGGCCAAGTTGGATGGGACTTGGAACAATCTGGTGAAGGGGGATTCCCTCCACGACAGGGAGGTGGAACCAGATGATCTTTAAGGTCCCTTCCAACCCAGGCCATTCTGTGACACTCTGGTTCTAAGACACAATTCTATGAATGAAGTTGTGTCTGAATGTGGTTTTCATCCTGCTTTGTACCTTTCCTGGATTGCAAAGCTGCATCACAGCTCATTGCTAATCAGCTGTGAGATTCTACTAATTGAGTATTGCTAGCATAGAATGCTACCACTGTGCACACTACAAAGACATCTCAAGACTTTGCACAATTCCAACTGAAGGGTCAAAATAGAGCTGAATGACAAAATGTATCACTGCCTTCCTGTGCAGCAAAAATTTAAAAATCCAGAAGCATCCCATAGCTTACAGGTTTTCAGCAAAGTTACTGCCTTTAAGTCATGAGAAAATACCAAGTTTTGTATTTCCATTTACTACAGAAAACCACAGATATAAGGAACTGTAAGAAACATATCTGGCAAGCACAGTCATATCTATGAGAAGTGCTACAAGAACAAGTACATATAGAGTATTGACTTATAATTTGTGGGCATGTAGGACACTGAGTCCAAATCCCTCTTGCAGTTTGATATTGTTGTTGTCTCCTTTTTCACCTGTCACCTGAGAGCTCAGTCTAAAGCCTGAGTTGATAGGAGTGGCTGTTAGTGGACCTTGAGTAACCCATGCTCTACAGAGTGTGATGCCTTGCTTGCTCCATCCAGCCACTGGCTTTGCCCTGAAGTGGAGCATCCCTGGTGGTTCAGCAGCTCTTTTTGAGCATTTTCCAGGCTTTCATGTGAGGGTTTTCCCTCTAGTTAGATCCAGGCTTATACAAACAAGTAAATTTTTTCCCCCAAAGAAGTCTAATATGATTCAAGTAGGGCAACTGATGATTTTGACCCATTAGTTTAATTTTAGTAGTTTAGTAACAAAAAAGTTACAATGAGAATCTGGGCAGATAAAACCCCTCTGGTTTAAATTTCAGTCCCTTGTCTCCCACCCACCCACTGCTTCCAGAACCTCTTCTCTTCTAGAAGGACAGAGGATTTCACCCTTTTCCCAATATCAACCTTTTGTAAATCTGTCTGGTCTATTTTAACTACATTTTCACAGCCTGCATCTCCTATTCTCCACTCATCCTAGGAACTCCAGTCATTACACATTCTTGCTTAGCTGTGAAGTGCAAATGGCTAGAACTTCTCACAGGGCTAGCTCAGATCCTTTAGCCCTTTCCTTCTTTTGATTTCTATAAACCTATGAGTGCATTTTCCCCCATGTGAGGAAGAAAAAAAAAAAAGGGACACTGAAACAAAATAGGTGAACATTCATTATAATTGCATTTTCTTCCATTCACTGCAGCCTACTGTGTGAGAAGGTCCTGTCCACAGCAGGACAGGACCTACCTCCTATAAACAGCCTTTGGAAACATAATAGAAATTATTTCAAAATTGCTTTGGGATGGAACATTTTCTCTGGAAGAGTTGTCAAGAGTCAGGTTTCAAGTGTAACAAGATTCTGAGTCATGGGATTGACAGTGGTTAATTGCATCACCAAAACTGGTTGGTCCTCTCAGAGACCTGACTGGGCACTCAGACAGTGAGTCTTCCTGGGAGGTGCCTAACTCTACACTCTGATGCATCATCTGAAGGCACCAGCTGCTGTCTCTGCAGTGAATCACAGCTTGTATGCACTGCTCTAGCTCTGCTGGAGTAACACACCTTCCCTTGGCAGCCTTGCCTCAGCCCCCCTCCTGGTGCTGTTCCCACTCCTAGAAAGGTCACTAACACCTTATATGCATGCTCCTCTGCCCTCAGTTCTCACCTTGGCTGGACTGCTTGGCTTGATGCACAGAATGACAGAAGGGCTGAGGTTGTGGGGGACCTCTGGATGCCATCTGCTCGACCCTGATGCTGAAGCAGGAACACTCAGTTGTCCAGGACCATGTCCAGACAGCTTTTGAAAATCTCCAAGGATGGAGATTCCACAATCTTCTCTCTGGGCAACCTCTACCAGTGCTCAGCCTCCCCCAAAATGAAAAAGTGTTTCCTGATGTTGAGAAGGCACCTTCCACGTGTCTGTTTGTGCCCTTTCCCTTTTGCCACCGGGCACCACTGTGCACAGCCTGGCTCCGTTCTATTTGCACCCTGCCTTCAGCTATTTTCTCATATTAATAAGATTCCCCTTCTATGCCCTCTCCTCTTTCTTCAGAGCAGAAATGCCACGGTCTCCAACCATCCTTGTAGTCTTCTCCAGAATTCCAACAAACCCCCAGTCGTGAGGCCAGACCCGCACATCAGCGCACGGGAAGCTCTCTTCACCTATGGACAATTCCCGTGTACAATAAAGCCACGGTCACCCTTTCTCTCCTTCTGGCAGAGACCTTTGGGGACCCTTTAGTCAGAGATTTTTGGTGGCCCTTGTGCCACGTAGGATCCTCGCCCGGACCCCCAACTCCTGCCCTGCCCACCCGTCCGGACTCGTCGGGCGGTGCCGCGGGACTCCGCCCGTCTCGGTTACACCTGCCCGCACCTCCCCGCACCCGCATATCCCTGCGGATGGATGGGACACGGATGGATCCCAGCGCCTCCTCACCCCGCTGGGAACAGCGTCAAAATGAAGCTGCGTTGGCCGGGAATCGAACCCGGGTCAACTGCTTGGAAGGCAGCTATGCTCACCACTATACCACCAACGCCGCGGTGATGGAACCTCTCTGTTTGCCTTCCTCCTTCCTCTCCTGATTCCCTCTGTTCCCGGTTTGCCCATAGGATTTACTACTTGTCCTCAAGCACAGCATAGAGCTACTGAGGGAGGCATTCCAGTTTTGTCCACAGCTGCCAAGGCTACTAGAAAATTAGAAGCTTGTTTGGTTGTTTGTTTTTAAACACTGATAAGAAGGTATTGTACAGTGAAATGTTTCCAACGTCCTGATTGGTTTAAAAGAAGTTCCAAATAGGACTAAAACCTTCAGAAAGGGGACTGTGGATAACAGCACAATTGGAAAAAGTCTGGCTGACATCTGATGAAATAAGCATCTTCATTTTTAGTAAAAGAAATAGTCTTTCCAGCATTAATGTTGCAGATGAGATTTTTATCTCATGTCTGAAAAATTAGATGGAAAAAGTTTTAAAAAACAACATATGTTGTCCTTTCCATCAACTACTGCTTTTGTCTTCTCAGTATCATCCAAAGAAACATAAGATTATATGGAAAATATAACTGAAAATGAACTAAATAGAGATGCAAAAGCTTGATATTTGAAAGAGGGTTATCTGAAACACAACCCTGAAATGCTGAATCTTAAACTTGAATACATTTTTGTGACATTATGTGTCATGAAAAGTTTTCTACTGTAGCAGATAGAGTCAACAAAGTATTTTAGAAGAACAAAATCTCAAAAAACTCACATGATGTGAGAATATCCTATGACTAACCCAGGGCACTCTAGGACATCCGTGATTTCACTTCTGAGAATGTCCTGTTTACAAGCAGATATGGTTCTTACCATGTAGGAATCTCAGCAAGTTTGTGGTAGAAACCATTCTGTGCCAGCAGAGAGGTCCTAAGCAGAGAGACCTTCATGTCTCTTTCATTCTCAAATCCTCTGTCTTCAGCTTCCTGCAGTGGTAATCAGAAACGTTGTAAGATGTAATATTGGTCAGACATCCATCAATCCTGTCACCTTCTGTCACTTGGCATGTGAGTAATTAATAGGTCCACAGAAGGTCCCCCAGGCCTGTGCATACTCTGACCATTTTACAGGTGTTGGTATAGATGACATTTCTTGCAACTTTAAATGAAAGTCTGTCATGCACATCTATGTCATGGTAAGGATATAGAGTTTTCTCTCATTTTCTTATCATATTTTATTTTAAACGTCAGCAAAACCAGCCAAGATCCTATTTGGAATGCTCTGCAAACACCTCATGAGGATGTAATGTTAAGAGTATTTATAACTAAGATTTAAGAAAGCAAGCTAAGAGGGCTCTGCTGAATGATGCAGAGTCCATTTTGACTGCATGTGACATGCAGTGCACATGTATTGCTGGGCAAACCACTGCTTTTGGGAACCACATTTTCTGTGCATTTGTTGTGGAACCTTTTTACACAGGGCCTTGACCTTGAGCCAGTAGGCTAATAGTTTAAGAATAAGTTAAATGACACACACCAGTTAAAATGACACACACAATGATTATGATCATAATCACTTCTGAAAAACACATACCTTATTGTAATGATTTTCATGCTTTTCTACTAATCTGTAGGCACCATAAATATATTCTAGTAAAGGCATGGATAGTAAATTTAAGCCTAGTGAGAATTGTTTCCAATGTTACTGAAGAGTATGGTTTAACAATCATTAAAAATGGTTATTCTTTATATACTCCCTTGCAGAGAAATCTCATGGAACCTGAAATTCTGCAGACAAACATTTGAAAATAATTGCCTTACTGTTTAGGAATTTGAATAACTTTAATAAAGAAGTCAGCCTGGAGGAAGTGTGGATGTTCTTATAAGAACTTATATTTCTCTTCCTTTAGCTTCTAGTCTTAACTACATTTTCTTTGTGTATTTCAATACCATCCTGTATTTTAAGGCATTACAGAATGAAGAAGGTGATTTTAAAACAGTGTGATAGAACTGGAAAGAGAGCTAGGCCCCCACTGAATTGAGAAAAAGCACTGAATGAGGATTTCCAGCTCTGAGAAAGCTGGAAGCTGAAGTGTATGGACAGAACAGGACAGAGAAGTGGGACAGGCTAAGCTGATCTCTGAAAGGCAGCCACCTGCATCTCAGCTCATAAAACTGCATGAGATTCCTAAACTATTTAAGCACCAAAACTTGCAGATTAACTCAGAGGGGCACATTCCCAAAGTCAGAGTAGTCTTATCCTGCTTAGGGAATTCTAGAAACACTTCTGGACATCTGTAAGCAGCTGGAAATCTGTTGAAATCTGACATCAGTTTTCCAGTCTCAAATGCAAAGCCTCCTAAACTCCTGCATGTTCAGGCAATAGACACACACGGCCAAATCAGGGGCTCTGCATGAAATTTCTGTCCTGATTATTTGTTTTGCCTCCCTCTCTCACACACACAAGCAGATGCACACAGATTGCAGTAGCGCTTGATGAACAAGCAGATCAAATTAACCCTTATTATATCTTACCAGAACATGAAGAATGAGCAATGGTAGCTTTTCCTAATCTGGTTTTAATTCACTAGGCAACAAATCTGTTGGCTATGAGTCTACTGCATACAGCTTTTAGCTGAGAGGAAGCATTTTGCTGTGGCATAATTAAAAGTGTTCCAATTGCACACATAACAACACACTCTCTGCTTTCTTATTAAAGGTTGTCTTTGTTGGGGCTTACACCAAATAACTTGCACATGTGACTGTTTTTGCAGCAATATCATATTCAGCTACTTAGTGCATCACCATGCTAACCTCTTGATTAACCCTTGCTTCAAAGGCTGCTCCCTGCAGGTGCAGTCTCGTTGCTTTTCTGGCAGGGACATGCCTTGCTCACTGCTGGTGACCTCTGTCATTGCTGAGGACCTGGGCATGCCACATGTGCTTTTGGTTTACAGCTCAAGGCCTTGGCTAATTGCATAATTGATGTGGTGCAGATCCATGGCCTGTAGGAATCTAGAAGATATTAAAATGAAAAAAATAAAACCTAGGCCTTGCCAACACTTAATTTGTCCATTTTTATGGCAATAAGCTTCTCTGTAGAGTATAGATTTTAATGTAGTTAGTCTGGAATATTATATATATTATATAACCATATAATATATGGTTATACCCTTGGTCCAAAGGATTCCTCAGTCCTTATAAGTAAAAGAAGTTTGGAAGTAAGAACAACATATTCTTGGAGATTTCAAAACTCTTTAGTGCTACCACAGGAACAGAATATGTCTATTACCTACTGCAAGTTTTATCAACTTCTCCGGAAAAGAAACAGCATCAAATCTTCAAATTAAAGACATCTAAATGTTGGCAGAGAAAACTTCCTAAATATGTGACAAACATTACAAACATTTGATGCTTTGGAGCTGTTTGAAAGTTGTATGTATTTTGACCTAATGCACCAATAGAAATAAAAATAAAAAGCTTTAAAAAATGGTTTTAGAACTAATTTACTTAGGATCAGCCAAGTCCAAGTTTAATGAAAAATAACAGCCAACATTTATAGGGCTTTTGCTCGAAAATCTCACCTTTCTCATGATTGATATTCTTTTATACATAAACTGATTGTCTTAGTAACTGATTTCAGTTTTACCAAATACTGTTCTCCAGTCAAAGTGTTTACATAGTTAGTTATATGATTTTTTCTGTCAAGGTCAATCTCCATGAGTGATCAGTCCTCAACATACAATAAAGATAACATACACATAAACACATGTTTGTCTTTGTCAAAGAAGACTACTACTCAAATTTAGAAATACTTTAAAATAGACTGTAAAGATGGCATTTCAAAATTCCTGACTTGTTGCTGTTCATCAACAATCTTGCAAACATTGTTTAACATTTGCAATGCTAGCTAACTTAGTTGTCTTTATTTATAACAGTCATAAATTACTTTTCCCCTTCTTAATAAAATGGTATGGTTTTGGACTTGATATAAAATATTAGAAACACTATAATTTCTCATGATTCTCTCTGAGGATTTTTATTAACATCTAGTAATATGTCTGACCTTTCAAAAATAAGCCAAGTATTCTTTTCTCTACCACTAAGTAACTGAACTTTAATGGCAAGCAATAAGATTCCTTCCCTGGTGTATGCAAAATTCATAATGCTAAAATAAATAGATAGCTGTTAACTTGAAAAACTAAAATAAAATTTCCTGAGAAATATTATTCCTGATTTGAAGGACAGCTCACTATCTCAGATGCAGAGAAGCCCCAATAAGGCTGGCATAAACACTCAGCAGTCAGCTTCTTTCTAGTTATTCTGATGATGAAATAACTGAAAATCTAGCAAGTTTGTCCAAAATACAAAAAAAAAACAAAAAAAAAAAAAACTTAAATTATTCTTAAGCCATTACTGGTTTTGTTTTTTAGCTTTTCTTTGAATTATCAGTGGATAGGAAGTTTAATGAAAACCTGAGCTGAGACTTTTTTTGGTGCAGTCACTTGGCTTCAGAAGCTGGGATGCTGTGTGTGAATGTTCATGGGCACCTCAGGGAGTGGTTCATTTCAGATTCATCTCCAAGGCCATCACAGCCTTGGTTAAGTGTCTAAAATAAACTGATGAATCACCTTCTGGATGGGCCTCTTTCTATCAGTGTTAAAAATAGAAGTGGTTAGCTCAAAAGTTTTATATACAGTGGCTTTAATATAGACAGAATTTTATAGAAATTATAAATCATAGAATTACAACTACTTTTTGCAATCTGAATGGTTCTATTGGCTGTTTTGTTACTTTGTGATATCACCTGAGAAGACAAATTTTGAGGTTTATTAATGTATGGATATTGATATTTTCGGACAGAGTGGACACCAGTCATCCAGCAGTGATTTAGATGTTTCCAGGAGTAGCAAAATTACTTAGTATTTAGAAATTATCTACTCAATCAACCAGATTTTTATTGCCTCTCTATGGTACTTCAAGGAAACAGAAGTCACTTCATTTTCTCAATTTCATGAAAATACAAACAGACATGTTTAGAAATCCAACCCCAAATGAGGAGGATTTTTAGAAACAAGGTGCTGAGTTTTTTTCTTTGAATTAATGTGGTTTAGTCCAGAAGGCAGCTATACACCCTTCTGTTATTATTCCAGATTTACTAACCCCATCTGAAGTCCTTAAGTAGGGAGGATTTAGTCATTTACACCCTTATATTTGTACACCTTTTCATACCAATATCTGATCTAGATGATTAAATTTATAGACACAATATCAGACAAGAGTAGTAAAAGAACCTCTTTATTTCTAAAGATGTAGAAGTCATGTACATAATTAGTGTCATATGTTGTTAAGGACATTCAAAGATTCAGTAGGCTATTTTTTCCTTTTTTTTTTTTACTCTCCAACACACTCCTTCTTTCCCATTCCTCCTTTTCTTAGAATGTTTTTTAAGCAAGGAAAGGCACACCCACAGCCTTCATCTAAGTTTAGAAGACATCACTGGAAGATTTGACTGTGAAGCCTGAACAAAAAACCTGATTAAAAATATGGGGTTTTTTTAATAGCAGAAAAATTCAGAACCATAGAAAAACATCTAGATTTATTTTGTCACTTTATTTTATCCCTTCCTTTCTTACTATCTCTTGTAAGGGAAAAGTTTCTGCTTTTGTTTTAAGCTAGGTTATCCTGATTGATTTTGGCTGAAATAATTTATCTTTTTTATTTATCCTTGCTATATAATTTGTTTTTGCTATATAATGCTGGACATTTAAGCATTGGCCTGGAGTCTAAGATTCTGTTTTACTCCCTCTCCATCTTCCTGGGAGCTGAAAGGGCTGAAGGGAAGGGGACTAACAGGGAATTACTAAGTTCTGCATCTTTAGGGAAATATACACATAGAAATATGTGTAACAGGGTGCTTGCATTTGGTTGTGTAGGGATTTCTTTTTTCCCTTCACCTTCTGAAAAGGTTGGCATATTTCATTTTTTATGGTCAGTCCAAAAGATTATGCTTTCCAGAACCCTGTCAAATGAGTATGATTGATGCACTAGTGGAAAATAAATATGGGGGAAATTACTCTGGAGTATTTATGCATTAAATAAGCTAACATTCTCTATCCCAGAGGCTCACAGAATAATGAGCAATTAAACCACTTGATTCTGGCACTTCCACATTGAAATTGACTTCTATGGAAATGGGGAGCACTGTTTAAGGTGATTGTGGGCATTTCTCAGTGCTCGACTTTTAATGGCTTTTGTCTGAGGTTTAGCATGTGTGCTTTGTGAGATGAGCTATCCCTGACCAGGACTGTCAGGCTCAGACATTTTGGAATCATAAAATCATAGAATATCTTGAGCTGGAAAGGACCCACAGGAACCATTGAATTCTAAGTCCCAGACCTGCACAGAACAGCTGGGCAAGCTTGCTATAAAAAAAATTGGTTCAAAATACATACTCATTTTAGAGGGAAAAGTTTTTAATTTTCACAATTCTTGCTGCCATTGAAGAAAACCAGTTCTACAGTTCTGTCTTAATATTGGTAGGAGTGATTAAGACTGAATTTATAAACATAAGTGCACAAAAAAAAAAAAATTATCACTCATAATTAATGCCTTTTATTAGCTATGTGTCAATTTCTGTGCAAGTTAATTTTGAATTAAAGATTTTCAGTTCAATACTCTGCATCTGAAGTATGGCAGAGCTGCTCTGAGATTTACTTATGTTAATGTAGCTTTCTATACTGATTGCATTATTTTAATCAAAACTTTCTGTAGAGACTCTTTAATAGTTCTTAAATTGCAGTTTTAATGTATAAAAATTAAATTACGTTAGAAATCCTACCAACATTCCATTGGATTAACAATAAATGCTTAATAGAACAGATTTGGGTACCCTGGATACCTTTTCTTACCTTTCTTTTGTTATGATTTGGTTTAGAATTTTATTACTTTGATACCTAATCCTCTAGCTAGTCTGATTCACCAAGTTATCAGGCATCAGCTGAGCTGCAGAATTGTTTGTTTGTCTTTCAAGCATTGTTCATTATCTGCAAAAGCAAATTGTAATTCCTGCACTATGGAGTATGAGCATAATTCCCATTCAATGCAAATCAAGCTGACTCACAATTGCTTTGGTTAAAAATAGAGATCAGTTTCCTCAGATCTGGTATAATATAGTAGATTTAAATTACCATTATTGGTAACTGAAATTACCAAATTTTTATGTGTTGATTTCTAACTCTTTTTATGGGAAGCCATACATAATAAGGAAAGAATTTATTGTTAGCCCTTCCAAAACCTAAATAAAATGCAAAGAAAATTAGATTTAATAGTCCAGTTATACCAATTATATTAGCATTCACCAAACTCATCAAATAGTCAACATTCTCCTATTTCAAATTCTCTACTTAATGAAAGCAAATACCATTAAAATTGTTAAAAATACAGGTATAAAAATAGTGTTACATCATATAATATTATTGGAAGATAAGCACAAGTTAAGGAAATCAGGGAATAGACAGCTGCTCTTTGGAAAGGTGTTATGGCTTAACAAGGAAGAAAAACTCCAAACAGGCCAAGACAAGTTCAAGCAAGGTCTGGTAAGTCATCATACCAGTTTCCCTTTCTTTAATTGCTTTATCATACCCAGCTTAGTGCTTCTGAAACCAGCACACTTCTGATATCTTTGTAAGGAAATGTGTGGGTCTCATGGCTGTATTAGCTGAAGATGTGCAATACACCTTTCACTGATGCTTTTTTTTCAGTCTCCTGGCTTTCAGAGACAGCAAGTCTCACAAACACCCCAGAGAAAAAGACTTTTCTACACAGTTCTACTAGTAAGAAAATAGATTTTAATCAGCTAGTTCTAATGAAGACATCCTGAATTCTTTATTCATTGCATTTCAATTTAATAACTATTAAAATAAAACAGATGGTTTAGCCACTTGTCTCTCAAGACATCCCACCTTCCCTCTTGCCATGCCTATTTTGGCAGGGGGGACTGTCTGAGAGCTGTATAGACCTTTCTTTCTTTTTCTTGCTGTTTGACTCTCAGTGCAGAGTCTGCAGTTCTATTCCTGAATGCCAAGGCAACAATTTCTGACTTTTCCTGATAAAATAAGTTTTCTTTGGCAAATTTTTCCACCTTAAGTTCTAGTATATCTCATATTCAGGATAATTTCTTACAAAGACTCAGAAGCACTGACCAAATCACTGGTAAACTATTGACTGAAAATAAAATGTCTTAACATTACTCTATTTTTTCTGTACCAAATTATATGGGTTGTTTGGGTTTAACCAGTGTTATATAGTTTTAACTCCCACCTTGAACTTTTTTCATTCTGTCTCTATTTAGCATCATCTACTGTAATTTTTCCAAATAAGCCACAGCCAGCAAGTTGGTGGTATGAAATGAACAGTTTATATAACTTTAGATGAAATATCAAGTGGGCAAGCATATTTTCCTAACAGACATTCCCTTTTTCCTCCCTTCTGAATCCACATGTGCACCTGTTTCAAGACAAATCCCTTTACTTGCATGGGATTTCTGTTGTGTTTGGCAGGCTGGAGAAGTGCAATGGAAGGGCACTGGGTTAATTTTTCAGAGATGCTTAGGATGCACACATTCCTCCAAAGTTAGTGGGATCTGCAGGTGCTCAACACAGCCTAAAAATCACGCCTTAGCAGGAAAACTTGTGCTCTCCTCTAGAAAGATCTAGAGGAGATAATCTAAAGATTATTTTTAAAAATCTGATAGAGACTTTCTGTATCATCTGACCTTTTCTTTGATGAATTTCTTCATTATTCTGGAAAAAAAAAGGAAGCCTAATGAAAGAAGCATTGTTTAATTAATATTTTAGAGATAAACCACCAAAAAAAAAAAAAAAAAAGCCAACAAAAACCAAACAGGACATAAGGGAAAGAATTGTCTAGGATGTAATCCATGGATACAAGTGAAGCTTCTACAAAACAGAAAATTCTGAACAAGGAGGTATTTCAAGAACATTAGAGTGAAGTGCTGAATTTTTTTCTGACATATTCCAGCTTTTACTCCTAATGCCTGAATAAATGTAAAAGAAAACATCAGAAAGAGTAAGAAGGACAGAAGAAAATGAAAATTCATTAAATTAAATTAAATGCAATAATCAAAAAGAAACTAGAGAAGAGAAAACAGTAGAAAAAGTTCATTCCCACTGGGACTGCAGCTAACTAAATAGGCTTAAAGCACAGAACACACTTTTCTTAGTGTTGTCATATTTTCAGTGTTTATTATTCTATTCTTTAGATTCCTTTGGAAGCCAAANTTTTTTTTTTTTTTTTTTTTTTTTTTTTTTTTAAATTTTTGTGAAAAAAAAAAAAAAAAAAAAAAAAAAAAAACAAAAAAAAAAAAAAAAAAAACAACCAAAAAACCACACATGCAAAAAAAAAAACCAAAAAAAAAACCCAGAAACAAACAAACCCAAAATCAAACAAAAAAATAACAAAAAACAAGAAGGAAAACAGATAGTATTATCCATAAACAAAAATTCTAAATTAAATAAGATTAAGATCATAGAAAGTTGCTAATTATGACGATCTCACTGAAACTACTTAGAAGTAGAAGCAAGAACTCAAGGCATGAATCTGAACAGGGAAAGAAAACAAAGCACAGCAGAGGGATTTATAATATGGGTACAAATTTCATATTCCTGCTGATGCCTATGATACTCCTGAAACTAGTACAGATGGTGATATCATCTGTTCCTCAGTATAATCAAGACATTTTTCAGTATCAACATGTCAAAACCCTTTTGTTGGTAAGGTGACTGTGCTGTGGCAGGTTTGGCTGTAGCACAGTCACAGGCTAAATCAGCTGCCCTTTCCCCCTCAGTCCCAGATTTCTGTAGCCAGTTTTGTGCTCCAAATAGAATGGCACTTTTGTTATTTGGGAAAAATAGGGAGTATTTCACATAACACCTACAGCTATAATAGATAGAATAACTTTGTAGAGGTACAATCACAGGTACCAATACATCTTTTGCCTTCACTTACAGTATTTTAAAATCGATATTTTTCCAAGACTTTGATTCCCTCTTACTTACAAGTGAATTTTTTTTCCTAAGAAAAGTGCTGTAATATGATTATATGTCCTATTGTTAAACACTTAAGGTGTTTTATAAGAGGTCATTAAATCTGATGGATGGGGCCTCTACAATCAATGTCAGCTGTCACTCTATGCTCAGTGAACAGAAATAGAAAAACAATTGGTTTCAGTTTTCATGAGTTTCACTCTTTCCTTATTTCTGTGTCACATGGGATAAATTCCTTATTTCTAATCTGGCTTTTTAGTCACAGCTGGAACACAAAGGAGAATTTATACCTGACTTGATAAGTCTTGTCTAGGTTTGAGTTGAGAACATAAGCTATGAAGCATGTTTTTTTTCTCAGACTTTCTGCATCAGTCCATTTCATTTTAATTAGGTAGAAGTTTGCAAACTTTGCTAAATTCTACAGTCAAACCTGTAAGTATCTGCTAAGTATCAAAAAGGCCTCAAATGAGTTTGCTTTCACCTGATTGCAGGTTTATTTATATTATAATTCCAGCCTGGGGGAAAAAAAAAAGAGTATAATAGATCAGCTTTTAGAAGATATCTACCAGATACTTGGTGCCACATCTATCACATTAGTGAGAGCCTACCTAGCTAATTATTGCCTCATTCCTGTTTATTTCTGTGAGAGCAAACACAGTGTCAACAATGTGTCATTGCTCCCTAGACCCTGCAATAATGGTTAACTTATCATTTTGTCATTACTAAATGAAAATCTTTGAAATAAGTCAAAGAAAAATTAAATTCACACAAGAAAAAAAAAAGAAGAAGAAGAATGAAAAGGGTATAATTTTCCTAAGAAAGTCTACATTATGAAATATCAAAAAAAAAAAGCATTTAATATACTCATAAAATTAACAGGACAGAAATTAAATAAAATATAGATGAGACTTCAAAAGTATTAGTGATCTGGACTGGTACTAAACAGGTTCACTTCCTACATTCCACATCTCCTAAAATGCCATCCTTATTAAAGTGTGAATTTACAGAGCTTTTGATCACCTGTATTTGATTCTTAATATCTGTAAGGTCAGGTTACCTTTACCTAAAAAAGTATAATTATCTATATCTCTGAACCAAGAATGTTGCAGTGAGTCATCAATAAACATCAATGAAGTTGTTAATTAATCAATGAAATGCTGTCTATTCAGTTGCAAAACTTTATTATGGTTTTGTTTATTGGCTATAAACAGAGATGTCAGAGTCTGAATGAGGTTATTAAAGTTATTTATGAGGACGTTGATGATGAGGCTACTTGTGCTGATTGACTATGTTTAAGATAAATAGAAAACAAAAATCTATCAACATTTAATAGTTTTATATTTTTTGTTGATTGTATTAGCCACTAGAACTAGACAAAAAAAACCAGTATATGTTCTGATTTCATAGAGAACACCTGTATCTGACATTAAATTACTAGATACTTAATTTCTTTGATAAAGATGTTGCAAAATAATCTGACCATAAAGTAGTAATTCTAGTCTGAATTTTTCTTCTCCAACAAGAGCTGAGAAACTGAAAATCATAAGCTGATCTTTAACATCACACAACAAATAAGTCTCATGCTATGGAGTAATATAGACTACCTCCCACCAGACTGAAGAGATTCTCTCTGAATTCATGGAAATTTAGACTTTAACCAACTAATTGTACAAAGGCCAGCATAGCATTTGGTTCTAATTGTCAGTAATTTATACAAGGTAACATCTAAATTAGACTTTTAAAAAAGCAAAAGCACAAAGCAAAATACTATTTTTTAAGAAATGCCTTTTTGTTTCTCTTATCAAAAGAAAAAAAAAATATAGTCAGTCTGCCACCTAAACCCAAACTTTCCAGTAGTCCATGAGGAACATCTCACTGATCACAAAGTGGTCTCTGGGACGGTGATGATGATGGAGTCAATGAAGGCATCACAGAACTGAGCCCACACAAGACTCTTTCCCTGCTGAGAAAACATTTGTGTCTATAAACCAGATCTACAAACCAGACAACAGACCCTCCATGTTTCTATGCCATATTTCACACCACAGGTGGAGGATGCAGCAGTAATTTTATGATGCTTCCCATCTCCTTTCACTCTCACACTTTCTAAATTGTCCCATCAGCTGACCTTGCCTATGAACTATTCTCTAACTGCACTATTTCAAAACTCATCAAAACAATAGGGATGCTGTTCTTCCAAACACTGGAAAATGAAAATAATCTGATCTTGGGGGAGGATTTTGAAACTAGTTGCCCTAACTCATCTGCTATCTATTGTGGTTATATCTTCTTCCACTTGTAAATTTATTACATGAATCTTTTATGAAGAAATAAGGGGTCCAACCCTCACAAATTCTCTCTGAGTCTAGCTGCTCTTCTTGTTCTGATACTGTGCATTGTAGGTCAGATTCAGGCACAGTACTGAATAAATGGGGTTTTTTTATACTATTTACTCTTTGTCGTAGAAATCCTGGCACTGGCATTCAACCTTTGTCCTTTGATAACTGGTATCTGAGTCTTTCTAGTAAGGGAGGAATCAGTGAGAGGAAACATACAGATAATCCCTTATTTTATCTGTCAACTGTCCCCTGCCCTAAAGAAAATAGAGAAATATGTAGCCACCAAATTCAGAACGTTTTCCTCATCCCTTAAGCAAGGGAAGCTACTAAAGCTTTTCTGAACAACCTCCTCCTAACATAGCCTGTATGTTGGACCCAAACTTTGAAATCTTGACAAACTATTTCTGCAGCGTTTGGTGAGCAGCTCCCTAGATTTCTCTGAAGTAAATAGGAATTCTCCTCTTGAAGAATCACGTTGATAATCTTATGGACTGCAAGCAGCTTTGGGATTTCATTACAGCACTCCAGTGAATATCTGCCTGGTCACTTGGTGGGAATGAGGAGGGACATCCTTTCTTCAGAGCCGTCAATTCTCTGCAGGGAAGGGATGTGAGGGATGTTAGGGATTAGGAATCCTGATTCTTTTTCAATTAGAGACAACCCTGTCATTATCTCCACAAGCCCAAACCCCTGCCAGCATCTTTGTCTTTATCCAAATCCAAGTCTTTCTCCGGTACTGCCAAGAATATTTCCAATTGGCTCCAAGCACCTCACAGTGGCTTAAGAAAAGTAATTGGTCTCACACATACATTTGGATGTGGATGTGCTCCCAGCAGGATTGCCAGAGCTCAGTGACTACATGACTGCTCTTCCACGGTGTGAACAAGACACATGCCACAACAGAGAGCTCTAGCAGGGTGGAAGGTTTACAGCCTCTTTTACTGGACCTCCTCCTATTTTATCTTTTATTCTGCTCTGAGGTGCTTCACATGAACTCAGATAGGAAGCTGAGACAGGAAAAGTGGCTAACAGCTGCCACAGAACCCTTCACTCATCTGTTTGGTTTAGCAAGACTGAATGCACAATTTAGCATTTAATTTATATATAGTTGCCATTCCTATGTGCAGTTGAGACTATAAATAGCAAAGGCAGGATACAAGGAATGCAGATTAAATCATCTGAAACTGGTTTAAAGAAGACATCTGGAAACTATCTTTGAACAAGCCATCAGGGTAAGACTTTTTTTAAAAAAATGTCAGGGAACAGCCTTTCCACTGAAGCAGAAGTTAGGAGCCCTAAATGCATCAGATAAGGACTCAAGTACACTACCACATTCATTAACTGAAAATCTGACTAGGATTCCAGATCAAAAATAAAAACAAGGACTGCCAAACACATAGATTTGTATGAAAATTGATGTGACTACAAGAACTACAAAGAATAAGTTTGTAAAATCTGTGAGACAGGAACCAAAAAAAAAAAAAAAAAGACAGTAGGAAAACAATGAGAAGACACAAAATAGAGAGGATACAGTTTTAAAACATTAGGTAAAAAAGGAGCAAGGGCATGTTTAAAAAGACAAGAATGTGTTCATCATGGTCTCATCCAAGGAAGACAGTACCTCTGCAGACAGCAACTGCAAAGCTCCTCTTAGAACCATGAGCTGGACAACATGACACAGCTGTCATTTAAACAATTCCTTTGAAAAGGGTAGAAACCTGAAAAGAAGAAATTTTTTTCTGGATTCTGCTATCAAGCCAGAACATCCCTTGATGCCCATCAAGGATAGAGGTCTTTTCCAATCTTAATGATTCTATGGTAACTTGAAGTGGCCCACTATTATGACATCTATATATGGAGATGTAGAATTTGCTTTTAACTGACAGCTGAATAGGAGGAAGATGTGCAAAATATGTCATCATAAACTTGTTTCGTTTGGAAAACACTTTTGAAATCATCAGTCCAACTCTTAACCCAGAACTGCAAAGTCCACCACTAAACTGTGTCCCTAAGTGCCACATATTTTAAATACCTTCAGGGATAGTGACTCAAACACTTCTCTGGGAAGCGTGTTCCAATGCTTAGCAGCCTTTCAGTGAAGAATATTTTCCTAATATCCAATCTAAATGTCCCCTTGCGCAACTTTCATCTTGTTCTATCTCTTCATACCTGGAGGAAGAGACAAACCTCACCTGGACACAGCATCCTTTCAGGTGGTGGTAGAGAGCAATTAGCTTCCCCCTGAGCCTTCTTTTCTCCAGACTGAACACCTCCAGCTCCCTCAGCTGCTCCTCATGGAACTGGTGCTGCAGACCCTTCACCAGCTCTGTGCCCTTCTCTGGACACAATTCAGCACCTCAGTGTAGTGAGTGGTCCAAAACTGAACACAGGATTTGAAATGTGACCTCACAAAGTATCACAATCCCCTATTTATTTTGTTTAAACACAATATTTTGTGGTTTTAGTAGTCTCCTGAAGACGTTAAAGATGTCTAATGAGTAAAAACTAGCTGTTTACTTTAGGACTTTAGGTTGTCATAAACAGAGGTTTTTTCATGTGTAAACTATTTTTAACTTTCTTTCATTAAGCTCTTTCATTGAAAAAAATCTTAGAAAGACATTCCATTTCCATTGCCTTAATAACCCAATTTCTTAAGGTTTACACTTAAGGACAGATTAAAAATTTTCTGACAAACCTTGAAATCTACTAAAGAGTTTGCTATGTGTAATTTGGTTTAGTTTAGACAAATATTTAGCAATTAATAGTTGACCTTTTCTCTGGTTACTTATATGTGTCAATCAGGAAGGATGGGGAAGATAGAAACTGTTGAATTAGGATAAGTAAATATTTTCTAGTGAGTGGGAAATGCAAGTAATTTTTAGCAATTTTGTTAGCATACATGTGATATTTACTAGTTAGCAGTTTTGTGCATGAACGTTAGTCACACAAACTCTTGAAATTCAACATATTAGAAGAGTTACTTAAAAATTCAAATTGCAATTTTACAGAAGAACTTTTATTATTCACACAAATTGGGAGGTAATGAACAATTTTAGAGATTATATTTAATAAAATTTGATTACAAAATAGCAAAGGGAATTATTACCATTTAGTTATCTCTAATTTACTTTTCAACCAGAGCAACTGGATTATAAGATCTTAAATTCATTCCAAAGATTCTGAAAGTGATTTATTTCTGTTTTACACTGTAAGGTTCTCTGGCATCAACTTCTGAGTTGATCTGTCTGACCCACTTTGTTATTGAATTTATTCAATTGTAGTCTGGGCCAGGGAGAAAATAATTTCTTGCTGGTTTACGAGGCAATCTCTGATGTAAGAATGTCTTGGTCATTGCTGCAAGGCCTCAGTCACTAATACAAATATATTATTAAACTAAGTTGTGAGAGAAACTCACAGTGAAAAATATATTGTTAATCTGAGAGACAAACAGAGGAAGTGCTGGTTTTGCTTTGTTTTCAGATTTATGAAGATAAAAAACTTTCCTTATCATATGTATATTTTCTCTATGCTTGTTTTCTTTACACACATTTGTCTATTTTCCTGCTGAAAGAAATATTCAGAGCAGGGAGCTGAATTGTGCTTGACACAGTGGGAGGACACTAATTTGGCCCAGCTGACATTCTGGCTCGATACCATAAGTGCTGCAGACGTGACCACCAGGCAAGCAAGTGCCAATAGCATCACACACAAGCAATAGTGTTTTCTCTGACAGTGTGGTGTAGAGAGCAATTGCTTACTTAGTGTAAATCTTTTCCTGTCCCACTAATCCAGCTGGGTGCTCACAAGGACTGAATAAATTGTTTACTCGTCATAGAGATTAATTTCAGCTGGTGCTGCTTTGCTGTCTGCAAAGAAAAAAAAAAAAAAAAGGCAAAACAAAACACAGTCTTTAACTGAAAGTGAAGTTTCTACTCTATTGTTCCATACAGATGGTGCTGTTTACCAGCTATCTCTCAAAGTAGGAAGGAGACCAAAGCCTAGATGAATTACAGCTGGTTCAAACTAATGCAGGCAAAAGCTGAAGTTAATGAGGAGTAGAAAAGTAATTTGTTGAATTCTGTGCTTACCACGATCTCACAGCTAGTTAGAATATAACCCTACTAATAGTCTACTCAGTATGCAAAAATGGCATCTTTGATACACAAATTATAGTGTTACTGAGAGCATTTTCTGCTTGAAGTGATTACAGACCAACCTTGCTCTAATTCTGTTTGAAAAAAAAAACAACCTCATCTGTCCCATTGATAATGAGCCTCCCTTTTCTGTCTTTGTAGGACATGACTGGCTAGGCTGATCCACTCCCTGGGTTGGAAGGGAAGGTCATGCAGCATCTGAAGCTAACCCATGTTATGGGCAGGCAGCTGCTGAGACAGGGAGGTAATTCCACTCCAGGTACTCCACAATTCCTCACAACAGGTGTGCTTCACCTCATCCAGACAGAGCCATCCTCTGCTCCATGTCATGAAGATATCAACAAGTGACACTTCTCGGTACACCTGCAGATGAATGCAAGGAGGAGATGACAATCACCTGCCTCAGCCAGGAAGGGTCTAGATAGCTCTGTCATGCAATGCATGTGCTTCTTCATCCCATGGCAGCTGGAAGGAAAAATATGGCAATGCTCTGAATAAATAAAGTATACCTTGTAGTGGATAAAGGAAAATCAAATGGAAAAAAAAAAAAAAACACAAAAGGGAGAAGGAGGAACAAATGAAAAACCTAACTAGCAGTTGCACAAATATCTGTGGTTTGTGGATGTAAAGGAGTTGTTTCTTGAACTTCCATATGCACTTGTTGGCTGCCAGTACAGATGTGCTGCAAACAGGAACCACATCTATAAAAATAAGACCTGCTTTTCAAAAGCAGCTTTACTAGAGATAGCAGACAAATCTCTTCATTTTCCATTGTATAATTCGGAGTGTGTATAAAATGGACTGTTATTCTTGGCAGAGTAAATTGCTAATATTTTCTTAGCCGTTAAACTATAAATATTGGTTTTGCATGAAAAAAAGACATAGATTTTCATATACTTACTTTGCTTCAGGTATACTGTTGTTATTTATTGGGGTCCACTCATAAAAGTCCACTCATTTGAATATCCTTTTCTGCAATAGACAGACTTTATAGAGCCGATAACATCCACAATATCATTTTTATTTGACTAATGAAGCAATGATTCATTATAATTCCAAGACTTACATGCCTGGAAGAAGGCAAAAGTCTATTCACACCAAAGAAGCACATGAGAAATCTCACAACAATGCAAGGGAGCTCGGGCAAGAAACGAGTAGTTACCTTATTGACTTCCAGGCAATTGCAAGATTTAAGAACACGCAAAGATTAAAAAAATTTCTAGTACCTATTTCATGGAGACTAGGTCAGACAAGCATCTGTCAAGAGTCATTGATCCTGCCTTCAGGCAAAGCAGTGGACAAGATGACCTCCAAAGGTTTATTTCCAGCCCCATTTCCCTATGATACTGTGATGAGACCTAAATTCCCTTGGGAGCATCAGGTGGTAGAGCCGCAGCCTTTCTGTTGAGTTATCCATTGAGGCTGGGAAGGTTATTTTCATAAATCCCAGTGTAAACAATTTTTTATTAAGCAGAATTATTATTGCTTTGATTTTTTTTTTTCCCTATGTCTTGTTGCAAGCCTATGCTGAAAACCTTCAGGCAAGGTAAGTCCTCAAGGACAATATTAGAAATCTTACTGGATCAGTGCATAATTTTATGGAGCTTTTTTCTTCCTGCAGATAAGAGCAAATTTTTTAACCCCAGTCATACTGAGTCTGAAGAGCAACAACTTTATGAGTCTGAAAGTGATAGGAAGCAAGAACCCTATTTGTAGAGAGACCTGCCCTTTCTTGACCGCAAAGTATCAAATATTGTAGGATTGCCTGATTCTAATTTCCTATTTCAATTAAATAAAAAAAAAATCCAAAGGCATACAGCTATTCATTTATCCAAAAGATGTTGCTGGAAAAAAAAAAAACCACACACACACACAAATCATAACATGTAAAAGACCATGGTTTCTTGAAAAATGTAATTTTACATCCTCAAGTTGTGTTCCTTCATAAAGAATTAAAATGTTGGCATTTCTTGATAGGCAGGGTGATTATTTGATAAGATAAACACAGATAAAGTGACGCTCATCATATTTCACTCATAATTAAATACAACAAAAGTAATATTTTAAATAGATAAGCAAGCCTACAATGGGTAATTATTTGCATGGAGCTTTCTGTGTTACAGTGTATAGTGTTTAATTAGACCTTAAGGGACAGTGCAAATTTACTAATCAAATGTGCAAGTCACAGCCAACATTTCATACCAAAGTTCCAGACTCCTGTCTGCATCTGCATGTAATTTGCTTATTAGTTAAAATGCACAATTTCAACTCTTTAACATTCAGTTTTGATTGGTTTTGCTGTATTAATGGAATAATAACATCATTCATAATCAATGTTCTCCAAATGTAAATTATTTTAATTGTTCACACATAATAGTGTTCTCTATTAAAAACACATACTGATGCCTCGTTGAGAAAATTAATTTGCTGTGTTTGTTACTATAATGAAATAAAAGTTGTTCCAATTTAATGAATTCAGCAGTAGATTTCATAACTTCATTATGAACACAAACTCAATTTTCTGGGGGTAACTTACCATTAGTTCAAATGAAAAGATTCATTCTCTGGAAAATTCAGGAGTCACTGGTTCTATTTCTTGGGGTCATTCCAATTAATAAAATGAGAAATATTTAACAATGCCATAGAATGAATATTCCAACATGCAATTGAAATAATTCTTCCTGGGTCTTGAATTTCAGAGTTTCCCCAGCTGAATTAATATTTTTGAAAAAGTTTCCCAAGGGAGGAGACAGAAAAAAATAGTGACAGCATCATTTAACTATTTTCATACTCAATTATTTAAGTTCCTTTGGTAGCTTCTCTCATGAAGTAGAAATCTATGGCCCTGGTTTTGTTCATCAAGTCAAAAAAATTGCAAAGCTTATCACCACTCAGCTTGAAGAACGTGAATTACCACATTGTAAAACCAAATACTTTTAATGCACAGATGTGGAAAACATTGACTCTGAGGATTACTTCATGGATACGAAACTTGATTATTTTACCACTGATGGGTGTAAACTGTGGATATTAATACTGAGCCCTTGCTCAGTAGCATGAAAAAGATTATGGTAAGCCAAAATTGACAATAAATTTAATCGGATAACTGAAATCTGACGTCTAGCTTTGGGGCCTTCTTTTGCTATGCCTTAAAACCAAATTACTAATCTTTGGAGCTTAAAGAACAAAACCTTAGGGCTATTAGAAAAGCAGTGAGAAGGCATGGGTAAATAAGAAGTCTTTTCTTGGACTCTGATATTTCAAATATTCCTCTACTATTATGTCTGTTCCATTTCCAGGTAGCTTTATTTTATTTTTTTTAATGCAAAGAAAAATTTCTACATGTTTTAAAATCTGTCATAGAAAATGAATGCCACCTTATTAGACAAAGTATATCATAATTAAGAAATTGTCTAATATGTGGGGTTTATGGTCTTAGCACTTTTGCTCATAGCCACTATTCCATGCCTTTCTGGGATGAAAAATTTAGTTCAGTACGAGATTCTAGGCACAGATATGAAACAGGTTTTGTAGCAGATCAGGATTAATCATGTAATGCTGTCTTCAGGCCTTCACACAAAACTATGACTTTCACCACCAGAATTCATTTGTATCTAACTATAAGCATATGGGTCTTTCTTATTGAAATAAAGGAATACAAAATTCTACCTCACTAGAATTGCACTGCCAAACTCCAAGTTAAAGTCGGTTTACTTTACCTAGTTATTCCTGTGATTCAAGAAAGGTTTAAACTCTGTTGGATTTAGTGAAGAACATTCAATGCCAAACTTAGAGGACTGAGCTATGTAAATGTGGAACAAGTTGGGTGGATTCAAGGGATGGAAAAATATGCCATTCTTTGCAGCTCTGAATGGGATGTTGGATAGATAGTTCACAAGGTACCTCTTTCTCATTCATCTTTCTGAAATCTGTGTCCAGTTTTTTAAATTCATTGACTGAGGATAATTTAAAAATATATTCTTAAATTTTAATATTAAGCCAGAGTGAAGGGAAGCTTCAGACTTTCTTTATAATAATGCTTAAGAAAAATGAAACACTCTTGGACACCCTCCAATTCTTGGGTACTGTTACAGAATTTTTCTATTAATATAAAAATGATACCACTTCAGTAGACTACTGTACTACTACAGTAAAATAATTTACTACTACTACTAAATGTATGTGGTATTTTCAGATTGTTGCATAGAGAAGTCATCTTCAAGTATCTGCCAGTTTTTCATAAAACTCCAGTTTTCCATAGAATTTGTTATTAGCACCAAAGCAATGTATTAGCTGGCTACACATGAATTTTATCACACAGTGATCCAACTTATTAGCCACATAATTAAATGAAAATTGATCCTCTCCTGAGGTGAGTCCTGAGGAATAATATTTAAAGTTAGAGTTGAATCAAAGAACAGTCTGGGTTGGAAGGGACCTGAAAGATCATCTGGTTCCAGCTCCCCAGCCATGGACAAAGACACCTAGACCAGGTTGCTCAGTGACTCATCTAACCTGGCCTTAAACACTTCCAGGGATGGGACATCACTTCGATGGGCAACCTGTTTCACTGCTGTCACAATAAAGAATTTCTTCCTTGTATCTAATCTAAGCCTACCCTCCTTCAGTTTAAATCCTTTACCCCTTTTCCTGCCACTATATGCCCATGATAAAAGTCCCACTTTAGCCTTCTAATGAGCCTCCTTTAGCTACTGAAGGGTGCTATAAAGTGTCCCCAGAGCATTCTCTTCTCCAGGCTGAACAGCCCCAACCATCTTGTTGAAAGGATGCTTCACGCCTCTGATCATCATTATGGCCTCCTCTGGACTTGTTCCAACCTATCCTTCTAATGCTGGGAGCCCCAGAGCTGGACACAGTACTGGAGGTGGTATCTCAAAAAGCCAGAGCAGAGTGGGGGAATCACCTCTCTTGACCTGCTGGGTGCACCTCTTGAAGAAGCCCAGGACGTGTTTGTCTTTCTGAGCTGCAAGCACACACTGCTGTGTCATGGTGAGGTTTTCACCAACCAACATTCCCAAGTCTCTCTACCCAGGGCTGCTCTCAAACCATTCTTCACTGAGCCTCTAGTTTGCATTTGGGGTTGCCCCAATCCAGGTGCAGGACCTTGCACTTGCCCTAGTTGAACTTCATGAGGTTTTCATGCACCCACCCCTCCAGCCTGCCCAGTTCCCTCTGGATAGCGTCCCTTCCCTCCAGAGTGTCACCCACACCACACAGCTTGGTGTCATCAGCAAACCTGCTGAGGGTGAACTCGATCCCAACTGTGACCAAGCCTTTAAACAACACCAGTCCCAATACTAGTATCAATTGGCATTGATAACTAATTCATACTTTAATATGTAAGTCCATAAAATAAATCAGCAGACTTTGTGTGTTCCCATGTTCAGTTTAATTTTCTCTTATCTCTTTGCCCAAGGCATAAAGAGAATGTACTTTCACTTGTTATATCACCACCCTTTTCACCCCTCTCCAAATCTATCCATGAATGGCCCTTTCTCTTTTCCATCATTGCAATTCCATAAATATCTGTTTGCTTCTCTCCTTATCCTATGAGAAGAATCCAGAATATGAAAAAAATATTGAAAATAATGGGGTTTATTCATTTTAATTGGAGAATTGTCAGAAGGACAAAGACCTGCAAAACCAGGCTGCTTGTGTTGCAAATTGTATGTAAGTCTAGGAGATGATTTCTGTCATAAATTTTATGTTTTCTTTCCCCCAAAACACCCAGAGTTCTAGTTCTTAAAAGTAGCAAATGGAGTCTTGGTGATGATGAGAAAAAGAAAGTTTCTTCTAAAATTTCCTGTTTGTTTTACTTGTATACAATCAGCAGATAGGGGTGAGGGTAAATTGTGATATAAATAAACAAAGAATGAAATGTTAATTCCATAATGAGAACTTTAATGAAATTACTGGAGCTTCAGATGAGAGCAGAAACATATTTTCTTCCCACTTTTAGTGGAATTAGAAAGTAATAGTTTGCATAAGCAAAAGCCAGTGTAACATGAGCCATCTTTTGTAATGCAGCACATTCTGAGATTGATTTACAAGGAAAGTAAAGGAAATTTGAATTTTATGCCTTGTGCTTCTTTGCCTTTTGTCTTTTGGGGAGTGGGAATCATGCTCCAAGCTCCAGTGGATTTTCAGTTAAACTCTACAAAACTTTGTAGTACATTTTAAAAGTAAGTTTTGAGTAGGATCTATAATAAGGCATTTCAGGTCAATTCATTAACCAGTTCTCTTAGGAATGCTTTAATTACAGTGCTCTGAAACCAGAGGGAAAAATGGTAAATACCGTAGAGCCAACAGACCAATATTGCTAATTAATATGGATTGCAGGAGAAAGTGTTGACTAAAAAGCCTTGGATGAAATCTCAGAGGGATAATGAATTATGATCAAGGGGGATTTATTAAAAATAGACCTGCTAAAAATATTAAAATTTTGTGCTCATTCTAACATCTTTAACTCACTTACTTTCTGCAAACATTAATTAATTGTCCAAACATTGTACTAGAGTAAGCAACTACTATGATCCCAACTAAATAGTCTGACACTTTTTCAAATTGAGAAACTTGCCCAGAAGGCAACAATATATCCATGGGAGACTGGGGAACCAATGCTGCCTGCTTTGTTGGTTTCTTCTTAGTCTTAATGTGTAATATGTCAGACTGCTTTCCTTTAGGGCGTGATCCAAAACCTATCAAAATCAGCAGCAGCCATCCAGCTGACCTCATGAGGCCTTGAATTGCCCGTGGAGAGACATATCAGACTTTTAATCAGGACTACTGCCAGTAAAAACACAACACTGCAGTGGTAGAAAAGTCATGGTGTTGTGGGAAAGAACCAATTGTTCCTTCTCCTACTTTAGGGTGGTATTTGGACAGCAAAAAACAATCTCAGGGGGGAAGTCCAGTTTGGTACTGGATCAGTGCCTCAGTGTGGTATGACAACATGCCACACACTTTTTCATTATTTTTGTATGAAATGAAGTAAGTTCCTATTACTAAATGACAAGTTTTGCAAAAGTATTGATGACAACTCCAACAATCCTGCTAAGTTCTAGCTATTTTGAGCCTCTTTATAATACCTCAACATTTTCAAACTATTATATGAAGATATTAATTTGTCACTCTTTCATGCATATGCCCTTCTATATGCCCCACAGGATTTGGTTTGCTGTTCACTTTCTGCATTCTGTTTGAAACAGGCAAAGATTCACTTCCAAATGTGGTTGCACATTGTTTCTAATGAGACCTCCAAACATGAGACACAGTAGGACAAGATTTTCACGTATAAGAGCCCAATTAACTTTTTCAACTTTTTATACATAAAAAGCAGGAGATATTTAATGATCTTCTGGTGTGGAAAATATCTTTCTTTTTTTTACATAAGACGTGCTATTATTATGGCACAATTTTTATACTTTGACAAAATTCCTTTTGTGTTGAGGTGTTTTATTAGAAAGCTCACTTAATAATTCTTTCCCAATTTTACCTCATGTGATCAGTTCTACATTCTTTGATTACGAGATCAAAATAGAATTGGGAAACCCAGGACAGCTCAAATGAAAATCTTTCACATACATATGAATCTAGTGTTCAAAAGAGTATATAGACAGTTAGCCCCCTTCTGTTTTGAGTTTTTTATAATTTTTTAATGAACTATCTGTTTAGCCCAAGCTATGAGTAGAAAATCTTATCAACAGTACCGGTACAGTCCTGATACCCAAAATGTTGCAGCCATTCTTGCAAAATGGAGCTCTAAATGGTCACCAGAGGGCACAAAATGCCTTTGAATCATGGAAGTGGAAGATGTGCACCAACATTCTCATATTTGGCCTCTGAAGCTGTGTTTAAATAGGAATTTGTTGTGTTCAGAGGTAAATAGTACAACTTAATGTCAGGTCGTAGCCCTCATTTGAAACCAGATAGCCATTTTTGCTTTGGTGAATAATTCCAAGCTTACATATATAGAAAATTTTGTTCAGTTCTTTTGCTTGGGAACTAACCCTCAAGTTAAAAAGGCATACCTGTAGCTTTAAGGTATTCCTGGAAAAAAAATCAGTAAATAATTTCAGTTTGTGAAGCCTATGAAGTCCCCATTCATTTTTAAGGTTGTCTCTCTGCTTCTAGGGCACAGACCAAAGGGGAATTACTCCTGTTGTTAGTTCCCTTCCTCTGAGGTGCAAAGATCCTTTGTCACATGCTATTTCCAGTGCAAGATCATAAGTGACCCTGGCTACAGTCTTCAGCTGTGCTGATATTTCATGTTATTTTTTAGCCACTAAGAAGATAAGATCAGCAGCATGATGGGCTTTGGCAAGATGCACAGCTTTTCTTACAACTCTTTGCTCTGGGATCCCTTTGGCCAGCAGTCCCATCCAAGCTCAAGTAAAACACTGGGTCCATAAGTGATAAAATACTTTCCCTGACAAGGTCTATGATTAAGACACATGATAAAAGGTTTGAACTTTAGAATATTGCTTATCACCCTCCTTCTGCTACTGCAGCAGCTAACTACCTAATCAGACAGAAATCCAGTACGGGTGATGTACAGATTTCCTCTTGTCCATCTAAAAATGAGCTGCAGTAAAATACAGCACAGTCAGAGGGTAAGGATTTTGACTGTTGTACTGACAGTGAGATCTGGGGAAAAAAATGTAGTGGTAAGTAAATAAGTGTAGTAAATAAATGCCCTGTTGAGGTCAGATGAAAGCCTGTCCAGGAAAACATCCAGTTAGAGTGAGTCCTTACTTCATGAATAAACTCTAGTTGAAAAAACAGTATGAGCAGAATCAAATCTGTAAAATGTGAGTATAAAATAAATTATTCTAGTGCTAGTAATTGTTTCACTGCCAGTTTTTGACATCAGTGACATTAAAAATTATTTCAAAAAGTTTCTCCTTAATGTAGCTGAGGCCTTTGCTTGCAGTGCTGAAGATCCAGAGTTCAATCAGCCTGTGGCTCTTGCAGAGAGACTATATTTCAACATATGTGCTAATATCAGTACTATCAGGTCAAAGAAAGGAGATCCTGATGAAACCTTTTTTTAGATTTCAGTATCAAGTACTGCAATGTACTACAAGGCAATTCCCAAAGGTGACTAGAAAAGTCTTCCAAATTAAACATGCTGTTAAACTAGATTAAAATGACAAAAACCAGATAAGTCAGATTAAAGTCTGATCCTACTCCAACCTTAATTCACACTGCTGTAAAATTATATCATTACAACATGCAGAACAGTGAATTAAAGATCAAGTGCCAGCTTTAAATTTAATTTCCTCACATTTGCCAGTTTCAGATTATCTAGTGCTAACAGCATGACTGACACTTCACAGGCATGCCTGAAAATAAATTCCTCTAATCCAGGACCTCTCTTGCCAACATCTCAGTTGTCTCATGGGGTCTGCTAAGTAAGTAAATTGGGAACCTGGTAGAATAGAGGGATGTTGGAATATAACATTAAAACTGAGGACTATTAAGGCAAGAGCAGATTCAAGATGGGGAGTTAGACAAACCCAGATTAGATGTGATATCAGGAAAATGTCCCTTTGCTCCTACTTTAAGTACCACCCCAGGAAAGGCTGCCTGAGAGAAAAGCTGCCTGATTGGGCCAGAAATGTGGGGCTGTATTTCTGCAGTGGCCTCAAAGCCATGGTAAGGCATTTCAGCACACGTGGGAAGATGTCCCACTGTGACTTTCTCTTGCTGCACATGCAGTCACATTCACACACAGGAAAAGGGGAGGAAGTTCAGCTACTGCCAAGTGCATGCACTTGAGGCACTGACTGTGCTTATTCCTCTCTTACTCTGATGTGTCATGATACATTCTTTTTCTTCCTAGACCTCCTATAATCTTTCTGAGTCACTCCTTAGGTCAAGCAGTGTTAACTGGTCTGCAGTTCCACATTCAGTCCTGCTACAATGCATAGCCTACTGCAGAGGATATTAGAACTTAATCCAAACCCTGTGTTTAGCTGAACTTTTCATTGAAATCCTCACTCTAAATGTTATAAACCAGTGTTTTAGTTGTATGTGATGGCTGGTTGTATATGATGCAAGAGATTTTTAGCCTGGGGGAGAATTATATAAATTAAAAAGACTAAGTAAATAAAGTAACCACAAACCATGTAAGCTATAAGTCAAATGAAGTCTCACAGTCTGTAGGAGATTGCAGATGATCTTGGGGATAGGTTGTTGGAAGAGCAGCACTCATGGTCATCTTTCTAGAGAAGGCATCACACCCCATACAGATTCTTTACTCAGGATATTGCCCTCTTATTATTACTTTAGACTGACCTATCTTGGTTATTAGATTGGTAAAGTGAAAACAGAATTTTAACCTAAACTACCCAAGGCTAGTATAATCAAAAAGAAAAGGAAAATATTCCTTCCAAAGGAACATGTTCTTTCCAAAAGAAGGAATATACTGAATTTGCCTAATCAGTAGCCATCTGAACTTTTGCTATTAAATTTCTAAAACCAGGGGTCAAACTGTTGGAAGGATTTATTCACTTTCTTAATTTTATTTGTATGAGCAATGCTCCCAATTCAAGTTTTTGTCAATAGCGGAACACTAAGCGCATACAAACGCATTTTGAAACAGACAATTTTATGAAAAAAATGTGCAATTTAATTTGCATGCTACTAGGGTAAGCATTTTGGGTTTTTATTCTTAATAATCTTAATATTTAGGATAACCTATGTTACCCACAGAGTGAAAAAAGATAATTAATGTCTAAGAGAGGGGTGTATATAAAACCAGCCTGCTGAGCTATCTGAAATAGCCAACAGGCTGAGGAGAGATGAGAGGCTGTGTCCTCATGCTGATTAATAACAAACTAAATCATAGTGTGTACTTTAGGTGTAGTGGACCCAAAAGGACAGGCTTAAGGCCTTATCACCTTCTCATGCCCTCCCTGTTGCAGGCAAAGTGGGTTCCCCAGAAATGAATGAGATTGCTTAAGAGGCAAGTAGCATTCAAATAACATAGAAAAAATGAACAAAAAATGAACAAAAATGAACATTTTGCAGCATTTCAGTATAAAATCCAAAGTGCTTTCAAGTTTGGTTCTTTTTTGTAGCTGCTTGAATGTAAACATACCAACTCTGATACAGAAACCAGAAATACATTCATTAGGAGAAACATTTGTAGAATCAAAACAGAAACTGGAAAGTGCCATCTTCCTTCCCACCTTTTTCTGCTGTTAAATCCCTTGCTTCTTTGAAAGGTGGGCTTTTGATAGAACTGAGGGGGAAGGGGAGAGGATTTGCCAAGTCATTGCAGCCTTGTGCAAGATCAGTTGCTACCTCCCTACCACAATATGAAGAGTGTCCTTATTTATCTTTTTTCCTGAACAGAGAACAAGAAAAGCCAGAAGTATTCAAGTAAAATTGTAATTGGACCCTACAGTAGTTCCAAAAACAATGGGAACTAGAAAAGAAACATAATGATTCATTTTGGCTACTCTGTCATATCATTTGTACTTCCTTAGCTCTATAAACTGGTACATAACGACTTTAGAAATATAGGAAAGTTAGAAACAGAAACCAGATGCTCAGAACACCTTTCCCTTACTTCCTCTGAGTTCAAAAAACAAAGCCATCAGCATTTTTGAATGTAACCTTTTAATATAGAAATGAAATCATGTGTTCTAGTAGCTGATTGTGACAGTAACACTTCATTTCCCCCTTTCTGCTCTCAAGTGGCAAATTGATATGACACAATGGAGAAACATTTTCAAACACACAGCCTGAAAAGCTTAAAGTGTATCTGTAACACATTAGTTTCTGAAAACTTAGATGTCTGTATAGTGTGTCCGTATCTGTAAATTTCTGCAAGAAAACTAATCCAAGCAGATTTAAGCTAACATCTGTCTACAATATCAGCTACTTAAGTCAATGTATTGGTCAGGGCTGTTTCTAGGGGATAAATTGAAATAGATGTGAAATCAAAATGAATAACAGTTACAGTAATTCATATAGAAAATAGTTTTCTGTTCCTTAAAAGTCTAGTAAAAAAATTGCTTCTATTACTTCTTTCTGTTCCACATCTTTATTTTGGGATAAGTTATAACAAAAAGAAAGGATGAAAAATTTTGGTTCATAGAGACATTAAAAATCCTAAATTGTGTATTTGTGAATAAATTGCATAAATACTGTTAAGAGTAAAACTTTAACAAATTACTACCCAGGTCGGTGCTACAAAATTTGACAATTTTTATTTTTACTGGATTAGGGTAAAAATGCAACATAGATTTTCAGACACAGCACCAGGATGTGTCCTACCAGCAACTGACAAGAAAAATTATGTTTCATACACCAAAAAATAAATTAAAAAAAAAAAAAGTTGCTTAATATTGATAAGTGAAGCTGATTTGGCTTCTGTACCTTACAAATCAACCTGTCACATTTTTCCAGGTGTTAATAAGTTCCATTTCCACATAACTTATTCTACAAGTGGCTCAAATACAAACTAAATGTGCCAATGGCCCAAGGATGAAAAAAAAAAAAAAATTTACAGTTGGTAACATTTGCTGCCACAAACCATAACAGCCTCTGCTGTGATAAACAATACCAATCTCAGATATTCACAGCCTATGGAAATAGCCTTTATTTCAATAGCAGGACATTTATATGTATTACAAAACACAGAGATAGATACAACCCAGTTCTGACTAGAGCTTCTCTGATTACAGTGGCCCACTCTAATTTATAGGCCCTACAGCACTTATAAGTCCCAGTGAGCCCTGGTCACTGCTTAATTGGTGAAGATAAGCCCAAAACATTCTCTCTTCCTTCCTACCTCCACCTGAAACTTCTCTTTTTTCTAAGGGACTTCACATGAGAAACAGAGCATCGATATTGTCTCTTTAAAAAGCAGACTGGTAGATGAACCATTGATTTTAGCTGACTTACTTCTTCTCAAAATGATTTAACACCTGAAAAGTATTTTCATCTTTTCTTAAAAATTTAAAGACATAAAGTAAATGAGTTTTTTGGGCTGGGAAAAATAATATTTAAGTAGAAGAAATAGATCTTTTAATGGATTTATGCTTATAAATTTTCAAAACTTTCAAGTTCCTTACTCTCTAAACAAAGTATTAAATACTTGCACTCAAATTTCACATTCTTCCATTATCACTCCTATGCTGTTTCATGGGTTTTTTTCCAAGTGTTTTCTGCTTGCTGGGGTCTACTTCTGATACTCAGAGAGGTGAGGTAAACATTAATCTGACACAAGAGAGAGATGTCATTCTCATTCTCCTACTGGAAACTTAGTTTCACTGAACAGATTTCAATACTTATATTTGAAGGAGAACATCTGACTCTTTCCCTCACCCAGAGAGGGAGAGGCATATTCATGGAGAATAAACTGCTCCAAAATTTCCAGTGACCTCTGAAAATCACATGGGAGAACCTTCCCCAGTCTGCATGCTCCTGAATGATCAAAATGAATGACAAAGGAAAAGGATAATCAGGCTTAGAAACAAAGCAGATTCCTGTATCCACTGGGAATTTCAACAGCATTTTCCATAGATTTGACTCTATTTCTGGTTCCCTCCAGTAACTTCCACTGCCACTTAAGCTCCTGTGACTTCAGGAGAAACTTTTATGGAAGACCACTTATTAAACAGGAGACATTTGGAGATTGATTGTAAATAAGAAGGAATGGAGAGGAAAAACAGAGAGGAAGATTGGATCAAATTAAGATCAATATTGTTTAGCAAGGATTACCTTACTTTGCCACTCTATTCGAATTTTATAAGTAATTAAACAGATAAAGTTTCAGATCTATTAAAGATGAAACAATATCACCAATTATTTTAAGCTGCCTTATTAAATAAACACTCTGGAGTCTGGCTTCACTATGTGTTTCCTGGAGTTTTCTGGTGTAGATGTGAAATACTGCTGATACACTGTGGTATGGTTTGAGTGCATTTTGGAATGTTAAAGTGTTATTATGCAAATTTCAAAATAAATCAGAAATAGAACATCTGAGTAACAAAGACAAAATTTATATAAAAAAATAAAGTTATATGTATACCTTGAAGATTTTTGAATTCAGTTTGTAATAAAAATAAAATTATTGATATTTTCCTTTTTTTTTTCCTTAAGAAAATAAAAGAATTTTCAGTAAATGCAAGCAGACATTCCTGTCATGTTCAGTCTTCAGGCCCCTCAAGCAACAATCTCTTTCAGTGTGTAATTCAGTAGCTATAAAACATGGACTATTGACACAGTAGACCACATTGTCTTTTGCAGAACCATTATGGTCTTCCTTGTCAGCGAGAGTTTGCTTATTTAAAAAATCATATTCTGTGTGTGAGGGATATGATCCAGTGGGTGAGCAAAATAAAGACAGATGGATTAACTGTGGTGTATTTCATTCCAAGGAGGACTTTACAGTTAAAAAGTCATGTACTCTGCACAGTTAACAAGAATTTGCCAAGTTCTATGAAATATAAAATTAAAAGATATATAATGGATTGTAATGTCAATGGAAATAAGTTTATTTCTCTATCAAATTCAGTACCATGCTGATTCATATCAAGAGGATTTTGGAAAGATTACATAAATGTGCAAGGGACTCTCTCAATAAAATCAAACCTCTATGCAAATATTGATGCTTCACTTTGAATTTGCTACTACTAAAAATACACAATTAAGAACATAAATAAATCAACATTTCATTTATTTATGAGATTGGCCCTATCTTTTTTGTTGTAATAAAAACAAGGAAAAACTCCCCATTATTCTGGCCAAAAATAAAGTGATTGTTTTCCTGAAGACCTAAAGAGAAGATATGGCAAGCTGTTCTCTAACAACGGGAGATCCTAAAGGTATTCTCCAAAATTCAAAGGACTGAAGAAAATTAATGGGAAGGGTTACTATCTTCAGACATTGCAGACAAACAGTTTCAGTTAGTTTATTCTTACTGATAAATCTTACAGGTATTAGAGGGGAAAGTTTGTTTTAAGCAGCACTTAAGGCAATTTCTAAATATCTGTCTCTTAAAAGCCAGAAGCTGTTTAGAAGCAGAAAGGTACTTCAGGAATTCCATTGGCAGATTGCTGCTCCCTGAAATTCTGAATCCTGTATAATTTTATACAGGATTTTTCAGTAATGTCAGAATGTTCAGGAGAGGACAGAATTCAAGGCAAGCACACTTGCCTAGCTGATATTTTGTATCAGAGTTCAGAGGTCTGACACACTATCTAGACTGTATATTCTATTAAGATATGAAACCGCACGGCAACATTTATATCAGTGGTACTTTTATGATTATTCAACAATGACAGGCTTCTCTGTGAGTTAGGTATTTTTAAGTTTAAGAAATAACATTGAAGAAAATAGCACATGTGGAAATTATTACAGCATTGTTGCACCTACAATGGTGTGCTGGTTCTATTTTGACTCAGGCAACACTTAAAAATGGGAACTAACTATGCTATGATTGAATACAAAACCTGTTGTCAGTACAGGAAAGAAAATAAGCAGTTTTCATATCCTCAATCCCATTTTACAGGTGGAACAATAGTCCACGTTGTCCACATGATACTTCCCAGACTTCCACAAAACAAGGTATGAAAACTACATGAAAAGCAAATAATGTATCTGTGTTTAACAGACAGAATAATATATGAAAGTATATAAAGACATAGGTAAAAAACAGTTTATCTTCTAATTCATCTCAGTGAAAAATGCATCTCTGCTTTTGCATGGAAAGTATAAATCCTACATTTTATTTTCTCTCACCCATGCTATCATTTATGCTCTGTCATCTTTCTATATATGCACATATATTCATGCCCCTGAATCACATAATTTTTACCAGAGGAAAAAAGATACTACATACTAAAAGAGGAAAAAAAGAAAGATATTTGCTAGGAAAAATGATGCATCATGCCACTACTAGACCATCAAACAGCAAATAGTAGTCAAAAAAAATTTAACAAAATATGTTATTATTCCCACTGCTCAAAGCTTCAGGGGGGAAAGCCCAACATATATGGGAGGTTGTTAATAGTATACTCAATGAAAAATTAATTATCAGGTTAAGATATACAATTAATAGATCAATTACGTATTTTATTTTAAAAAATCTGCTAAGTACCATGCTTAACAGTTTATCCATGAAGATTCACTTGGGATTTTAATTTAGGAGAAATACTCAAATTTAGTGGCTACAATTCTTGAATGAAACAAAAGCAAGTTTGCAATTGCAGCTGGTGAAAAGCAGCAGCACTTTTTCACAAGTTTTTTCAGCAAATGGAACTGGAAGGGAGGAAATGGTGGTTGTACTATTGGTAGGAGTGGCTGTAGGTGCAGCTTGAATAAAATGGCTGATACAAATAACCACATGCATTCACAGGTGACATCACTTTAAACGAGGTTTTTACATTGTTTTTATTCTATCTGATCATTTGAAGCCAAAATTAGATGAGACAACATTTGTCTTCATGGCCAAACTACCATGAAAAGGCTAAACTGTGTTTTACCACCTTAAACACATGACAGCAGCACCTCTTCCTCAACTGCCAGTTTGATTTGATTGTCTAAATATGTTTGCAGTACATGAAGTTCTCTTGTCATTCAAAGTGATAATATTTGTTTTGCTTTTCCTTTCCTACCTGGTATAAGTGCAGCTATGAGATAAACACTAGCTCTTTTGCACTTTATTGCAAAATCCAGAATATCTACCTTCTCTGTCCATGTTAATAAGACATCATGAAAATCTTTAGAAGAAATATACAAATAATGAAATGAAAAGCACTTTTAAATTCTAGATCCCTTGCATGTGATCTTATTGATGTTGCATGCCCTTTCTATGCACTGACATATTAAACAGAGGGAAGATGCAGAAATTAAACACTCTGCTGGGTTTTCCAGTATTAAAGATTGATTCCAGCCCAGCTAAGCAAAACTGTGTAGCTAACTTGGGAGGGAGACCTTAAGAAGGAACATAAAAATACCACTGCAGCCATCCAGTCTCTCAAAATATCATTGCTGTAATTGCCAGAATTATAGCTTGTGGTTACCTGCCACATTCTTTGGTGCTCAACTCATGGTTATTGTGCTACCACAGTTTAAAACATTGGCTCAGGGCTGTTTTGCAATCCACATAATGCTATATCTACTGCACACAGTGCAGTATCAAACAACACAGGGGCCTTGAGACAAAGTGCATTGAAACATACCCACATAACAAATAACATTTTAGATGAGTAGAAAACTCTGCATACTTGATGTTGCTCCAAAGGACATGTCTTAGCTTTTGGTTCTCCACCAGAGTGCAGTGATCATAAAAATAAACAATACTTCACGTCTTTAAACTTCTGAGATCATCAAAAAGAAAAGAGAGTGGCCCATTTCTCAAGACTTTTTCCCCAGATCTTTTTGCCCCAGATAATGAAGGCAACTTAATAAAAATCATGATAGGGATCACATTCATATGTAGGCCAAATTTGTCATACTTTTAACCCCATTAAATGAGGTGGTAATAGAAGGATTATTAAATGTACTAAATGCTTCCTGGTAAGAAATTGAGTTCTAATCCATGTTGTAAATTTCCTTTTTCCTTACAAATTATCAAAGTGAGGGAGACACAAATCACAATCCTGTAGGATTTTAAATTAAACTGTTGATAGTATTAAAATAATAAAATCAGACCATTCAGAAAATAGAAAATAGTTTTCCTCTACCTGTTTCTAAGCAAATTTTGAAGAAGCCTATCCAAAGGAAGAGAATATTTTCCTTTACCAAACACCTTCCAGAGAAGAAAACACTAATGTTTTAAAGCCCTAAGCTGACAAATTTGTCTGGAACATAGACTATCTAAATTAAGACTCTTTTTATGCTATTGGCTTTCAACATGGTGGTCTACATTTGTCCAAGTCTCAGTGTTTCCCAAGGTGCTTTATGACTGGAGGTAGAGAGGGGCAAGTGCTGTCACATTTTTCTGAGTCCCAAATTATTGTGTATTGACAGAGAAAAGTTATTAAATTTAAAAATACAATGCAAACTTTATGAATGATTGACCAGCAGACTCAGACTGGATACATGTCATTCTTAAGCAGGAGAGTGTTGCAGGCATAAGTGAAAGTGTTTGCTCAAGGTGTCTTGATGCCTGTACAGCCTCGTTGCTGTTAGCTGGCAAAATGATCTGGTGAATCCCTGTGTCCCCAGACACCACAAGCATTATCTTCTCTCCTAACCTCTGATCCTAGTCAGGTTCATAGCTGTCATGGAGAATGTTCATCAGAGCATGAATGAATCTGAGACAGTTGTGAAAATAATATATCTTTTTCCATTTGCAGTCATGTAAATCTTGTCTGGTATCACTCTAATTATGTAGAAACACAGTGAACATTCTACATCTGCCATGATGTACACAACTGTCTTGGGTTTGATTTTTGTTTAGCAGTGTATTGATGACATGGAAACAGAAGCAAAGCATTACTTCCCCAGTGGTTCGCCTAATGTTTGAATCCCACTAACTCTTTTCATAATACCAGTGTCCTTTTTACTGACTATTAGAATATAAGTTTAACTGAAGATCCAAGCTGTTTTGAGTAATTAAAACTTTTGTTGATGATTTCATCAAATTTCACCAAATCATAGATTAATTCATTCTTTTCTGGAGACAGAAGTAGCTTAATGAATAGAAGAGTTTTATTTTCATGTTGCATGTAGAGTAGGAAATCGAAGTTGTACACTATTGGCATAGCTAAAGGACTAATTGTTTTATTTAGACAATTTTAACCATTTACTGTAATACTATGCAAAAATAGCAGGACACCAAGAAACTTTGGGTGTACCAAAGCAACATCTACTGTCAAGGAAGTTCATACAAGAAATACACCCTTTGGTTCCTTTCTTAAATATTGGGATTTTATTAAATTGTGTGGCATGACTTATAATCAGTTCAACTTTTATGTAACAGCGTTTGAAGGATGGACCAAGCAGTGTGATGCTGCAAGGACGTTTATTGAGAAAAGGCACAGGTATTTATACTGTTTTAGCTTGTGCATAAAAATTTCCAGTTGTTCTGCTTACATGTGATTGAGCAGGCCATAATGTAGACTTTTTTTGCTCAATTACTTGTCACGACAGGCTTTTCTGTTCCTTGGGAGGGGAACACAGTTTTTGCAGTTCCTTCTGTCTGTATCTTTCTCAGTTTCTGCAGTTCTTTTTCACAACTTTTTCTCACAGCTGTTGTTGCACAGTCTTCAGCAAGTCAAGTGTACTATTCATGTCATTTAACTCATTCTGGTCTGCAACACTTCCCCCTTTATGTTTTACATATAGCATGTGCTGAACTGCATTATTAACCATTTCTTGCATACATTGCAATAAGCAAGGCACAATCATGAAAAGGCACAGAAATATTCTCAATTCATAAATTCTTAATTGCAATAATGTCTCAGCCCATCCAGAAATGTTCAAAGACTGGAACGGCTGACCTAGCTGGTCCATTTTGTCATTCCACTGCAGTTTCCTAACACCTTCTTTCAACTTCTGAATGCTAGCATGTGTGGTTTGAGAGTAAATTCATACAACACATTCTTTCAAAATCTTGACCATGAGCTAACAGCAAAATATCTATGGCAGCATGATTTTGCAAAGTAGCATGGTGTACAGAATCAACATCTGTCAAGAGACCAGAAAGAGCGAGGGAAGTTGCATTAGTTTGTTGAGCTAGCCAACAGCCAGGCTTTTGAAAGGTAGTACGAGCTTTGGCTGCTGCAACTCTTGGAGCAAAAATTGAAGCAACCCTAACAAGTGGGGGGATTCCAAAATTGTGTACTTTGGTCACAGTCTTTGGTAAATTCATGAAGCGTGCCCTTGTGTCGGTCCTGATCTGCCTTTTGTGTATGATTTATAATCATGGTTAAATTAGGAGTTAACATTGTGAGGTTAACAATTGTGCAAGATCTGCCAATCTCTTGCAAAGACAAAGCAGGCCAGGCATGATCACCACAAATCAAAAATCTCCCTCAAGGCAATTTGCATGGGAGAGAATCTGAGGTGCATGACACACAGAATGTTATGGTTTGATTGTACCACAAAGAACTGTTGCGGAATAATAACTGACTTGGAGTAGCATCCTGAGTCATCTTGTAATGTGGATCACTGTTTCTGTTGTTCTTTTCTAATTTGCTACAGTTGAAGTATATGCAGACATCTGTGTTAATTGATCCCAGAATTGCAAGTTCCTGTGGTTCTGATGAAGTAGGGGGTAAATGATCATCCCAAGTATCAAAATTATCTATGCATGACACCATGGAGGTATTGCACAATATGTGAGCCAATGTACCCCAATTGCCTGCAGGTACAATCTTCAGGAATTCAAATGTTCATGTTGTTTAACTCATTCTGCCCTGCAACACTTATGGTGGCCACTAGTGACTCTTCTTGGCAACATTGGGGTCATTCTGTCACTTTACACCGCAGTTCTTCCATCCCAATGCTTTCATTCATTCAAACAAGGTCTGAGCAAGTTGGTGTGAGGATATCTAAGCTGATATATAACTATTCAGGCTGGATGTCATTTTAGCCAAGGCAACACAGAAATCCAACACTAGGTAATGGCTTTGAAAGATCCTGTGTTGTGTAATAAATGGACAAAAGTAAATCAATTATGACAGATGGTGTGCTTTTAAGAGGAAGGCTTCATTTGGAGAATAATGAAGAAGGCTGAAAGTTTCTCTACTGTGGAGAGAGGGGATTTCACAGCAAAGATGGTAAAGTTTGGGAAGCATATTTATACTTATGGAATATCCATTCTTTTATTTAACTAGAGAAAATAAAAGGAACTAAAAGCTAGGGAAAGGCAGAAAAAAACCTACTAATCCAAGAAAGACACATTTAAGACCATAGTGAAGGATGACATCAAGCTATTTTGCGTGAGTATTGCTAAAAAGGCAATATATTCCTCAAACAGGAGTGCCAAAGTACAGGATGTAACTGAACTGAAATAAACACCACAAACTTATGTAAATCAGGTCTAAAATCAAATTTGAAAGACTTTCAAATATGTTAGGATAGGAAGACAGTCAAAACAACATAAGCTCTGCTGTTTTACAAGGTAATGACCCCATGAAATAGCCATGCAACCATGAATGATGGATGTTAATGTTTGAAATCCCAGATTCAGTTGACCTATTTTTTTAATCCTGTTTGATTTTTTCTTCATTTTCATACAAAGTATTTTAACAAAGTAGAACCTTGAAACTCAGAAATTAATCTTGTGTTCCACCATACAATTTGTATTGTTTATTTAGGCTTCAGCCATAATGACAGATATGTATACTTTTAGATTTATATCAAATCCAGCCACTCTTGCATTTTTCCTGGGATTTGTGTTTAAAGGTTTTCTAAAATGAAATCATAAGGAGAAATGTCAGCAAGAGAAACAGCAGAAAAATCCTCCAGAAACTAATGAGATTCATTCATTGTTCAAGTCTAGATGCTTAAAATATTAAAATACATTTGTTTCTTTTTTACAACACTAAAATTAGGCAAGAGTTTCAATTTTCTTTTGAGACAATGGTATCTCACTGTACCCTCTTAATAGAAACACAAAGATAAGAACCTGCAATAACTGAGTTTCAATTAAAATCATTTGCACTAAGATTTTACTTCTTAAATTAAAACATAATTTGAAGGAGATTGCCCCACACGCACACTCTCCTAAATAGAAGTGTAATTTAAGAAGATTGCATATTTAGGATTGCACAGAATTATAGAATTAAAAATAGGCTGAGTTGAAGGGATCCATTGAGATCACTGGGTCCAACTCCAGGCCCTGTGCTGGACAACCCAAGATTCATGTGCCTGAGAGCACTGTCCAGTCTGTACTGAATAGATGGTGGAAGCATCTAATCAAAACTCTGCCTCTGCTGAAGCTCCACCCACTGCTGGAAGCAGTCAGGAACTGACCTTGTCATTCCTCATCATATAAGTGACCCTCTCTCCCCAGTACAGAAACTTCCAGCCTCCTTCATTATTCAGCAGATGAATCCTGCCTCCTGAAAACACAGCCATCTCTCATAATTGGTTCAGCTTTGCCCCTTTATTATAGAGCTTCCTTCACAAAGAAAATCTTCCCTGCTACAAGCTTACCTTACTGCATGCATTCAGCACAATTTAGGAACCCCATGAAAATGTTACAGGTTATATTGCTGAAAGAATTATGTTTTTTCTTCTACATAAAGCAATATATCACTGAATATTTAACAACACAGGTATTCTAGTAAGGTATTTGGAAGGGTCTACTAATTTACAGTAAAAGACTATTTTCAAATAATACCTTAAGCCAAGTATACACACAGTCAAAATATATTTAGAATATATATTATGGCTCCAAATAGATGCCTTTCTGACAAGAAAATTACTCATTCCATCAAGAAGGATGTAATTCCATCAAGAAGGATGTTTGTCTTAGCCAAGATACCAGGAAATTACATTTTTGTTCCATTATGAGATAGATCATACACTCTTCTTGTACTAGGAAAACTGATTCTGATGAAGGATTAACATAAACAGCTGAATTAAATGCTGAGTCTGTCATTTATCTCCATAAACCAACATCAGAATTTTCCCACCTAAGAAGATACTAATATCTGGGAATTTGGAAACATTCAAGTCTACCATCTGATAAGCAGCTGAATTAACCTTCTACCATTCATAAAGATTCATCCAACTGGAAGATGTAATAATTTATCAGAGAATTCCTGGGGGAATCCCAAAGAAATTTGTCACATATAGAGATTCTGGTATCGGTAGTGAGTCATATACTTTTCACATTGGTCTGAGCCACAGCTCCTGAAAACAAACAAACAAGCAAACAAGAATAACAAACTTTGGAGGCCAATATATACCAAAGAAAATTCTGCTAAGTGTTACTGAAAAGCCTCTTCTGACTCAGCAGCTAAACATTAACAGCAAGATACATAAAACAAGGACTACCTAATGCGATCAAGTCCTTCAGTTTTCTTGAAAAATGAACTAGATGGCATCTAGTCAAAATGACTATGCTGTAAGTGTGTGCAGAAGCACCAAATATGCAGTAGGAGTCTTTTGTGTAAATCAGAATGCCTCAGGAGACAGGGAAAACTGGAGGATTTATGTTCCCAAGCCCTGTTACACTTTGACTTTTTGCTGGTGTCTAGGGTATGCCAACAGAAAAGTGCAGCCCTCCTATCATCCTGCACAACTACTAAAGAGAGCAACATGTTGAGTTCTTCAAGCTTCTATAAAGTCTCTCTCATATCTAAATATGACAATAGGTTTTTTTCTGAATTAATTGGTTGAAATAAAGGGTTTGTATACACAATAAAGAAGACTAAAACCAGTTTTGTTTACAACAGCAATAATAAATAGGCAAAGTTGACCCACCTGTAAAATCTGAATGCAATGTAAATTTTTATGACCATATTATTAGTAAAAATAGTCTTAAAATCTTTAAAGAAAATATTTTAAAAGATATTTAAAGCTCTTTCTGTCTCCTGTTAATCTGTTCAGCTTATTAGTTTGAGGAGGTACTTGGCAAAATGGTTTTTTCTTGGCGTCCTTAAAAAAACCCATGCACAGGAAAAACCTATGGAAACTGCCCACAGGAAGCTTATATCAGATAAACATAGGAAGTAATTACTCAGCAGGAAAGTTTGGAGGAAATGGGTTGTTTTTCTGTCAATTCTGGTGTTCCACAAATTTCAGGACATCAGCAATAATGAAGGAAATAGATTAGCAATTGCAGGGCAGCTATTGTTTATACAGTGTTGACACTAAATGTCACTCTCTTAGAATTTACCTTGTGAAAATAATTTAATATTGAGGAAAGACAAAGCAAAGCAATATTTCTTTTATTCTAACAATATCACAGAATAAAATTTCTTTTATTCTAACAATATCACAAATCTGCAATAAGGTTTGAGGAGAAAAATTTCACCTGGTAATGTAGTAAAAGGAAAGAAAAATACATTAGAAATCTTCAAATATTTATCAACAATGCTTTGTTTCTTGCTTTTTAAGATGATAAAAATTTGTTTTGGAATAAACAAGTAGCATAGGAGCACCACAGATTCAACCTAAATACAAGATTTTAAGCTGTTGCTTTAATTTAATTCTCCACTAGAAAGAAAACACCCTCAGCTGAACTAAGTCATGAAGTCACTAGGAATTTTCACTCCTGAATCATCTGATTAACATAAGACAAAGATATAAACAGAAATTCACTTTCAGCTGAATCCAGCTGAATATCAAGTTCTATCTAACCACAATTGCTTTTTTTAAAATTTTCCTAACAAAACTTTCCCTGAGATAAATATGCATCTGTATAAAAGCCTTCAGGTTTGACAAATCGATATTTTCCCTGTGAAAACATATCATGGGAAAAACATATGCAGTGTACTGTAGTTCAAATTTCCCCCAAAGTAGAGTAAGGTGAGTATGTGGAAAACAAATGCAGCTGTGAAAGTTGCTGTGCTTTGTGCAAGCTACAAAGAGGTGAAAACAAGTAACCCACTTTATAGCCTGATGATGCACTTCTTAGCAAGCTAGAGAGAAAAAAAAGAACAGGACAAGAAACAGGACAAATCAGAAGGAGCCAAATACCACCTTCTCATTTTTATATGCACAAATGTCTGCTCAGGACAGCAGGATTTCAGTGATGTCTCTCTCCCTTGGCTCCCACATCAGGATTACAGACATTATCAGCCCCTACTGGGCTCCAGCAGAACCAAAGCAGCTGCTCCTCAGTAGCTCTCCTGGTGCTACCAGAGAAGACAGAAATAGAGAAACTCCATATGGCTTCTTGGATGCACCCTTGTTCCAGCTGCCATCAGTCCTGTGCAGTTCTGCATTTTACTGGTTTACTGTGGAATTAATTTTCCTCCTGTGGTTTTAATTTTCTTTCCCTTTTATTTGATTTAGTTGATGATTATGGTAACTATTTCACTTAATGGCTGAAAATATAATAAGGAATATTTCAGTTCAAATTACTTAGAATATTTCTCTAAGGATTTTAATGTCTTATCTTGTTTTAGCCATTCATGATCATAACACTGTATTATAAAGAGCTTATCTGGACATGTAACAGACTGCACTCCTAGCAAAGTATCATAAATAATCTTGAAAAATTTTAAATATCTCTTCAAATTTTATCAGTTGATAAATTATCTACAGCTGACCCATTTTTGCAAAGAATGTTAGCTGCAGTACAGGAGCATTTCTTACACATCAAAAATTGAAATAGGTATGCAAAATTTTTCAGTGAATAATTCTTGAATTGTTCTGATTCATTTGGTTTATGAAAATTGAAGTACCTTCTTCAGGCAATAATATATTCTATCAGATATCCAAATAAAAAAGATTTCTTACTACTGACTTGAATTGTTTCCTATGTGTACTTAGTTTCATAACAGCTTAACTTTGAGGAAAAAAGTTACATTTTGGTACTTTCAACATTGCTTATGCTCATCTGTCATCCAAATAACCTTTACCTTCTGATCTTCAAACATAGTTTCCTGAATAGATTCGTTTACTGCATTAAAACATGGATAAGATTGAACTTATAAGCACAGAAGGTTTCAAACTGACTTTAGCAAAACAAAGTTAGAAAATTCAACCCTGCCATTATCACTCACAAAATTTACTGCAGCAATTCAATAAAACTCAGTCAGTGACCTGAGAAAACTCCAGCTAGTGTTAGAATGGCCTGATAGATTAGTCCAAATCCAAAGTAAAAAACTTTCCACTGGGAGAGCAGGCAAGGCTGAGACAGATCCCTGCCTAAAGCAGAACGGTGCCAGCTCTGAGCTCTGACAAAGACAGGCAACAGGGAGATAATCCAGATCTGAAGATTCTTGGGAAACTTTCACAAAAGCAAATGGGAAAGTAAGATATAGGGCAGAGCTAGTTGCTGCAATTGTTTTGCCAGCTTTGCCTTCAAATGTCTGTCTGTCAGCCTTTTCCTGAGTATTTCTAGTAGGAAGGCTGAAACACTACACTGACTATTTGTATCATCAGGCATCACAAGAAGGTGCTAAACCAGATGTTTAATCTAATTTTCCTATGACTTTCTTAATGTCATAGGAACATTAAGAAATCCCATAATTTCTTCATGGGATTGTTACCCATTCAAGCTCTCTAAATCCTGTTATAAGAATGATCATTAAGGTATTTTGATCACAATTGAATTTATTATTTTTGTAGAAGAAGCAGAAAATTCATAGTCCTCAAGCAATTTACCTTTTTCATGTTATTCAGTTCATAAAAATCACAATTTGAATCAGACTTTTAAATACACCATTGTTTGAGGGAAGCATTGAAAAGACAGTGATGATCCAGCTCACTGGCACTAAAAAACCCTTTCTCCAATGTTTTCACAGAAATTGGAGTCTCTGGAACAATCATATTACAAGGAATTAATACTAACAACAATATAGAATAAATTCAATTGGGGGGTTAGTGGGGGAGGGTTCAGCCTTAGGTTTGGTTGTTTTTGTGTCTATCCCCTAAACATTTGTTTGTCAGGCTAGAGATTTTGGTTATCAGATTCCAGAGCTTTAGTTCTTGCCTCCAGCTACCTTTTAAAGATTCTACAGACCTCCTGCCTCTGGGTGTTCTGTGTTTGTTTCTGACTTTCAGAAAGTTTTCTTTAAGATCTGCTTGCTCTTATTGAAAATCAGAGTGATAGCTTATTAAGAAAGAGGGTTGAATAAGCAACTCAAATCTCCTTTTGAACTGGTAAGAGAAAGTAACTGAAAATAAACAATGTGACCCAAAACTACTTTTTGTCTTCAACATCTGATTTTCTCTCAATAGGATTTTCATGTAACAAACAATATGGTTTAATCAGTTCTTTGATTTATCCTGTGATCCCTTGGAAAATTAATTATATTTGTAATCATGTGCTGAGAAATTATTGAAAGCAGCAACATTTTCAGGGTAAAAAGCATTTGTTTCACTTCTTTCTGTTCAAAATTTAGGGCATAAAGTCCCCTGGTGCAGTTTCTTTTCAGGAAGCAGCTTCCATTTATAGCGTTTATTGAAGTGGGAAGCATCACTGCCAGTGTTACAGATGAGGACAATGTGTGCATTGAATAAAAACTATTCAGGACATTTGACTTAAAATATAAACAATACAGAATGATTTTATAGTGATAAATTTACAAGAATTAGGGTTTTGCATCTCCACAGATCCCCTGGGAAGCCTGGATCATGTGTGTTTTCCAACTTTTTCCCTTATACTGCATCCTATAAATTACCTATAGCAATACCTCTACCTATGGCTAACTGTTGTAAGTTCTGGCTCTCCTCACAGACAGTTACTTCAGACTCTATAAAATTTGATGTGGCTTTTGTTGACAGAGAAATGTAGGTGAAAAAAAATCCATGAGAAAAAGAGGCAGATAAAATCAGCTGCACCTCTGTCACAAGCCATAAAAGGCTGACATGGTCCTAAAGCTGACTGAGACCTGTTTTTACAGTTTAATTCCACTCTTGGAACTCTATAGTTGTAGATTATGGCTATCACTTTTATTAAGAGGGAGAAGTTAGATGAGCATAGAGTTAATTGCAGTTTAAGCAAATCTGAGAATCTCTGATTAGATAAATATAAATTTGGGTGACAGAGCCACTGATTTGAAGTTTGTTTTAGCTTTCTTTATCACATCTTTCTTCTCTCAGAAATATGGTCTTTATTATCCATTGGGCTGGTTGTGAGCCCCTATACATGTGACATGCTATTTAATATCAGAGGGAATAAATAGATCAGTGAGGCCAAACTGAAGTAATTTTATAGTAGTTTTCACCCAACCACATTTACATGGAGAGGCTATGTGAACAAGCTGGAAATAGCCATATCATGTAGAGGCATCAATCAGCTTTCAGTCACACCAGATTACAGAAGTTTTTCTAATTTATATCTTCAAGACTAAAATCCATTTGCTGGTAAATTAAAACAGAAAGAAAGCTCTGATAATGCTTCTTTTCAAATAATTGATCCAAATTTAGACTTTTTTAGATTAAACTGTTTTTATTTTAATTCCTTTGAAAATATTTTTTTCTATATGGAATTTTAGAATTGATATTCTAAGCTTCACATTCTTCCTTTACTTTTTATAAGTACTATTTTTGACTCCTGAATCAAAGTCACTACCTACAGGGGTTCAGAAATATGTATCAGACTTCCTCTTGGTATGTTAACACTAATTTTAAAAATATTGTTTGGACCTTAAATAAGGAGTTATATTGAGTGCCCTTAAAGGCTGTCTTTTCTAATCTGGCTAGGATAATAATAACCCTTCTCAAATCTTGGAACTGTAAAGGAATCAAACACTTTCAAAGAAGAACCATCACATTATAGACTGATATTTAAGTAGTTCTATTTTAATATTTTAGACAATTCTGCTTCAGAGGAAACAGTTTCATGAAATTAAATAATTGAGTATTAGTACTAATATTTTGCTATTGTTTTTTGGGTTTTTTAAGAAAAAAGAGTAAGACTTCTGACATGTGGGGGTTTTTTTTTATTATTTTAATGATTTGGAAATGTTACTGGAGGGACAGCAAAAATTTCTCTTTATACTTTTGTAAGCTTGCATCATTTCAAAACTGCTTAAACTGCTGGTATTTAGCTATCATCACAATCACACCCTGAACACAGTTCTGCTGAAAAAAATCAAGGTTCTGTGACCTCTGCAGTAGTAAAACAATCTCTAGTCAGTAAGTGAAAACACTTTCATATATGTCATTGCCCATATGAAAATGTCACATCTATTTTTAGCAATAACAAGCTGCCATTTCATTCATTGAAACAATAGATGCCCTCTTCCATCCACCTCCAAAGGGACAGTTCACCAAAGGTTAAAAAGAATCAACTACTTCACATAAAAAATTAAGTCATTATTGAGGACAATGCATGAATAAAAGGACAAAAATTGAAAAAGCAGAGAATCAGAGGGGTATCCTGTTCCACAGGTGGGGCACAGCCAGCAGCGCACCCACCACCAACAATGCTCAAGGCTCCCTGAAGCTGTCTGGGAAACTGAGAGCTCTGGCCAGTTATGAAGGTGGGCTAGGGCCAGGGAGCCTAAAGCATTCCCACAGTTCCCAGAATTCCTCACAATGTCCTAAATTTCTGTCCAGCTTTCCTCAGATGTACTTCTTGCCTTTCAATCCCAGATCATTAAGATCCACAGGTGGAGTTTCTTATCCACTCAGGAAAGGCTCAGTCCTCATGTGTCAGGCATCAGTGCCAGCCTCAGGCGTGGGCACCACTTAACTGAATTTATTCCTGCTTTGAATCCTGCTTCTCCTGATCAGTATTAGAGACTGAAATAATTGTTGAAGTGAACTCTTAATTTGACCTAATGCATCTATTGACTTATTCATATGAGTGAGAGTGATGAACCACTCCAAGAAGGGATTTGTTATTCTCCACTGTAAGTCTGAGCAGATTGAATTTACATACCTGTCCTTTTACTCATGTTAATCAATCTTATGTCTTCTTATCAAATTGGCTGGTTATGCTGTGATTGCATGGAAAACTGTGGCAGAGCAGTGTGGCAGCAGCTCTCTGGCTACAGAGAGAAACAGACAACTTTCCCAGGCACTGTTCTGGGAAAGGCTGTGAGAAGATCAGAGAAAACAATGAGAAACAATTCTTACCTTAATTTGCTGCACCTGTTGTTGTGAACATGTGGAATGTGTTATGGAGATGTGTTTACCAATGGGTAGTTTCTTAATTAGCCACTGATGATGGTGTTTTGATTAGAGGACAGATTAGGTCCACCTGTAGCAAACTAGGGTATAAAAGTATGGATTTCTTAATGAAAATTACTAGCTTTCTGTAAATACATGGAGTCTACATCAAGTGTTACCTGGTCCTGGCCTGTTGCATTGACAGGGCAGAATGAGTTAAAGGACGTGAGCAGCACAACTGATTTGTTAAAACTTGTGTAGGAAGAACCTTGGAGCTGATCAGGAGGTATGAACCACGTCCAGGGAGATGAAACATCTCATCCTGTTCATGTGTGCAGAGTAACCACAGCACACTCAGCTCTCCAGGCAAGCACAGTAACATGTGACCAGTCAGCATTAAGGGGAGCATCTTATCACAGATTTGAAAAGTATAAATATATGCACTTGAAACCAATGAGTGTCTTTGCATTAACACTGCAGAGTCTGTGCCTTATTCCACCAGCAGAAAATGATGAATGACTACAAAATATATCCATGACCTTCTTTATGCATTTTAATTTTCTGTCCCTTGCTTCCTTATTTGATTGAAACAGTGTGCTTTCATGTTTACAGTCCCATTAATCAATAAGTCTATTTCCCAGGGTAGTATATTAATCAATATGAGTAAAAATCCATTCTCCTGCATATTGATAATTTTATTTACTTACTCTAATATTATTACATTAGTTTCTTCTGTTTGCTGCCAGAAAATATCATCCTACTTGATTTCCTACGAAATATTGCTCAAGAAAGTCAGAGTTCTCAAGTAAGAGAAGAGAAAAAAAATTAGTAATATCTGTTCATTGACAGAGAAGACCGAGAAAGTTGAAAGGGTTTCAGTGGTTACCAGGATTTTATATGAGTTTATAATGACTGAGTTTATGACCTGATCCTGAAGCCTCACTTTACAAAATATCCTGTGAGTGCTGAGGCTGTCATAATCAAATTGATCATGTCAAGAGTATGCTCCCATTGCCAGTGTGATCAGCTTTTGTCAAGGGACTATATGCATAAAAGTAATTCTGGTGTTGGGTGCTCTATTTTCTATTATTTCCTTTTGTCAAGTTCAGAGTTATTTTGAAAAGGCACTAGTTCAAGCTCTACCACAGCTCCAGAAAAATAGCACATTGAGGCTTATGACTGCTCAGAAGGAATATTCCACGTATTAAATGGTGAGCTTCAATGGTTTTCTTTCTTTGTTTCTAATTGAGCATGTGCAACCAGAGTAGAGCCAATGAATCAGATTAGACATGCAAACCAGTAACTGTCAAGATTTATTCAAATCAAAAAATATCCTGGTGATTCACTCAGCAGAATTTGATTCTTTTTAGCAGTGACAGGATTAGGCATCCTAAATTACAAACCATGGTGCAAGAAGGCATAATTTCTCAAATCAGAGTTAATAATTGTGCAAACATGATGAAGCAGTGAGGAGCAAAGGTCTTCCCCTCATGGAAGACATTTCTCATCAACAGTAAAAGAGATTGATAAAAAAAATTTTAGTTCCAAGGATGATTCCTCCCAGCCACCAGAAAACTTTAAAGGAATGTTTAAAAAAAAAGAAACAGTAAAAGCTCTCCTATGAAATCAAGTGTGTGATTTGGCTCACTATGAAGGAAAAACTCTTTTCATATTAAGTTTTAAAAATTACCAGGAACTGATGTCCTTTTCCCAGAAATTCCAGCAAATATGTTCACTTAGAACCACATACCAGAGCTCTGGATTACCTGTGCAGTCTGAATATCTGAGTAAGTGCTTTTGTCTTGGTTGCAAGCTTCTATTGTGGGTAAATATTTAGTGGTCCCTTGGTTATTACTTGTCTGAAGAGTCTGCTTGGCTGTGAGTTTTGGTATAGTATTGATGGTTCATGTTGCTGCTCTTAGCATCTGGGAACTCAGATTTTCTAACTTTCTTTGTGTTCTGTCATAGTTGATAATTGCAATAATAACTTAGTTGTGTATTTGAAAATGACCACGAAATAAAATATGTTTATATTAAATAACCAGATTTTATTAAACAATGCTGATGTGAGGTTCTTAGCCATTTGTGATACCTGCTGAAATATAATTGATGGAAAACAATTAGTTCTAATTAATAGACTTCATCTTTGGAGCTCATAACAAGACAATGTGTTTACACACAACATAATGTGTTGCCTAAACAGAAAAGATTTAAGACCAAATACAATTTTTAGCAATGAGGAAAAAGGTATGGAACTCAAAAGACTGTGATCAGCCAAGCTGGTTGTGTAGAAAAGAGCAAAGAAGGAACTGGTGCAGTATTCTTGGAAGCCTGGGAAATGAGCAAAACTTGACTGGATGTACACAAACCCGTGAGGAGTTGGACAGTGTCATTGAGTAACCCCTCTCAATTTCAGTTCTTCAAGGAAGAAACTGATGCCCAGGAAGTTCCATCTGAATATGAGAAAGAACTTCTTTACCATGTGATTAATTGCACTGGAGCAGGTTGCCCAGAGAGGGTGAGGAATCTCCCTCACTGGAGATATTCAAGGGCCTTCTGGTATTAATTCTGTACCATGTTCTCTAGGATGACCCTGCTTCAGCAGTGAGGATGGACAAGACAACCCACTGTGGTCCCTTCAAATCTCACCCATTCTGTGGTTCTGTGAATTACATTTGAATGATCATGATGGTCTGGGGAGATTCCTGAGGACTGGAAGAAAGAAAGATCACTCTTAACTGCAGGAAGGGCAAGAAGAATCCAGAGAACTATGGGCTGATTAGCTTCACCTCTATCCCAGGGAAGGAGATGGAACACATAGCTCTGAAAACCATTTCCAAATTTATTAAGGACATGAGGGTTATTTAAAACAATTAACATGGATTTAGAAACTGGAAACCATGACTGATCAATATCATAGCCTTTGGTGACAAAATTACTAGCTTGGTAGATGCGTGTAGAGCAGTGGATGTGGTTTGCCTTACCTTTGATAAGGGTTTCAGTTTTCAACACTCTCTGGCATAACATTTTCATTGACAAGCTGAAGTGTGGGCTAGATATGAGAATGGTGGGGTGGGTTGAAAACTGGTTGGACTGCTGAGCTGAAAGGGCTGTGATCAGTGGCACAGTGTCCAGCTGGAGGCCAATCAATAGCTCAGCAGCCTGTCAGATAAGCACAAGTTCTGCTGGAGTGAGTTCAATGACCAGTAGAACATGTTCAGAGCTTCATAGCAAAATTCAGTTTCTTGGCAACATACACTGGCAACATTGCAAATCTTTACTGGCATTGTTCCACTGGGATTTCTAAAGTTCTTTTTCTAAGAGTCTGAATGTTCACATGCTTGCAGATTAGAAGGTATACATTGTCACAGTATCACTGTCAAAATGGAGAAATGATCATGTTTTTGATCTAGGCTGTAGAGATTCATAGGACAGACAAAGAAAGAAATTTGAAGCATAAACCAAGGGAATAAAAAGTGATAGACAATCAAAAAGCTATATTTTGGAAAACAGTTTTATGGTTGAAACTTTAGAGGCATATTCCTAAGATTCACAGACTCCTGCTTCCTTGTATATTTGTGTACCAGCAAAATTTCCAAAAATGTATTAAAGAAAAAGCATTAAAAATTAAAACAGTTGAGATAAATGGTGGATATGTCACTATTCCACTTCTTGATTTCTTTACTATTCAATCTACAAGACCAGAGTAGTATGTATTACCCATGTTAGTCACACACCTAAGAAATTGAACATAAATAAAATAATTAGCCTACGTGCTATGCAAGACTTGTTAGTTATTGTACTGTTTTGCATTTCCAGTGTATTAATTACTGTTATGGGGGGGGAAAGTATTTTTCTACACAGCTTTATTCTGCCTATTGCTAATTTATTGTGACACTAGAGCAAAAATTATAAAAGCAAAAAGAAAAGGTAAAAAAAATCCAGAAGTTTTTTATTCTTAGGTCTCTATTTCTCTGTCCTGTGTGAAATAAATAGCTATAATTAGCAGTTACTGTCCTAAACTTGTGTGAAAAAACAAATATGCAAAAATTTCAACATTATTTTTAAGATAAAGAACACATCTTTACTGTCACAGATGAGGAAAGAGCAGAATAACTATGGGAAAACCAGTGTGACCAAATTAATTACTGCCATGAAGAATATTAATAGAGTTACAATAAAGGTGAGTTAGCTTTCCTCCATTTTATGCTACAGGAAAGTTTAATAAGTCAATTTAAATACCTGCTCTATGAATTCAAGTGTAGCTTAAAAGAAGAATTTAACATATTTTTCTTTAAAATGCCTGTCTTCATGGTGGTCAGAAAATAAAAATATGCAACTTTTTGATTTCAAAAATCATAAAGAACACTAATGACACTAAATTCCTCCCTACCCTTTCTTTTCTTGCTCTGCTTAAGCCACTTTTGCAGGTTCAGCTTCAGAACAGCTGGCAGCAGAATGGTAGTAAATCTGACAACATAATTTTTCAACATTTAGCCATTTCAAATCAACATCCTCAACATTCTGTATTTTAAGCATACATTCATCTGAAAACTCAGGTTGAAAATACAGTTACTTAATGCACTGAGACAAAGAAATTATACAAACTGCCTAGGGACCAGCATGTATAGGAAACGTCAAATTTTCATCAAACTGGGGCTTTTTATTTTTGCTAAGCTTAATTCATATGCCACAAGTTTTTACACTTGAAAATGTTGGCATGAGATCTCACAGGTACAAATAAAGCAAGATTAATGCTTCCTTGTTTTCTAGTCAATAGTAAAGCATGCACTACCAACTTGCATTTCAAATGAATTGCCAATGAGGTAGACTGGGAATTGCAATTAGTTACTTAATGTGAGTAGGTAGTTAAAATATCTTTAGGAGAACTGAAGTGTAAATGAAGCTGTGTGCCATTCAGCTAACCTGTCCTTTCATTCATTTCATTAGTGTGCCATTTCAAAATCCTAGTGTAGAACTAGGTGATTTAAACACTCACCATCATCATTCAACATATGCAACATGCAGCTGGTCCCATTTTAATGCAAGGGGCTTGGGCTTCAAGATCCAATCATGCCTAAGATTCAGATGGTAGTTTTCATATGTGTCAGTAAATTGTCAGTGGGTTTTGTACAACAGATAGGAGAGTTTATGTCTAGGCCAGCATAGGTTTCTCTTTCAGGGTGATCTGAATAACTCTACCAGCTCAGTGACTGTATTGATTAGAGCTCCACTGATAGCAAGAGGAGCTTACATACCTTGTTAGATACCTTAATAGATATCTTAGACACCTTGCTGACATACAGGTGCCTGAATTCTGATGCCTATAAACAGGGTGGGGGTCAGCCTCTTCTCCCAGGCAACTGCAGCAGGATAAGAGGAAATGACTGAAAGCTGCACCAAGGTAGGTCAGGTTGGACATCAGGAAGAATTTTTTCACTAAAAAGGTGGTTAAGCATTAAGGTGGAATGGGCTGCCCAGGAGGCAGCAGAGTCACCATCCCTGTAAGCTTTCAAGAAATGACTGGCTGTGTCATATGGGGTATGGTCTACTTGGCAAGGTGGTATTTGGTCAAATGTTGGACTTGATGAACTTGTAGGTCTTTCCCAAGCTCAATGATTCTGTGAGTCTATGAAACCCCACCCTCAATTTTGTCTCTCTGTTAAATGGCAAGATACTTGGAGACTAGTAAGTACAATGTTCCAGAAAGAAATAAGAATTAATTATGGTCACTTCAGCTTAGTTCTGACTTGATTTGAAGTACATTGAAGAGCTGTATTATAGGATGTAGCAGGATGTACCATTTTTTCACCAGAATTGATAAAAAGTAGAGAACTTTCACTATTTATCTTCTCTTTCTTTTATTTTAGGAGTTCTCTGTTTGATATTTATTGTTACTAAAATATGTCCGACTGCATGAAAATAACTGAGAAATTATATGGGCCCTAAATCTAAAGCATACCCATTATCAACTCCTTACATGTGATAACAAATCAATGAAGAAAATATTATGAACATGTATCCAGAATTCTTCACCCCTAATGGTTTTTTTTGCACTACTGTGCAAACACAGGTCTCTGCATCACCCAGCTGAAGAAAAAGGCACTGGCACAGGGAGTGAAGAAAAGCAGTTTCTTCAGTGTAACTTGATGACCTTGGTACTCATGGCTGGACCATGATGTTTGCAACTCATAAAAAGTTGAAACCATGGGTATTCTTGCTTTTAAAAGGGTCATGTAAGAGTTGAACAGTTAGTTTTAGAAATTTCTAATAGATACCACACAGCTTGAAATCTCTGTCCTTGATGTGATACATGACAGCTCACAGAGGCTTATTTCTTCCTCCAGAAATTAAAGATGACTGGATGGCAAAGGCCCCTGCACCATAGGTATTTAACATAAGGTAAGAAAAAAAACCTACTTTTTAGATTTTATGACAGAATTTACTTTATATTGTGTTATATTTATGCAACTGTTATCTTAAACAATACTATAACAAGAGAATCTCAAGACTCAGTTATAACCAACATAGCAGAGGTGTATTCAGGAAAGGTGTACATCATTATATGTTTACACAGCTGTGGTCTCTATGAAACAGAGCCAATAGACTTAATAGATGGATATGTGGTTATAATAGAAGTCCTGGAGACCAAATAAATTTTTATATATATATATATATATATATATATTTATTTATATGTATTAAAGACTCTTTCCTCCCTGCATATGAAGAAAATATTAAAGTGAAAAGTATTAAACAGGTATCTTGAGAGAACAAATAGATATCTGATAAGGCTCCTTTTTGTCTCTTTAAACCTGATAGATAGCAGATCAGGTTTTCCTAAGATCTTTGTTTACCTGTGATTAACATCTGTAGTTGAAAAGAAAAGCTCTTCTCACATTATTTTAATATCTTCACTTAGATTCTAAGTAATTTGTTTGTGTCTCCATTTGAATAAAGAAAGGTAATCCTAAGGTTGTCCAGGACTGTAATTTACAAATGACTGCCCATTACTCACACAAAAGAAGCTATTTTTAACTTGGTCACTATTACAATACAGAGAATCACAACCTGATTGTTCTAGGTTTGGGTAAATTGCCCTTAGGTTGATGAGCTGATAATTATATGTTTCTTTCTTCAGCTGATGTCTCAGGGGACAGACATAGTATCAGTTATTTGCTTTAACAATTAGGAAATTGTTCAATTTGTGCTCTGATTGACTAAATTACACCTGCAGAGGTCTAAAGAATTTCATTATCACCTGTGTGAAAGCAGCACATTTCCCCTATTATCTACATCTTTTTTTTTTTTCTATTTTAACCCCATCATTATCAGTGCTGTGCACATGACCACAATGAAATTGCAATAATTTCCAAGCTTTAAGCATATTTTTTCTTAGAATATTTGTCAGTAACTACAATGAGCCCCACTTTATACTGTTTTATTCTGTTTTCCTCTCAGAGTTTCAGTTCCAAAAGATGCACAAACATAATTTAATATCAAGAGAAAAACCCCAGAAGTAGCAACAAAATAAAAATATTTTCTTAGAAAGTCATAAAATGCAAATTCATTTCCTTAAACAAAATTTAAAACTTCCAATTTTTAGGGGACAGACATAATATCAATTTTGCTGTACCTAGGAAAAAATTTGACCTCTTAAAGTTACATCATAACATATGTTTAATGGTTCTTTCTGTCAGGTCGATTTATATGATACATTTTTTAGGACAGGCACCTCTCACATTGAAATAACAGATTATCTTCTGGATTTTCCCTTGGGTGTTAAAATAATACACAAAGCAATAACTGAACTGTATTCACCTGGCTCAAAACATACTTTTTATGTCTCTCTAGTTATTTTAGGATAAGTCTACCAGCTGGATAGCCCTGGACTACTGAAAATATTTCTCTTGGCATGGTTGTTTAATGGAGTAAAGAGCACTAATTAATTTTCATTTAAAATAGGAATTTTTTTTTGTGTTTGTTCCATCCAAAACTGGTCAAGGAAAAGTATTCAAATTAATTGAATTTTTTTATCTGTTCATTGTTTTCATCCAAAATATAACTCACAAAATTCTCATGTGTGAGAGGCAAGAAAGTACAACTACCATACAAAATTCATATTTTGCCATCATTTTCAGTTGACACAATTGCTTCCTCTGTTCATGACCAGATCCACTAAGGCCACACTACACTGGCAACTCACTGAGTGGTGCCTGGACCCTTTTTGGGAGTTCTGAAGATATCAGATCTGTGACAGTAGTCACTGGTCTAAGTGAACAGGGATTCAGCAGCCTACACAACCCATGTCCTGGCTTCATATTAATGGATATGCATTGTCTATTCTGCCTCTTCCTGCTGCCACTGTGAGTGGGTCATTTTCAGTTGTGCAGACTGAGAAAGGAGAATGCTATTTAGCCATAAGTAGCAAAAGAATAATAAAAGATCTATCACTTGTCACTGCTGCCTTTTGAATGCATTTCTAAGGAACATATGATTCTCTGCTACCTGCCTTATGGTCAAGTAAAATAACAATTTGTTCTTTTCCTGCCTGAAACATATAAGCTCCTCAAACATACATTTCCCAAATATATAAATAACTGGGAGCTTTATTTCCCACAGTATTTAACTGACCATCTTATTTCTGGTACACTATCACTGATTTTCATAAGAATTTTGTTTGATGACCTGCAGATTAACTGTTTAAATACAGTAAGAATGACCTAAGTTTCAGTGAAGCACAAGATATAGAAAATTAAATCTGTAAGCAATTTTTAAACTTATAGAAAGTACATGTCAGCAAAAAGCTTTTTAGTAGATTTAGCTGTTAGAAAGTATGGATAATAGCTTAGAACCAGTAACAACGGTGTGTTTATTGGTACTTCTTTCTGTGATGGTGAAATGCTTCTTTCACTTCTGTCCTAATCTTACATTGTGGTTTGTATTTGCATATGCTAAAAAATGCTTAGCACAATGTGTCCTTCACAATGCTCTTTGCAGTGATCTTTTGGTTCCCAGTCACGATCTTTAAGCACTGCAGCAACGATCATGACTTGACATAGAGGTGCACTGTTCAGAAAACCATCACTAAAGCAAGTCATTCCAAAGATTGTGTTGAATTAAGTTGATTTTCTTAGTAACTCTGCCACCTGCAGCACTAAAGAACAAATGTCTTCATGATGGACAGGTCAAACATAGTTTTTCATAAGGTGCCCACAGCTGTTCTTTCTTTTCCTAGTGAATTAACCACTTCATTGCTGTTCATTCATGCATGTGTCATTGTAGTTTTAAGGAGAATGTGAAAGGAAAATGTAGCTTGAAGGTCTAGTCTTACTGAATCAGCCTCATTATCCTGAACATACTGATATGTCTTTTAGTCCTAAAGAAACTATTTGTGCCTTTCACTATGCATATGTGCAAGAACACATAACATTACTTAGGAGAAAAAAAAAAAATTGAATTTTGAATAATCAGGGTTGGCAAAATCATGAAGAATTGGTAACAATGTGAGTTTTTTGGTAACTAAGCCATATGGCCTAGTTAGATTGAATAAACAAAGAAAGTTAAAGAAAATGTTAGCTGATGAAAATGGACTTAGAGTACAAACATTTTTTATCTCAATTTCAAGTGAACAAAACTAAGAACACATATTAAAGTTATAAGGTAATCGAAAACTAAATATAATTTGCACAGCAGAAGATGTAACTTAGTAGGTATTAGCACTCTGTGGGTAATAAAATACAGTTCTCTGTATCACTTGGACCAGATGTTGGTTGGATATTCATCTATAATTCAAGTTCCCCATAGCCATACTAATACAAGAAATTATCTGTTACATTACAGAACGTTTGAACATCAGCTAAGGCTAGTTGTAGATTTCCAGATAATATAGCAATGAAAAAAAATTTAAATCCTTAAGCAAAGGAAAAGGACCAATTTAGTGTTCCAAGTGCTATCCAGCTGTTCTTTTGCTCTGTCCTGAAGATGTTATGTTAATTCTAGGATGCTAGAATATACTATTCTCATGAATAGTAGATTCAGAGCAAATGGTTACAATCTTTTTGATTAATTATTTCTAGTCTTTACAATTCAGCCTATATTACTTGTTCACTTTCAAATTCACTTTCAAAGTATTTTGGAAAATTTGTTAAGGTTTTGGGAGGTTCAGTTTTCAAAATTTATTATCCATTCTTAATTACTGAAATTCTTCCTTTTACTGGCAGTTCCAAGAAACAGTTAAAATTTTACAAGATCATAAACACTGCAAGGAACAAAAGTAATGATTATTCAGAAATTATTCTGATTTTTCATGACTAATGGGGGACATAAAATCTCTCTTATGACAAAATATTTGGTTGCAAAATTTTGTTTAGTTTCTTCAAAAATAAATCATTCACTAGGCTTCCAAAGGGAAAGAAAGTACACTTGGAGAGTCTTCATTTCTCAATTTACTGTTTACAAGAGAGTTCCAGTTGTTCTCAATAACAAGGTTTTTCTGCAAGTTTTCCTACTGTACCAAATGGCAGTTTCCATGGAATTTGTATGAAATGCCTCAATTAAGGAAGACAAAAAAAGAATTATATCCACCTATCTTACCTAGCCAAGTATATGTGAAATAATATTCGTCTCTTCCTCTTAAACTGGATTCACTGGATTCTTCCTCTTCTTGGATTCACTGCAGTTGTCCTGAAGTCCCAGTCTTTAATGAATCTTTGCAAAATCCTTCTGGTCATTCCTCATCTTCTTTGCAATACCTACATGCAAGCAGTAAGGGGTCATGAGTCCAGCTGCTGACAAAAGCCTGATAAAAACTGACTGAACATTTCTGGTATTCCAAAGAACAGTACAGGAAAAAAAAAAGTGTCCTGTGGTATTAGCTGAATCACCAGGGTGTTCCTTCAATACCCAAACTGATGGATTAACATAGTAAATAATGTGTATTTTCTCTGACTGCATTTTTTGCTTAGCGAGAAAGACCTTTCCAGGTAATTCACAATTTTTTCATTTACATTTAAGAATTTTTTGCAGTGTACCTCAAGGAAGAAGTGAGTTTAGGCTGTAATTAAAAGGTTTCTTTAATCATCTTTAGCACAGCCCGCAGTGAATCTGAAGAAACAGCAAGCCTGTTAAATAAGATAAAATATGGTAACTTTCACTTTTTCTGACATGCATGTTACCAGTTTTCATAATCTCATATAAATAAACCCAGAAATCTGTACCAAGGCTTGTGGACTCTCTAAAAGAAATGTAAAACCTTCCAGCAGGAGTAAGCAAGCATGGCAAGATAATTAACATTTATTGCTGTATTTGTTGACAATTGCCAAGTAAGATATAAAGAAGAAATTATTCCAGGTAACTCATTCATGGAGAGATCAAGGACTGTTGTGTTTCCATTTAGCCATGCTGAATATCTTTATCTGCATTTAGATAAAAGGCCATGCAACTGAAGAAAGCAACTTCTTGAACAAGCTCTATTTTAGCAACAACTCAGGAACAGATATTTCAGATTGACAAATTTCGTTATAAAAAGAGCACATTTAATTATCTTGCATGTAACATTTCCTGAGAACAAGATAAATCATTGTTTTACACCTCTTTATGCATGCTAACATAAATGTTGAGTAGATTTTGGCAAATGTTGGGCCACACTCAGCTTTTCTTAAAACATTTTTTGATTATTTTCAGAGGATTTTATCTACAGTTTTGAAAAAAAATTATGGACTAAGAAAAATCACATTTATTACAGCATACTGAAGTAGCTTCTCTGATGCAGATTTGTTTATGTTGACTAAATCTGGATTACTCCAGAAGAGGATATGATACCTCCCCACTTTAGGAGTGGCCACAAGGAGGGTACAACCCACATTTATTTATCCATTCAAAGTTCTACTTAAAATTATCATTGACAAAAATATACTAGCTGACTTAAAACCCAGTTGCTTGGGGTTTGTTTTTGAGTTCATTCTTACATTCACTAGGTCTGAGTAATCACTGAGTTTTTTTTAACATTCCTCATTGCCCAACACAGAATATTTAGTTTAGTTCAGGTTTGCCATAACTGATTATCACTTGTGTTTCAGGGTAAGTAATTTTGTAAGCAAATTGACCCTTTTAAAGTGTCTAATCCAATGCATACAGTCTAATGGAGAGTTAAAACTGAATATCTCTACAGGAAGAACTCGTTTGCATGGAATAAACATTTACAATATTTTGTCCACTTACATTCACAAATGGGGATCTTCTGTGAAGAGATAAAACTTTCCATAGATTAGGGATAAAATGACTTCTAGTCTGATTTTTTTTCCCAACTAACAACTGGAAACCACACTCAATTGCAATAGAATACAAATATGTTCAATGTAAGGCAATATGATTATGATCATGATTATGATTGTTATTGTTATTATTATTGATTAGTGCTGCCAATTTTCCAACATATCTAAATGGCATTTATTTTCTTTCAATCATTCATTCATTCATTCACTCACTCATTTTTAACGGTGAAGCTACTTAGCAACTTTTCAGGTTGGGCTGAAATACATTTTAATTAGTTCAAATTATAGATAGATTGATTACACTTAAAATGTTCCATTATTCTACTTTTTTTTTTTTTTAATCAGGTCATAAGCTCATTAAAATGTTAAGGTGTGTTTCCTAAAATTTCCAGAAGTCTGAGTACCTGTCTGTCCTGGATGTTGTATTGCCTGAGGGATCCTTGTGGTTTTGGCTCTTCCATTTCTGTACTTCTCAACACTTGGCAGACAGAGTTACTATGGTTCTACTTTGTTTTGCAATTGGACAGAGTGGCTACAGCAAGTGCTGTAACCAATATGAAAGGGTAACAAAATATATTCAGCTCACTCTTGTCTTTTTTGAAGCTCCTGTGAATTGAGGTTCCTTTAATTTGTAACAGTCTTTGTGAGAAAGTGCCTTACTTTAAAAGACATCTGTCAAAACAGCATTTTGGAGCTCCATGAAGTTCTGAGTTTACAACAGGGGAATCTCCTCAGCTACGATGAACCTTTCAACTTACCTCTTTCCACTGCTGATTGGGAAGTGACAGAAGTTGAGATATTGGAGGTTTATATCTTGGGAAAGCTCTGTGGGCACAGGAAGCCCACAAAGAGGTATTTTCTCTACCCTTGCCCTTTATCTCCTGCTTTTCAAACAAAATGAAGGTCTCAGTCAGCTGTGCCTAAAACATTAGTAAGATTTTCTCTTGGCTGGGTAAAAATGTGTTCTCCACTACTTCTGCTGTGTACAAGATTCATAGACATGTCAGACAAAGTTGTTCCTGTTTTAAGGATAATATAACCATGTGCTGTGCTAATGTGAGCATGTGTAATAACTTTTATAACTATTTTTGTTCTTGCTGGTAAACCCTGCTTGTCCTTTGACAGTTTTCCTTCCCAAGGAGCCAATATCATAAATGCTTTCAAAGAAGGGCAGAGAAGCACACCAAGCTTCATCACAAAGTTTCCCTCCTTGTCCTTTCCCATTTCCCAAGGAGATGAACTTCCTTAAAAGAGAATTTCTGTTTAGCTCAATTTTGGGTAAAATAAATTTGTAATTCTCTCTGCAGTTTAGCTTGTGTGAAAATTCAGATGACTGCCAACATTTAACAGGACTCCCAGCAGTTAACATTACCAATACCCCAAGTTACTGGCTAATATTAAATTCTGTGCTAGACTGATTTTTATATTACCAACAGGCCAGAACTTGATCAGCCATTCAGCCACTCTGATATTGATTTTTTCTTCAATAATAGTTAACTTAAATACATTCAGTGTATTTTTTCAACCTTGTGTTTATCTGATGATATCATAATGAAAATATATATGCTGTACATTTGATACAAAATGTATAACAAACCATGGTTCCCTCTTTCCAGAAATTTTAAAAAAAATCTGCTTCTAATTAATGTCAGTACTTTTGATGGATTTGGCATTGCTACCTTATGTTGATCCTGGCAAAATTCAATCACAAAAAATGGGTTTATAAACTGTAATCAATTAAATCCTAACTTTTCCTTGTACTATTTATTTACACTATGGTAGTGTCCTAAAAGTCTAATCAAGACCAGATTTGTATTAGAAGAGAATTATAAGCGGACTTGTATTAAAAGAGAGATTTATATGAAATATTTCAATTAAGTGAGTCTGTGTCCTGAGTCAATAGTTAAATGCAGGAATGAAAGAAATAAAAGGAAGTAAATTTGGAAAGTGAAGTCACACAGAATGCCCGTGGCCAAGAAAAGAAAGCTCTCTGTCTGAAATGTTGACGTAGTGTTTTATCAACCGGGCTGTGGTCTTAAATCAGTAGGGTACCAGTTGTTGTTATGTACAGTCTGCAATCAAAACCACATGTCCTAATCTCATCACTGTGGGCATCATCTCCTACAAGGCCTTGCCAGGATGGAGCTTTACTGCTGAGGTGCAGTACACTTGCTCTGCACAGGTGATCTGCACAGGGCACACACACAGGAGGCCTCATCTCTGTCCTTCCTGTAAATAACAGGAGAAGTGAGGTAAAAGCTCATCAGCCACGTGTAAGGGACTCATCCTGAAACTTGGCATCACTGTTACAGATAATCAAGGTTTTTAATGAGCAGGAATGGGGATTTTTTGTTGCATCATGTACTTACACACCTATAGAAGACCTCTGAGTAGGTATGTTCATAAAGTGGCCTGGCTTCATGATGGATAGAAATAAAAGGTGTCTTAATATCACCACTTTCATTTACTGTACTTGCCCAGTAAATATTTTCTCATTTTGATCTACCTTATGCTTATTAATTTGCTGCACAAATACAGACTTGGTACTTGAATAAACAAAATAACAATAACCATAACAATAGCAGCATTAACAAAGCCAAAGATAGATGGTACCTTTCTCTCTAGATTTACTGCAAATTCACCTTGGAGACCCAAATCACAAACCCTTCAGATTTTCATTTGAAGAGATCTGGATACACAAAATGTTCTAATATAAAAAAGAGGAAAAAATAGGATTAGAAGCATTTCTGCACATATATTTTTCTCTTATAAATTCACAATTAAATGATTGAATACTCTTATGTGTATTAGGAATGTAAAACAAAAATAAAAATATTTTTAATTAATAAAAATATTGAGTAAAAATCTTTAAAACTATTTCTCTAAAGCCATTTTTAACGTTTTTATACTTAATATTTTTAAACAACTTATTCTTATGATGCAATAGCGCAGTTGCAGCAAGGTGTAAATCAGCAAAGAGCTAGAGCTTGAGTTCCACACAGGAGTCTCCATATTCCCATGTGCAACTTTGAGGAGTGTGGAAGCAGCAGATCCACATCTTCACAAAGCCATGCCTAAGTCAGCAAACCTAACTAACAAATTACAGAGTGAGTGCCTGGCCACACACGAGTACCCTTATTTCTGGCTGGGTTGTGCCTGAGGGCTGTGGGAGCTGTAATTGCTTCTGCTACAGCAGCACACTCAGGGGTGGATTACCATTTGATATTCCAGTCAATAGGAGAAGTATTATTCATCAGCAATTTCAGATCACTTTTTATTTCTGAGATGATATATATTGAGCAAATGAAAGAGTGGTTAACACTGTAAGACATTCAGAACCTGTGTACAGAGGAGAGAAGCAATGTATCACAATTAACAGCCCATACTGAGCCTTTCACTGCCCCCCAGACCCTGAAAGATTGTGCTTCGTGGCTTTGTTGTCCCTAAAGAAAGGGCTGGTATACATCACATCAACTGGATTGAGCTTCTGTCATGTCTTATATGATTCTGTGTCAAGCAGGAAATGTTGAAAAATAGCCTAAATTACTGTCCTAAAGTACTTGTAGTTTGCATTAGCTGTATAAACAGATGTGTTGCTCTTGGTGTTCCTTTTATTTTTGTCACATTTTTGTTTACACAAACTGATACTTGACTGGAATTCATGCTGGGCATCCATTAATATCTTTCCATATAATCCCAAACTATAACAGATGTTATTAATCTTCAAAAAGGATTAGAGAATTTTTCTTACCATAGACAAAAATATTACACTAGTCTGGGCAACAATCCCATTAAGAAACCAAAGTGAACCATACAGCCATGACAAATTGAGGGGAATAGATGCAGTTATTGATTTATTATACATGCATATATAAAATAAATACGATAAAGATGACCTACATGTTTTACAGAAAAGTATTTCATTGTGGTTTTACCATTCTCCTGGTGAGAAATAATGTTCTAACATCTGCTGTGCAGCCAGAGAAACCTTTCTGTCACCTGTTCACTGTAGTATTTGCCACAGTGTGTAGTTATTAGGAATAGTTGGAAGCAATCACATCCCTTGACTTTAGGAGCTCGACCCCAGCGATTCAGTTCCCTACAATCCGTGAAGAAAGGTGGATATTTTCAAGGGGCTATTCAGAACACCTGAACTAGGCAGCAATTAGGATTCCCACTTCAATTCTTTGAATCACCTCTAAGCATAACTGGTGTGTTATCAGCACCTTTCTAGCTACCAGTGTTTGCACAGCTCTGTGAACTCCATCTCACCCAGACCCAAAGCAGGGACATTCTCTGTTAACTGGGTAGGGAACCTAAAAGGGCTCAGCCTTGGCAGTGCAGACATCCCTCTTCATCTGCTGACCTGTTTCAGTGGGGCTGAAGGGAACTATCTGAGAAGGAATCTTTTTAAGCTCACACATGTGGTTTATAGATGCTGAATAACACTCTTACAGTTTAAGAAACTGTCAGTTGCTCTGATTTCTTTCTGGATATATCTATAACCTTTATTATTCTGATTCGTCTGATTTGTCATTCATTGTCCTTTATAGAACTATTATCAATGTAATGGAAACACAAGGAAGTGTTTTGGATTTATAAACACATTTTGCTAAGGCCACTACTGAACATGAGAATCATTGCACCTCTTTGAGCCAATGCTAAAACTGCAGTCTTACCAAAAGAATGCAGTAAATGTTTATCTGGTTACTTACACATACAAATGTTCTTACAAAGATATTAATTTTTGCACTTGTCCATAACAAAACAATATATTTCTGGGCAAAGTATGAATGAAGAATTTTAATTACTAAGTTTAAAAATTCACACTAAAATATCATTTTAAGAGTGACTCTGTATAAATCTAAGAAGTATCATCAAGCTATATGTTAAAAATATATATCCAGTCAAAATGAATACTTTTTTAATCTGACTGTTGAAGTACCAGCAAAATCTTCACAATCTTCAGTATCTTCTGAATGAATTCTGGAAATAAAAAGAAATTCTGTGCTTTATTAAAATGTCAACAAATTAGGGGTATGCCTGTTAAATTACTCACAGCTCCATAGACATTTTCTAAATGGTATTTCACAAAGCAAAAGAGAGAACTGCTGAAGGTATTGAGGTTACTGAACAAGTTGAGGTAACTGAACTCTGTAATAAAAGTGCTCAGTTTGAAAATAAATATTTGACTTCTGTTGAATGCCATGAGAATTGATGCAAACCTAGAGTCCCCAATATGTACAGTACTGTAGTGTTTCAAATACATTAACCAGGTCAAAAAGGCTATAAAATATTCAGTATTAAGACACATGGCATTACTGTAGGAAAAATGGTTTGTCTATTTTAAGACTTGGACTAAGCTGTACAAGAATTTTCCCCCCTCTAAGCCAGTAAACCAGCACCATCTAACACCAAATGTAATTAGTTACAAATTGCCTGTTACAAGTTAATTAAACTTCCTTGCGTCTCTGCTGCTTAAGCAACATGTAGATTCTTTTATGCACTTGCCAATTAGTGCATGGGGATTCTGCTTTCTAATTGGATAAAAAAGTAATAAACTGAGCAGTGTGCTGTTGATATCCAGAATGACTTTGTTAAAAAAAATAGTGGAGACAGGTTTAATGCTTCAAATATTTATCTCAATTGAAATTGATTAAAACAATTTGAGGTTCCATTAGATATAGATACAATCCTTTTGTTAACAAAGTCCATCTGGTCTCAGAAAGAAAATTAAGATTCACTAATTGAAATTTGGAAGCTTTTCTCCAAACATGCATAATTCATACTGACAGAAAACAGAAGCTGCAATTCACCACAAACTGTCAAGTAGATGAATGTTTCATTTAGATGGAATTTAAGATTTCACCCAGCAAGAATCTACAAATGCTTATAATAAGTCACAGCCTGAGAAAAGAAAATCTGTTCTCTTTTTACTGGCTCAGTATTAAAATCTCTTTTTCACTGTGAAGCCATCTTAACCTTTAATGGCACCACATTTGACCTTTCTCATTGCCAGCAGTGGAAGGACATTTCTAGATCATGAGCATTATTCAGTTGTGCAATCTTGCAATTTCACTAGCAAACAACTCTGCTTTTTTAACTTGTCATATATTTACAGAATTCTGCTTCTGTGTCAGGATGCAATTCTATTTTATTTTAAGAGGGTTAAATTTAATTATCTCTCATTGGTTATTTTTCTTTCCTCCTGCCCTGTACTTTGTCCCTCAAAAAGCAGTGTCAGATCAGATCATTTATCCAGTCTACAAAGTTGCACTAAAGGAGCTGAGCAAACTGCAATGAAGGCTGGGAAAAAGCAACTGCAGAGAGGCCAGGAAATTTCAGATCATTATGACCAACACACACTTCTCATGGACAATGGCAAGAGAGACGTTGCACAAATCCTCTCTTTTTCACCCTGGGACAGACACTGATTACCTTCTTTTCCATTTACATTTATTTGTCATTTCTGAGCTGCTACTTTGCTGTCTTGACATGTTTGAAACACAAACGAAACTGTCACTTTTTACTGAAGTGTGGGAAGTATCTTGTACCAAGCATTTTGTTCAACTCAAGCCACATTTAGCTTTTGATGGATCTTGGCCTCATAAATATCCACAAAAAAATGAAAGTTTGGCTTTCATAGAAGACCCTGGCATTTGTATCCCTGGCACCCCTGGCTTTATTGGTGTTGTGTTTTGTTACCCATACACAATTCACAACTCATGAAAACAAAAATTACACCTGAAACATAGTGGCTATCAAACAGTGGTGGGGAGAAAAAACTGCTGAAAGATATACTATAATTGAAATTTATCCTTCTGTTTTGCAGTATGCTGTGGATTAATTTTATATCAATAGAGAGCTTTTCTGAGCCAAGATAAGTAATCACTCAAGTCAATGTACTCAGGCAAGAAAATTCAAAGGTATAGCATTCTGAAGGAAGCACAGGTGTTTTCTGTTCTTAGCAAACCACGTGCTCACATACCGTAAAGGTAGCAGAAATGAGGTCTAGTTTGATGATAATTCGAATATGAAAAAGAAATTATTAGGAAGTCAAGTACAAATAAGTGATGTGAGACTTCAGTGAAGTCATATAATAGAGTGGAAAACAATCCTCATTTGGTCTACACAGCTATAGTGAGGCTTAAATACTCAAAATGAAAAATATAGTGACACCACAGGTGCTGAAGAATAAGATATCAGCCAGCAATGATGGGGAAAGTGCCTGACCTAATTCAGGTAGCTGTTGCAGCAGCCCAGCTGCATCCACAAAGAATTCCATAGTGGCTAATTTAGCCTGTCCTCAGGTACCTCATCCTGTCTAGAAAAGCTTTCTGTATACATCCAGGATATCAGCTGTATCTTTTTTTGTTGTTGTTTTCCTCCCCTCTGCTGCACTCAGAGGATGGATCTTTTCAGAAACAGTAAAACTAAATCAGTAACAGTGACTTGTCACACACATGCACACACACAAGAAATTTACCTTATTTATCAAATATTTGGGATTATTAATGATTTTTGACTAAAAAGGGTAGAATTAATTTTCAATAAATATCCTGTTCAATGAGTAGCACTTCATTCAGAACTGAGGTGCATTCATAGAGCCCTGAAGCAAAAGCTGGAAGATTGTTCAAAGCAAACTTACCTCAGCAAATGCATGGGTTTTTCTTCTATCTCAGCTTGCAATTTTTTCTAAGTGATAGAATCCTCAATTAAATATATATACAGGGCCAAATTCAGAAACATATCATCTGAGATATATTTTAAATTTCTGTATTATGACTATTTAAACACCCTAGCTGTTAGATAGAAAAAGAACATATTTGGTACAATCCACAGATCAGAGGAACAGAGCCTGTGTTAATGTGAGCACCCACATTTCCAAAGGAGAGATAAGATTTTTCCTAACTCAAAACAGTCTTTGTGTTCTAATTTTATGTGACATACAGGACCAAGTATGGAGGGCAGAATAAGACTTCATCCTATGGTGCAAGACTTTGGGAATTAAATTGGGAAATATTGTGTTTATCTATTAATTTAGTTTTAGATTATTTAAAATTTTTCACATTTTTCAGCTATATTTTTGCATTAGTGGAAAGATGGTCTGCATGACCTAAAAGCCAGTTTCACTCTTCTACTTCTCTGAATAGAAGAATGTTTCCAAGGGAACCACTTGCAGTCCTGTCATCTGGGCTGTAGCCATTTAGCCACTGCTACCTTGAATATATTTGAATATATTTTCTCACTCCTTGCAAATTCTCTGAAAGGTTTCTTTCCTTTGTGCCCTCAGACTCACTCACTACCCGCCCACCCTGCTGCTCTTTTTTCAACAATTTCTTGCTAATATGAACTCTGTAACAAAAACCAAATATAGGCTTTTTCCACCACAAGCGTGTTTTAATTGCCACAGTGCTGTCAGGCTATGGAAAACCATAACTGTATTCCTACTGCAGCCTTAATGAAGTGACAAATGGCTGAGAGTTAAACTGACTTCACGATTAACACCAAGTGGGATTATTAATGGAATACACAAATCCAGTTTTCCCACCTTAATGCATAACTGTAGGACTGAGGTTAATCATCAGTTTTTCTCATTTATGTCTTCATGCACTGGCCTATTTCTAATTAATGGCTGGAACCTTAGCCCCTACACTTTGCAGTAAAAAGAAAATAAACCAAATATTCAAGAATTAAACAGCTGAAACAGGTTTACTGAACAGACACATTCCACTCGTGACATTCCACTTGAGGTGCTAATTCCAGTGCTTCATTAAATATACTTCCTCCAGTTGTTGCAGAAACCTGGTAGATGGCCAGAAGGAATGGTTTATGATGGAGCAGTCTTTCCCAAAATAAGTCTTCACTCTGCTACTTACATCAGCAGCTGTCAACAGGGATAGATTTCATTTAGTAAACTACAATCTAAGCATCAGTCCCAAATACCTGGAGAAGAATAGTCAGATTATTCAATACACATAACACCAGTGCTGAGTATGCTTAAAGCACAGTCTGAACCTTCAGAGCCAATTAAATTTGCCTGCTGACCACAGAGCTTTGTATCAGACCACAGAGCTGACCCTGAAGGAGTGTCAGCATTTCACTAAACCTGAGGAATGATCAAGGTGTGACTTTGAGTTCTGCTGGATCAGGATTGCCATCAGTGTTCCTGCATGCATCCCACATCCCACAACAGGCAAGGTATCAAATAATTTCTCAGGAATAACATTGGTTATTTCCACTGGTTATTTCCAGTTCTAAGAAATAAGCCAAGGCTGACCTAGAGCAGAGACTAGACAGAGTTAAATAATAAAGTAGGGATTTATTAAAAGGCTTCAATGGATACACTTTGGGCAGCACAAGAGCCCAGCCAGGGCTACACACAAGATGAACCCAAAATGGTCACAAAATGCATGACTGGTCTCAGGGTCTCACACTTTTATGAGTTTTGGTCCATTAGCATACTGGAGTTAATTGTCCAGTTACAGCTTTAGTTTATGAAGTCCCATCCGTCTTGTTTTTCTCTCTTCAGTCCACATGGTTTATGCTCTTGGGCCTGAAATTTGGATCATTTGTCCTTGGTCCCCAGCTAGAGAAGGAATTGTTTTGTCTCCCTACTCTGTGAAAAGAGCTTACCATGCCTTAATATGAAGCTCAGAACTACACACCAAGGCAGTACAGAATCTGAAAAATATAAAAGCTGAAACCTGAGGCATCATATGCTTCTCAGTTCCCTCAGAAATCATTCCTTAATGTCAATGAAAGATATGACAATAAATTTCTCCATGGCCTCGCCTTCAGGAATTGATAAAGTTCAAGTGTTTTTTCTTGGTAATCAGAAAAAATAATCTTGCACAGAATAAGAAAACACAGAATGAATTGCATTTAATAAAATCTTACTTTAATATTTTTCCTAAGAACTATTCAAAGCTGACCAGATTAATCCAGGCTTTTTTAGCAAAGTTTATAGAAAATACCTCTGCTATAAAAAATATCAATTTGGTTGTATGGTGTATAGGTATGGCTAATCATCAATTGTCTTATTTTAAAATTTAAATCTCAAGCTTCCTAAAACCAGTTTCAAATGACACTACTATTAGCTGATTTATATTTGGGAGATTAATTGCAATAGAGTGAATAGTTTGTAAATAATTCATTGGATGCAAGAATAACTAAAGCACTTAGAAAACTTAGCAATTTGAGTCCCTATGAAAACCAGTTAGACCTTCTTGGCTGAATCTGCTCCCAGCTTAAGGACATCCCTTCTCCCTTCAGAAATACCACTTTCATAAATCATGTTTTGATTCTAGCTAAGGCTTATTACCTGATTTTCCTATATCATTGTCCCATTCAATTTCTTTAGTCTTTGTTTGTTTACTTGTGGGACATTTTTGTCAGTATTTGCCTTATTATATTAAAATGACTTGGAAGCTTATTGGGAGAATTATTATTTCTAATAGTGTGTGAGTTGCTAACAGAATGTGTGATACAGTACAGGACAGAAAAAATATTTGACACAAAAATTAAACACTTGATACCTTTAAGACCTTAAGACCAAAAAAATTTAAGAACTGCTCAATAGTTGGGTTTTTGTTTTGGTTTGGTTTCTTTTCTTTTTTTTTTGAATAGTCAACCTGAGAAAAATTATTGAGGTGAAAGTGAAACATTTATGAATTTCCTTCATAATTTTATAATTTTTTTTGTTGTGAACTGGAACCCTGTCTTACTGTGTTTCTGTCTCTACCTTAAATATGAAATATGCAAATATCTGTACATGACCCTCAGTGAAGCCATATTCCAGATCAGTACTGGATATTATTGGATTCCAATACTGGATATTACTGTTGTAATTCATACACTGAGGAATCTGTGGAAACAGTTGTGTCCACTTCATTTAGGAGTTGTGGTTAAATAAGATATCCACATATATCTTTAAGGTGTTGAGATTTTTTGTTTTGGATTTTTAAAAGTGAAATATGAGGTTAGCAGTGTGGACTGTGTTGTGTAGAGTACAAAGCTGTCATGGTTCAGCACCTGATGGGTCTGAACCTCATAAAGCAAAAGAAGTTTAAGGCTGCTTTCCAGCTTGCAAGATCAGCTCTTGCAGAAGGCACTGTATAAATGGATTATTAACCCTAAATAGTTACCTATATTAATACCTGTTCCAACTCTTTTGTCAGGGATCAGGCTGTCAACAGATTAAGTCTTAAGACTTAGCAGGGGACCTGTGAGTCAGTTGTCAAGTGTTTTAGTATTTACAAAGCTGTGGTGAACTGACATACAGCAACCAGAGCCCCTGGATGTGGCCAGCCCCAGACATTCATTGCTTTGGCTTAAGATGAGAAAAATTAGAAGAGAATTAATACAAAGGTATCAGGCACAGCTGATGCAATTGCAACAGCAATGCTATTGTTTGTACAAAGATTCTGAAAGAAATAGCATTCCCTGTGCTGGTGTGAGTGACATCCATTGGAATCTGTGAAATTATTCAAGTCTAGGTCAGGATGTGCAAGAGTGCCAATCTTAAGGAGCCACGTATTGCTGCTAATTGGAGTCCTTGAGTTTTCAAGGCTGTTAGTCTCAGCAAATAAAAAGCCAGAGCAGAAAAAGTTCTCTCCTGGACTAGATCAAGTTATATGACATTGTCCTTGTAAGTAATTATATTGATATAAAAAAAGATATAAAAATCTTCCACAAGATGCTTGGTCATCTTCAGTCTAAGCTCTGACAATCTGTGATAAATCATCACTAAATATAGTATAATGTTAGTTCAAATACTTTCGAAAAATCTTCAGATGGAGTCAGTTTGAGCACTTGTTTTTCTCCTTTAAATATGGTCATTTCAACAATGTTAGACAAACTGGCCTCATCTAAGGAATGTGAAGATCATCAATAATTTCTTTCTATGTGGCAACAAAGTAAAGTTGGTAAATGAAAAAGTCATCACTTACTTGTTAGTGGGACAAGTACTTCCTGGATTCCAGACTATATCATTAAACCAAATTAAAAAAGAAAAATTTACAAAAACAAACCAAAGGTAACGTACATGTTTACTCTCAGAAAATCTTAGCTTTATTTTGCTTCTGTTAAAGTGCATGTGTCTTATTTCCCAGTTAAAATCCAGAAGAAAAAACTCTTGCCTTTTCAGCTGCTTATTTTGCTTTCTTACATTTCTAAGTAAGAATGAATCTTCACATAGGGAAATTGAGAAGGTCCCAAGCCCTTATACAATTCCCTCAAAGCTTTACTGTTGAAACGTAATTGGGTGTATTACAAGACCAAACATTCACAGAGATTATGCAGCATTTTTGCCCAGACTGAAATATATCACATATATTTGTAATATTTCTTTCTTCAGCTTGAGTCAAGTACAGAAGCACAAGAATATTTCTCTAATGTGGACAATTTTAATCAGCCTAATGAAAGAATGAGGCTTAACTATGTTTTAGTTTCAGAGTTCTGCTTTGAAGTGGTATATGAAGTGGTCTTGGATTTTTCTGCCTTGCAAACCTAAGCAGAGATCACTGGTGTCATTCCTCTGGACTTGTGCAGGACCAGCTCATCTCCAAGTGTGTTACATACCCCTTTTGCTGAACACAGCAGGCCCACAGACTTTTTCCTGCACATCTGAGCACATCTTTCTGAATGTGTTGAATAACTGGCACTGTGCTGTACACTCTGGCAGTGATCCTGCTTGAAGGGCCCAAATTGGAGGCTGAGCAGCATGCATTTGCCTTATTGAAACAATGACATGTGTTCTCACTTTAAAACAAAATAAAACATGTTCATTTTACCCAACAAGAGAGGCATCTGTGTTCAGTAAAGACACACAGATTTTTTGTCATAGCCACTGCAGTGCTGTGAAACATTTATTCAGCTGCCATTGCTCCACCATCGCTTCATAAAATTCCTCTATTTAGTTGCTGACCAGTAACCACAGTAACAATTAAGCATGTTCCTTTCAGCTGGATAATTAAATGCCAAAAAAACTCACCACTCAATATGTAATTCACTCAACATCTTGTTGTTTGAAGGGACCAGTGTTCACAGATAGGATGGATTGAATTCCTAACAACATCTGGCATGAGCAATGGCCTTGGCTGTCTCAGTAATAGCATTACATTCATGGTAGGAATGACAGCTAAATGTAGAGAGATGGATGGGCCTTTTCTCTGAAGTGGCAGATTCGTGGTTGCAGCCTAATGAATCAGTGTGTTGTAACCCCTGGCCATGTACATACTGGCCTGTTGGTAGTGACAAGCTGCATCAGGAGCTCCAGAGCAAATTGTAGTTGTCAGATCTAATGGAGAAGGATGCTGGCTTACAAGTTACTGGGAAAGCTGAGTATAGTTTCCATTCCAATAATCTGGATCAAAACACTTCCCGATCGCCTTGGTCAATTTATTCTGTCACTTAATTAAACAAAAAGCATTACAAATCTCCACAGTAAAAGCAAAGGACAAAAGGAGACTCTTTCACCTTGGGAAAAAAAATCTAGATGTTAGGTCCCAAGTAAAGTTTCCTTTTCCATTGGATCTGAGTTTGTAGAAAGATTTAAAACAACTATGCAGTTTTTTTGCTCCTGGATGTCCTAATTTTAAAAGTGTTTTCTACTTGAAACCATTGCTTTCAACAGCGTCCTTCAATCAGACACACAAAACACTTACTTAAAAACAACAATTCTTTGAACATCTAAATGGATTAGATGATGCTCCAACTCCTGAGGAAACAATTTTGCAATTAATAGATTAACAACAGTATGTCCTGATTCTCTATATGCTTCTGATAGACTGGNAGGAGAAAAGGGGGTTTAATATTTTTGGTTTAATTGTGTTCTGCTTAGCAATTAACTGTAAGTGATTGCTGGACTTGGGGTTTTTTCAGGCCCCAAAGGACACAGAAGAGAAATAATAGATGTTTTGAATGTACACTATTGACACTTATCAATATGATCCTTTCCACCTCTTCTTAAATTGCACTACATTAATTAGCTGAAGTCTAGGAGGAATGATGCCTGAGTGTGCTGGCTCAACAGACTTGTCCCTTGAGAAATTAATTCAGTATATATGTGTCCATCATTAGCATTTTCCTGCCTCACTGGTATATATTGTGCTGTATTGTAACATACCTAAAGCAGAAGCCACTGTGCTGCTGACCATAATATATTCTGCATAGCTCCAAAGAGTGCATTTTAACCAGTCTTCTGTTTGCACTTTTTTTGTGTGTGTGTGTCTGCTATTAATGTGTGGTGATTCAACTCTACCCATTTGTTTCTCTGCCTATAAGCACTCAAAAATATGTTGATTTGGCTCATGAGCAATCATTTTGTGATTGTGTTTGTTTATTTATATAGGAAATGCACATAAGCTCTTGAGGACTACAGAAGCTGTTTTCAAAAGAAATCATACATCAAGATAAATAAGAACTATATTTTTTCACAGAAACTATATTTTCAAAAGATGCAGGCTTGTATATTAAGTTTGACAGTGATGTGTCCTGTAGAAGACAATCCTGTGGCAGCCTATAATTTATAAACTGTTAAATTGTGAGTAAATGTGTTTGTCCATAGGGAAACGCTTTTCTTACTTACAAGGTAACTCTGTACATTGCAACTCTTATGAAAGTGGCAGAGGTATTAATTACACACGTGCACACAGATTTGTATTGATTGCTCTTGTTTTACTACTGATAGTTAGATTGTTCTGTGTGTTTATTTATTTCAACAATATAAAATCATCCAAAGAATGGGGAATCTTGTGTTTTGACACTGTATTCTGAGCCATACAGTAGTACAATTTGAAACTTTTAACTCTTTTACAAAATGGATTGTGAGATACCTGTGCAGGGTCTTCTTAGAGAGACTTGTCTTCTCACAGTGCCTGAAACAAGAAGTCTGTTAATTGTTGAGCAAAAAACAAAAGTAAATAAGAAATACTAATCAATAATCTATCTAATAATGGAAAACACAGGTAAACATAAAATTTGAAGTCATGACAGCTGGTCTAAGAATGGATTTTTCATGTATCAGAGAAGAAAAACCAAATTGTTTTAGAAAAAAAGTATTCTTTTTGAAGAAATAGCATATGTGTCTATCACCATCTTATCAGATGAAAGTGGTTTATTGTGAAAATATATTTTACATAAAACACATTTCTGAAGGAAAAAGCTGTTTCCAAGTAAAAACAGAAACCGTCTTTCTAGTTGGTCCAAAGAATTTTTATTTCTCCTCTCTTTTGTTAAACTGATGAAAATGTTTTCTCAAAATACAAAATCATTTGACAAAAGATTTTTCCCTATAAAAACCTTTGACAAATATACACTGTGTATTTTCACCTATTACAAGTGCAATGATGGGCAAATTCATTTGGCTATCACTGACTTCTAATGGGAGCTGAAGGAAGCAGAGGCACCCTGGCAGGGTCCATGAGATTGTAAAGGTCCCGCTGATTTTATAATGAGCATTACCACAGTGAAGCTTTTCTCACTCTTTTTTTGACAATTTCCAGAGTTGATGCTTTTTAACTCTCCCCAGGTCTGGATAGATGTTGGAATTGGTTCGTCACAGGACACCCTCAAAATGGAGTTAAACAGCTGTAGGATTTCCTTCTCAGGGTGGCTGCTCAGGAGACAGACTAAAAACATACTTAAAATGTACTTAAAGAACATGCTTTCTGATCTGCCTGTTCTCACAGATTTTTGTGAGGAGAAGGATGGAGGTAAGACACTCACCCACAAAATTAAGTAATTTGAGTTGCTCTTACTGAAAGGACCAGTGGAAGTTCAGGATTGTTGGCAGGTCCAGGCTGCAACTTTCAAAGTTGCCTGCAGAGTTAATTTGCTAAACTCTGTATTTTCTTAAACAGTCTTTAGAACTATCATCAAGGCTCTGTGTCTTAGAAGTTTGATGCTCAATAATTAGAGGCAAGATGTGCAGAAACAAATAATACTGAAAGAAAGGTGCAAGACCCATCTCAGCCCAGAGAGGTCTGTTCACCATAGTAATGAATGAAGATAAAGAAAATGGATCTGCAGAGCACACAGGCCTTGGCTGGAAGGGATGGCAGCTGCAGAAAGGAATAGGCAAATATCCATGGGACTGGGCTCCAGGTCACTCTCACATAACAGGAGCTGGAAAGTTAGGATGTAGAAAAGCTGTGATTCTAAACAGAACATTATTGAAATGTATTTGTTATTTATTAAAGTGAAGTAGTTAATGAGGCACATTTTGCCCTGACTTTAAGATGGGACAGTACATAATACTGGATGGTGGTGAGGATGTGGGGGATGAGGAGAACCAACAAGATTTAATGTCCATTTCAAAGCCTGTTCTGTCAAAAAACTTAGCCTGAATAAATACAGTTTCATTATTAGCATTGATAGAAGTGTAGCACACACAGTATAAAGAATACATAAGCAGGTCTCACAATGCTTAGGAGAGCATTTGTTTTGGTTTTGTTTTTTTTTTAATTAAAATGGCATTAATATGGAAAGTGATGAAATAGATCACCACCATTTGCAAACTACAGAGAAAACAATGGTTTAACATTTTTTGAAGTTGATGTGAGTTCCTCAATCTATTTTCTTTTGCTAAACCATTCAGTGGATTGTCAAAGCATAATAAGTAATGGCATCTTGGATTATGTTAATTAAGATTTTTTAGTTTATTAGAAATGTCATTTCATAGAAACAAATCTGATTAGAGTCCAGGAGCACAGGGAACTTCTGAGGAGCTTACACCAGGTGCAAGAGGAAAATAATATCTGGAAGAGAGAGATTGTGAAGAAAAGACTGAGTTCCAGGTGAAAAGCTTAGATGGAAGTTTGTTGTTCATTTATTAAATTTAGCAGCTAAATGGGTTCCAGGAACAGAAGACATACCTGGGATGGTATATCCAAACCATTTTCCCTCTGTAGCAATATGGATATTTTTTTTCTTACATCTAAATAGTTTTTCCAATGCATGTTTGTTATTATTATTAGTAGTAGTAGTAGTAGTAGTAGTAGTAGTAGTAGTAGTAGTAGTACTCTACTAATAGTAGTACTATTAGTAGAGTAGTACTACTAGTAGTACTACTCTACTAATAGTACTACTAGTAATAGTACTCTACTAATAGTACTACTAGTACTAATAGTAGTAGTACCCTTCTGTATTGTCAATAAAATTTCCTGCATGTTTTAGGAAAACGTGAAAATTCTGATGTAAGTGATGACTGTTCTGAATTTCATCCTCAAGAAACTTGGAGGCTGGTTTCTGAGCTCTTATGAGAAACAACATTTTCTATTGATGTGTTGACAAAATGTTATGAAATAATTTCTGTGTTTATCTTTCCTTTGTATTTCACATTAGACCTTTGTATCATCTATTAATGTACAAGGGCCTGCTAAAATTTTTCAGGATGAGAAGGGTAATTTCTCTTATTTGGCTAAAGAAACACAATTTCTGTTAAAAATTCAGAGTATAAGTGTCCTGACTGAAGGATAAATGTTATGTTCATTCTTCATTTAAATTCCTTTATTGCCAAAAGAAAACATTTAGATGTAAAAGTTAATGTGTTGCTTTTAGACTAGATACAAACTACCTTAATTCTGAATTTTGCTCTTTGATTTAGAATCAGTTACCAAAGAACCTTCTCTAATTATGCTGCAGGCTGGAGAATATATAAGTTTTTCATAAAATAACAGTACTGGTTGTTCAGTTTGCAGATGTAAATTTTGACAGTGATTTTGGACATTCACTCACAGATGCCTAAAGGACACAAATGACTTGCTTTATTAATTCCTTCTGAAATCTAGGTCATTTCACCAAAGCTGAATATAGCCAAGAATGTTCAGATCTGCTTAAACGTAAGGTCAAACAACTTGACTCTTTAATTAAGAGTAACTAAAACTGAAGCTATCTCAGAAAAAGCACATTCTTGTACAGAATGTGCTTCAGAAAATGAATCTATTTGATATGAACTAGAATTCTTTCAGGTATTTGCTACATACACTAGTGTCTGCTTTCTAATATTTGTCACCTCAAGAAGTTTTAAGATCTGCATTGGCATAACCAGTTTTCCATGCAGAATTACGTGTTCCAATTTAATTAGGAGTGGTAGCTCTTATTGCAATGCCAGCAACAATTTTAAACAAATACCATCTCCTGCAGTCTTTTGTGGGCAATTAACTCAAAGCTACAGAAAGAGACCTCATATCCCATGGTGTTCTCAGAGGAAACACTGTCCCATTAAAGGTTGCATTCCATTGTTTTCTCTGTCACTGAGAAAGCCTTGTTCTAATTGAAAAAGTAGTTAATACGAATTTCTATTCTAATAATGGCTGGGTTTGAATCTGGAACAAGTCATTGTTAACAGATGCCACAAGGCAAGGCTCTATGTGAGCAGCAGAACACTTTAAATCCTATTTGCTCTACAAGTCTCTCATCTTCAAAGGAAAAAAAATTGCCAAGTACTTCACTGAATTAATTTTTTTAACATTCAATTGCTTGTCACAGTCTTCTAAGGGCTTCATCACAACATGGCTTATTTTTAATACTCACCATGCCTTCTTAGTCTCCTTTTGTTTTCTTTTGTTCTCTCTTCACAAAATGAGAAATATCACTGGTTTTCACTTTCTCCTTTGGGTACCACCTTTAACAAGATATCAGCCAGTTTCTGGGAATTCTTTTGCTCTAGCTGCTTCATTTTGCTCAGGATTTGCAGCAGCAAAGGTGACACACTTTGGGGTACATGGGTAATGATCATTGTTTTTAAATGACTAGTGCAAAAGTATAGAATTTATATCATATATTGAACCCTGAGTATCTTCAAAATCTGCTCTGGAAAATTTTTGGAAAGTCAGTATAGTTAATTAAAGCATTGATTATTCATTTAGGAAAATTTTCTGTTTAGGGTGAATCCATGCTGGAAAATCAATAAAAGCACTTGTGTACATTGCTAAATGCCACTATGAACACTGATGTGCTGAAAAAAAAGGGACCCAAAACGTCTCTAGCATGTTGTGTATATTGCACTTTTGATGAAATATTTCTATAGGGGCAAATACAGTATAGAAGAAAAAAAACCTTTTCTTATCAACT
>VZRH01000363.1:381320-394244 GCA_013397555.1 Urocynchramus pylzowi | reverse complement strand
GGGGGGGCGGGGGGGGGGAGAAAAATTATCTTTAAATATCTTGGTTAAATAAATAGTAATAAAATGAGAACCTTTTATTCCAGGGTTAGGTCTACTTGAGGGATGTGGTAGTGCAAACATTCATGTTAATGACATGATATTTAATCCACAGCCTTGAGTCATTTCTGTAAACCTCAAACTGGAAGGAAGAAGACACTCAGACGTCCCTTAATGCTAACAAGTTTCTTGAAGGAATTCTCCACTTGTCTTTCATACTTGAATAGGGAAATCAGGAAGCTCATGACAGAATAATTGTGTCACCTTGCCAAGCCTGTAACAATTCTTGCTCAGATGTGTAGGTTCTTTTTGACATGGCTGGGCTATCACAGGCACAAACCCAGGGCTGGCAGATACAATGTAAGATTTTGGGGCAGACCTGCACCATTCTGCCTTGGCAAGTGGTGAATTCCGAGCCCAAGATATTATAACCAAAACTAGGGGAGAAGGTTGTTTTTCTTCCTTCTTTCATATTGTTTCCTCACAGCAAATGTGGTGTTTGCTGTCAAGTTACCATGATTCATAATAAAAGAGGTAGAACAGTGTGCCCCCACATGCTTTTATCCTGTGTTATTCTACTCAGACATAGCACACAAAGACATATGCAAGATCAAGATAAACACCTATTTATATGCTGAAGCCTTCATATGCAAATATCAAGTGATTTAATCCATTTTAAATCTTTAACCTTTTTTTCCACTAAGCCCTGTCATTCCATCTCCTAAAATGTCTTCTGCTGATCATAATTATTCACTAGCAACCTTTTCCCAATAATTTCCCATCAAAGAGAGATGCAGTTTGATTTGCCTGACTGTTGCTTGCATATGCAACTTTCTTTTCCATGCAAGCCACTAATTAAAATTAGTTTCACAGTTGATTGATTCCATGTCCTATGAAGTTATGGGTTCAAATTTCAGTGACATCCACAAAAAGTTTCATCAAAGTGCTGAGCACACAATCTCAACAAATTCAGCAGAGGTCCTTCCTGGAGGCTCTTTTGGTCCATTTTTCCATACTTTGTCAAGGCTGAAGGTATGAGAATCTCCTAAGAGTGAATTTTGCAGTGTGATCATATATCAGTTATGTTCATAAGAAATCTTGGTTTACTCACAGACCAAATTCCCATCTTGCAAACATAACACTGTCAGAGGGCAATGTCCCTGTGCTGTCTTTAATTTCTAGTAGCTCCTATCTGAGCAAAATCGAATTGTCAGCTCTGATTTCAGTGAGTGGATAGAATGGTAGCTTAGTGCCTTTGCAGATATAGCTCGATATTTTCTGGCCTGGTATGTTTTTCTTTAGTCAGGAATTTCTAATCACTGTTTAAAAATAACTATAATGAAGTTTTAATGAAGTTTGAAACTTGTAAGTCTAAAGTAAACAAAGGTTTCCTCTTAGAAATACATGTTTTTCACAACAATTACTTATAATCCAAGTAAATTGATTTTTCAGCCTTTAATCCATTCTGGAATCTTGAAATTAATTTTTTCTTTAATATAATCTCAAATTGGCTTTTTCCTTTCTTGCTCCCCAGACAGCCAAATTATCAGCCAACATGGTCCTACATAATTTCTCATTTGAGTCTTAGTGATAGGGGAATCATTCAGCACCCTTCTTCCTTAGAGGGAAAAACACAAGTGTGCCAAAAGACTGACTACTGCAGAGGTGCTGACATCTATAAACACAAAAAAGGCAAAAAAAATATTAGAAATTAAGTGAGCAAAGAAGTTTTGGGGAAGTTATGTGTGTTAGCTTAATTTAACAAAGTTTAATTTTTTTAATTATAGGAATGCCAAGGGGAAAACACAAGACAGGTATTGTGGAAATAAAAGTGACTGGGCTGAGAAGGAGACATGAAGAAGGAGAACAGCAGCAAGGAGTTGTAGAAAAAGTGTGGAAGAAGGAATTCTCAAGTTTCTTATCCTGTACAGTAATTTACAAAGAAAGAAGCTGATATCCTTCTGCGCTTTTCTGGTTTTGCAAATATGTGCAGGTAAGGTCAAGTGGCCATAAAGCAAAGTGTCCTTGCCCTGCTGTCACCACTGCAGCTCAGCAAACCCAGCCTGGCTCAGCACCTGGGGGAGACACACAGAGGAGGGAGTTGGATTCAGTCTGACACATAATCTACATAATCTACATAATCTACACCAGAATTCTGGGCCTTTGAGAGAATGGGAGACTGTAGGGAACTGAAATGGGAATTAAATAATCCTAAACTAGCTAGGACTTCAAAGTGGAGAAAGCAAAAACCAGTATTAGGATTTCCTGCCACTTTCATTGTGGTCATTTTTAAGATTCCCTGTGTAAAAACACAGGCACAAAGAAAGCTTCTGTTGTGAAGGGCATTTGGGCTGTATGACACTAGAAAACCTTAATATAGGAGGATAATGTTAATGTTTCTACCATGGTAAAACTTAAACTCAACATGAGCTATTTCAGCTCCACAGGAGAAATCAGAACAATTTAGGAAGCTCTTCACTGCATTGAAGCATACTCTGCAGGCACACATAAAAGAATGAGGAAAGACAACAGCAAGAACAACAAACAAGAAAAATGACTAAATAATACCACCACAACAGACTGATTTAAAGGTAGGAAACCAAAGTTAGGAATGTATGGCTATTTTCTGTCCTTGAAGTGTGTTATGGGTTGGTGTTGGCGTAGTGTTAGTGTACTTATGAAAGTATATTTTTTAATGGTTATTATAAGACGTGACTAGAAATAAAGTAGGTTTTAGTTTAAGAATAAGGAAAAGATACTTTATTAATTTACAATAGAATAAAAAGGACATACACAAAATTTAGAATGAAAACTTTCTAAAACACTCCTCTTCTACTTAATTTCTACTACAGTATAATGAGACAAAACTTTAGCTTTTCAGTTTAGTTATTATTTTTTAGATAACTAATTTTTAGTTTATTATTACTTTTAAGGTAATTAATTTTTAGTTTACTAAGGGAGAGAGGAGGGGTTTTTTTGTATTATAGTTTCTTTTAGGAAATGTAGTTGAAACCTTTTGTGGTTTTATGTTATATGTGGTATTATTTAGAGAAAATTTGTTATTGTGATTTTTTTTTTACATGTAGTGTTTTTATTATTGTTTATGGATTAAAATTGTTTATAGGGCTCTTTTTTAAGGATGTTTTGTTAAGTATTAAGAAAGTAATTGTTTTTTTACTTTTGGGATAATAGTCTTTCCCATTCTCACTTCCCTGGGGCTGAGGGTCTCGAGAACAGAGGTTTTTTTTTTGTTTGTTTTTTGTTTTTTGTTTTTTGTTTTTTGTTTTTTTGAAGGTAGAGGGTACTACTACACTTTCTTTATTTGTTTTTGTTTACTCTACTCTTTTACATAACATTATTGTACTTTTTTGGCTTTAGCTATTGCTTCTTTTTAAATGTAGTTTTTGTGTTCTAGGAGAAATTGGTTTAGTTTATGGTTATGTAAGAAAAAGTCTAGTTAAAGGCTACTCTATTATTTCTTCTTAGGATTCTTCTCCTTTTCTTCTGATATCTTTTACTTGCTTAAACTTTTGATACACTTGTCTATTTCTTTCTATTTTATGTTTGGGTTTTTTTCTCGTTTAAATTAAGGGGATGATTAGTGTTTTGTAAGGTTTTTATTGTTTGAGAAAGGGGTTAAAATTTCAGGCTCTGGTACCTGCAGGACAGTTGAGATCTCACAGCAGCCTGCCCAGAGTTAGGGCGCCTCTTCTCACCTTTCCTCTTCTGCCATGTTGCCAACACATGATATCAAATTTGAAGGTGGCTCAGGTCTCTCTCTTCCTCTTATCCCCCAGCTCTCTGGGGGCTGCCTGACACATTTCAGTCCTCTCCAGCCTGCTGTCCTGCAGAAGCCTGGCCTGGCTCCTCTCCTCTCACCCTCTCTTCTGCCTGGAGATTCCGACCCAGCTCAACTTAGACCTCATGGCTTCCCCTCCCCTACCCAGCTGTGAGCTGGGCAGGGGAGGTTCAGAGCTCTTCACCTGGCTGCAATAGAGAGAGTTCTTTTGGGAGTGTTCTGCTTTTTAACCCCCTGTGTTCTCACAGGCTCATCTATGTCTTTAGTGGTCACATTAAGTGCTAATATTCAAATCTGGCCACTGGTTGGTTTGGCTGCAACTTCCCGAAAAACTCATTTCTTTGTCAAACTACAACAATGTGAAAGGCCACAATCACTTTGCTATTGACTATATTTCTGAATGTTCTGAAGTTCTGAAAAAAATTAGGAAAATTACCATTTGCTGAAAACACCAAGTGGGTACTAAGGATAGTAAGAACGAGGGCAGACTAGAAGAAATCCATATTCAGTGACTGGGCATTTACATTACAGATGTAGTGCAATTCAGATAAACAGGAAATGAGTCACATAAAAAAAATAAAAAAATGCAGCTGATAAATTATTTCTAAGTATATAATGACAATTTAGGAGTAAAACCTGTCTATATGATAGATCAACCCACAAAAAAGATAAATGCATTACTCAAAAGCAAATATTTAAAAATATTTTAAAAGGGATAGAGAACTAAACAGAATGTCATGGATTTGCCCACATCTTGAATCTGATACACACCTTAAAGAAACATTTATCAATCCTAAAAAAACTCCAAATAAGAACCAAAAGGACGTTAAGTGGTAAAAAACTGGTTAAGTGTTAATTATCTGGGGTAGAGAATTTTCATCACTGTCAGCACAATCTCTGTGTACAGGCCATTTAGTTATACAATGATAAACTTATTTTTAGCTCCTTTCCAGCTGCTGCTGCTACTGCCAAAATTTTGCTTTTGTTGTTTATTTTTTTCTGGCAGACGACAATAATAAGTTGCTTTTGCTAGGAAGTGTTGTATTTCAATACCAGGAAGACTGAGCTGATATGCAAAAAACCATTTAAATTATTGCTGCTCAAAGGAGAGAAGTGACATAAGTGTTGAGATCCTATAGGATCTTGGATATTGCTGAAGGTAGATACATATAGGATTAACAGTAATGATGACAGGTAATTTACCCTCAGAAAATGAATATACCAATACTAATAATAATGGGGGGAGGTGGTCCCACATTTGATGAAGTCTTAGGCAAAAAATTATTTTGCTGCTTGTATCCCTAAGGCCCAGGCTCAGAGCACATACCAAGACTTCAGTATGAATTTCTAATCAGGAATCCTTTGAACTAAAGCAATGTCTTTGCTTTATACAGAGCACACCAGTGGTTTCATGTAGATGTCCTGACCATACATATAAAGGAAGCAAATATAAGCAAAATAGCATGGGGTATTTTCAAAACCAATATTGCAATTTATTTTTCTAAACATTATAACAAATATTCTTTCTCAAATAAATTAACCTATCTTTTTCTTTACAAAATTGTCTTGATATTCATATATTGTAAAATACTTCATAAAACCCCTCAACAAACACCTTTTATAACTAGAAGAATTGTGGTGACCAGTGCACCAAAAGTTCTGCACATTTTTCAAAGCACAGCATTTAAAGAAAGATGTATTTCTGGCCAATCATCCTCAATTGTAAATTTTAAGGGGAATTTTTGAGGGCAGGCAAAGTAGGCTATCATGAAAAAATGCAGGACATGACAATAAAAATATATATATGTCATAGAATCACAGAATAGTTTGGATTGGAAGGGACCTTTAATTGTCCAATTCCCTCTGCAATGACCACAAGCATCTTCAACTCAATGAGGTTGCTCTGATTCCAGTCCAGCCTAACCTTGAAATTTCCAGTGATGGGGCAACCACCAGCTCTCCAGGCAACTTGTTTCAGTATTTCACCATATATGAAAAACTCAATTTGGTGCAATTAGAGCTTAGAGGCAAGAAATATTTCCTCATTAAAACTGTCAAATTTACAACAGTGATGAGTCTAATTTTCTTAATATTTTATTAGAAAGTGATAGAAGGGAGAGCGGAAAAATATTCCTCTAACCCTAAAAATTATGCAGCAGTCAAAGTCAATTTGTAATATATATGAAGCCTAAAATAGGACAAGGCATTATTCCAATTGTGAAGGAGGGCTTTATTTTAAAAACTAATGAACTTTTTCCCTAACCTCTTCTTCCAAACTGCTGTAATGCCATCAAATTAATTTTCCATTCCAGCATTTTTCCTCATGTTCTAATCTTCTCTGGCGTCTGAAACATTATCAAAAAATTGACTTCTCTTTCTCCCTGTAGTCCTGTGAAAATATTTAAGGATCCCAGTCTATGTAACTTGAATTATGCTGGACAAGGTTAGCTTATTAAAACAAGGAAGAAGGAGTAGGAAGCAAAACAATTTAATAAAGTGGCAGAGCTCACTATTCTCACTTCTGAGTGCACTGCTCAGCAGCTCTGCTCAATTTGTAGGGCAGACAAAATATATTTCCTAATCTGGACCTTTCCTAATAAGCTCAGAATGCAAATTGCTAGCAAAGAATCGCTCAGATTCAGAAAATATCTGAACACATTTATTTAATTGGCTTTAAAAAATTATCGAAAAAATAAATTCTTATAATCTGGCTGTGTTCCAGCCTCTCCTAATTCGGGGTTTGGCACTGCAAAACTCAGCTTTTGTTTATAGAAGAGTGAATTTCTGTCCTTTTCTGCAAACTAGAGAGAATAGTGATTTTTGCAGTGACCTTGAATATGTGTAGAGCACAACCCAGTGTCTACCATGCCAGTTTGCCTGACAGTTGACAGCAAAGATAACATTGTACAAATGTTTGATTTTAAACCTGGGGTTTGTACTAAAATCAAGTCCAACTGTTTGGATTTTCTCACTTTGAAAGTGAAATGGCACTCAGAATTCAAAATCAGTGAAACTCAGCAGAAAGATTACAGGAATAAGGGGAAATACTTCTGTGGTCAGGGCCTGTATGTAAAAATCATCTTTCTCCTTTTTCAGTGGACTCGAGTAAGTCAAACTCTGCAACTTTTAGTATTTGAAAACATTATTTTCTCCTTTTCAGTGACAGGAAAAAACCCCTGAAATGTAGCTCTGCACCCAATGTTTTTGGGTAAGAGAATCTTAAAGTACCCATACAAGCATAAAGCAAGTAATTTAAATGTACTGCAGGGTTTACACTGTGGTAGCACATATAGAAGTAACAAGTCAAGACTTCCTTAAGAGTGTGTATTGCATATGACCACAAGAGTAGTTTATAGTTTGTTATTTATGCAGCATCTGAGAAGCAGAAATTTTCTAGAAGGAGGGAGCATGGAAAAACAAAAAAGTCAGAAAGAAGGTTTTCGTGATTAATAGCCCTTTTATTATTTTATCAGAGTCATATTGCATCATTTCTTTCATAACTTCACCTTTCTTCATAACTTCACATACATTGGATATTATAACACAAAAAGATCTAATTCTCAGTCAAAAAATGTGAAACCTGCTTTGCCTGTACGCCTAATAAGATAAATTGTTGCTGGATTAAAATTTAGATCTGTGTAACAACAATGTATAACAGCAATACAAATGATACACAGGGATAACAATATCTATTTAACTCTTTCAGTCTCATCAGGTTCTCTTACTCTTTATTATTGGCTACATCTATAAATAAGTAAATGTATATCGAGTTTGCATGATCCACCTTGATCTGAACAGCATCAAAATCCTGGGTTAATAAAATGGGAAAAAATGCCAGCTATACTAGTAACAAGACAGCAACACATGGTGAACTATGCCGATTAAATGTACAGATGCTATACATATATTAAAATCAGAAATTAAGTAGCAGCTGGAAAAAGAAGGTTCTCCATTTCATAGAAGGAAATTAAACACTCTTATAGCAGGTTATGGCATATTATGGCAATTCATTTACACACTTGCTATAATCTAAACTCTCTTTAATAGAGAACCACTCTGTTCATTAATCTGACTTGGGTGAGTAACTGCCCTCCCCTCTCTGTTTGTCTATCTGTATTGTTGATTATATTTTTTATCACTTTGGCAAACTTTCCCACCATTTACCACTTGTAAAATAATGAGACAGTGCATTTCTACATTCCAAAACTACAGGTCACTGTAGTGTCTGAGTGTGTATCCCATGACCTCAGAAACTCAGACATATTTTCTACAGCTACCACAAGAAAATAGTCTTCCAGGTTCTGGTTTTAAGTATCAAAAATTAATAAAATATTAATTAAACCTCAATGTCCAATGCATATTGAAATTATACCAATAATTACCTTGCCTTGGGAGTGCATTGAGAATGGAAATTATTATTGCAGATTTTTTGAGAAATTAACTCTGAGCCAGAAGCTGCAGACTTCATTTCACAAGTGTATGAAAGTGTGTGATTTTATTTTTCCCCTCCCCACCCTCCTAGAAGTTCCCACTCTGCAGACCTTCAGGATATTTTTAACACAATAATATATTAACATGGCAAAGTAACCTGTGTTGCAGAGAGACAGCACAGCAACCCAGCACACAAAGCAAGATAATAAAATACAGAAAATAAACCAGCTGCTAACTTAACAAAATCAAGTGGCCAGTCATGTATGGGTTTGCATAAAACCCATAGAAAAGTACAACTGTGTACATTATATTTAATTTCATCTTCTGCATTCTATATTAAAATAGCCCTTTACAGACTTCATTTCAAGGCTGTAAGGAAATTTCAAGAGGTGGAAAGGAGATACTGTGCAATGTATTCAAGAACAGTAGGGCAAGAACAAAGTAGGCAGTCTAGTAAGAAATGGCTTTGAGTGGTGAGCTATATATTTTAAACCCCTCTCCATATGTTTTTTATATATAAATTTTCTATTAGATAGTACATAAAAAAACCCACCATAAACTGAAATAACCCCAAGAGTACTCTTTTGACTGTCCCTAGACAAGAGGAAGGAGTCTCAGTTCTTCTACAGCTGTTGAATTCCCATTCCTGACTACCTAAGTGTATGGACTGAACTGGAAAAAATAATTCAAAACCTCATTTTCTCAAAATCTTCCCCTTAATGGTTTGGGCAGTTTCCTGAAAGGCAGGAAATGACACTGAAACCTTCTTTGACTGCAAAGGCCCTAAAGCACCTGATGGATGAACTCCCTCCTGCCCAGCTGCTGCCGTGAGCACTGGGCTGCTCTGTCAGAAGGGACAGAAGCTCCCTTGCCTCTTGCTCAATAGGTTTGCTGGCAATGGAAATGTGTCACTAGCTGTGACACATCCCAGAGCAGGATGATTTCACTGGTTTGTCCTCGGGGAATGCTGTCCTCTTATCCTTACCCAGGCATTGTCTGAGATAGTGCTAATAAGCCTAACCAAAACCATGCCAAAGAAATATGAATAAATAAACACTGCGTAGCATAAAAATCCTCAGTTTCTTGCCCTGACCTCATTTAGTTCATTAACACAGGCATGCAGGGATGGAGGAGAACCACATTTTCAGGCATTTCAGTCTTCAAAGATTATTGTCTGAATCTTCATTGTCTTATAGCATTGTTTTCTTTTGTTTTACTTATTTCTAGTTGACTTTGCCAAAAATAAATTTATGATCTGATTTTCAGAGGTGACAAGGAATTAAAATGTACACTTTCAATGAAGCTTTGAGCATCTGGAACGTCAATTTAATTTTGGCAAGTGGAGTTAGGGCAGCGATGCAGTGAAGAGAAACACAGGCAGTCTCCTTAAAGGAGCACCTTAGAATGAAAACACAGGCTACTAACAAGAAGGCATAAAACCAACACAATAAAGTTAACCTTTTAGTGACAAAAAAAAATTTGTATATTTTTACTGCTTGAAAAAATGCTAATCTTTTTCATATCATTTTCTAAATTAAAATTTATTTCAAAAAGGAACAGCAATAAAAATTAAAAAAATAAAATAGGTGATATTTGTGTGGAAAACAGTGGCAGTTTTGTCGTTGATTTCAGCAAATCCTTGTTTTGTCTTATTCTGCTACAGCTTTAATCTCAACTAGATCTCAGACTGATCTTGGGCTGTGATGGAAACCTTGGTGCCTACATGCAGCAGGACCCTCATGTATCTGTACTTTCATAAGACTCATCATCATTCACTGGCTGACTAATGTACATTAAGCCCTATGAAGGCTTAAGAATTTTATTGATATTTTCTCTGGAGAAATGCATAAAATATGCATATCTATACAGAAAACTGACAATCATCTGTTTTAAAATTAATCTAGCTATTGCTCTAGTTGCTGTTGTCAAAACAAGAGAAGAAATTCTATGTTTAAAATTCTTTCAAGTATCTGTACTTTCCTTTCACAAAAGTCTTTCAGAAAAGTCAGCCTAAATATTACAGAGGTGGAGTTTATAGGGGGAATGAAATTGTGAAATGATGATTGTGTTTCCTTTCTTTTTGGCAGGTCCCTTAGAACAGAGTTAGCAGTATTTCTGTTCCTACATTTTCCAGGAACACACTCAGACTGGATTCACAGTACAGCTCTACAGACAAACCACAGCCAGTTTATGAGGATTGAGAGGATTCACAAGGACCTAGACCTGCAGACAGTATGCAGAAGTTGTGGTCTAAACATGGTGGAAATTCAAAACCTGTAGATTAGTCCTCCAGACTAGTAATTGTTCCTCTAAGTAGAAATGGATGAGTATTATTCTACTTAATGCACATAGACCCCCTTTTTTTTTTTTTTTTTTCCCCTTTACTAACAAGCTAAAAAGGGTCATTACTAGGACAAGTATAGCTGTTCCCCTGGTTATAGAGCTAGAATTCAGTTTTCTTTCCTTGCTAAATAAGAACTTTCCTAAATAAGTTATGGTGTTCTGATAGCTTCTGTAAGAAAACAAAAAAACATTTAGGCTTTGACAACTATTCTATGATTTAAAGCTAAGGAAAGAAGACCTAGAGTATTCTGCAGTCCTTATTTTATTTTATTTTTTGCTATAAATTCCTTACCACTTTTCTTACTTTTTCTTAAGAAGTTCTACATTAGGTCCCAAAGAACTGTAACACATTTGCTTTTGACAGCAATTTCAGTCTTAGATTTTATTGTTGCTATTTGTTATGCTCTCTGTATTTTCCATATCTCAAAAGCAACTTGAAAAAGGGAAGAAGTTGGCATTTAAGGGGACACCAACTACCTCAAAAAAGAGAGCCAGAACTGAGCCATATGGGATGACAATTTAAGCCATTCTTGGGGTCGCCAGGTACCTTGAGGAACTTCTTGCTTTCAGTACTAGGAGAATCAATCATATTGAATGCCTTGATATAAATCCCCCAGGGATTGCCTGAGCCAGCTCAGTTTCTGAGTCACTAATGAGTCATAATGCTTTGTCAAAAAATTGCTCCCCAGCACTTCAGGTTCAAGTAGAGGGAATTCTGAACTCACACCGGTGCTCCATAGGAGGCCTCTAACAAAGCTAGGCAAGGTCTGCAGGCAGACACAGTACCTTTTATTCTACCACCTGGTGTGGCTGGAGAAATTAGACAGGCTTTCAGGCACATAGGCCTTTTTTTAGGCCTGAAATAACTTTAAAAACTAGGTACTAGTAGAGACCCATGACTCAGAGTTTAGTTAGACATGTATCAATTAGATCAACTTTGAAAGAAAAGATAGTTGGTGACTGGGGAGTGTAGGAGATGTAATTAGGGGAAGGCAGAAGAGAAGCAGAGAGATGGTGAGGTTCTTTCAGTCTAGAGAAAAGAGAAATAAAATCATTCTGTGGAACATGGCAAAGAGAGGCAAAGGGATAGAGAATTTACTCTACCATAAAATCAGTATCTTTCTATAGAGCCCCTGATTATCATGTGACATAAATTTTAGTTCTCAGTATCTATTAATTATATTTTTTAGGTTTCTTTTCTGTTTTTTTTTTTTCCCAACTATAACTGCACTTTAACAAGTGATGCCATCTCAGCTTTGCTGCTTCCTCACTAATACCTTCCTCATGTATCTGCCACCTTTGATACTTACAGCAAAACTGTACTGTAGCAAAGCAAGGAAGTAAAGACAATAATATAATAACTGAAAAGTATAATTGCCTGTAATTGATAAAGGAAAGAAAGGAATGTTGATAAGTGGCTTGAGATTTCCATTTGTCACATATTCATGCAAAATATCTTTTTTTCTATTTTTGTGTAAGTTTACTTGGTCTGGATTACAAGGATGGAAGAAGTTGTGTCAATATTACTTGTAGACAGATGAGACAGCAGTGTCTCCCTCTTGTAAGCTTGTGTATGTGCATAGCTGAAGGACAGGTTATATCTCTCTGCCTCTCTGCATCTGCCTTTTCTGGATTACTTTTCAGCAAAGTTACTCTTCTTTCTGTTCCAATATGGCAAACCTGAGTTTTATTAAGTATCTGTCATGTTCATGACATCCCAGATGTTCTTACTAGTTGTAGATCTGCACAATTACCAAAACAATTTTCCATTTCTTCTCAATACCAATGCATTTAAGATATAATGAAAAGCAAAAATGTTAATCCTGAGCATTAATGAGCACTATAGTATGAGTAGCAAGTGATAAATTTATTCCTGTCACTAAAATACTTCTAATAAACATGGTGCAGATAAAAACACAAATGTTTTAGATCTCAGTTAGCTAAGTGGTCGTTAGTTCCTTGTGGAAGCAGAAGACATTTATTCAACAAAGGGCTTAGGATAAAGACAAAATAAATAGCTCCAGGGCACAAACACAGGGTCAGTGCTTTCACACATCCTGAATGATTTGACAGTGTTTATTTCTGTTTCTAAACAGTAGATGCATTCCTGTACAAATGGTGACTTCGAACACTCACAAAAATATGCATACATACCCACACACATGCAAATTCACACATGTACATGTGCACAAGTGGTCATGTGTGGGGAGATGCTTAACAAGTTGGAAGCCTGCACTTATTTTCTTTCTTTCTTTCTTTCTTTCTTTCTTTCTTTCTTTCTTTCTTTCTTTCTTTCTTTCTTTCTTTCTTTCTTT
>VZRH01000363.1:294807-381223 GCA_013397555.1 Urocynchramus pylzowi | reverse complement strand
CTCCCTTCCTTCCTTCCTCCCTTCCTTCCTTCCTTCCTTCCTTCCTTCCTTCCTTCCTTCCTTCCTTCCTTTTACTTCTTTTCTCTTTCTCTCCTCACTCACTTTCTTTTTCTGTCTTTCTGCCTACTTTTCTTCCTTTCTTGTTTCTTGCTAGAAAGGAAATAACAACAGAAATCTGAGTGCCATAACTTTTTAGTGTTATTCTTTTCACTTAGTTTTAGCCACCCAAGCTCCCTCCAGATGAAATGCCATGTGGATCCACTGTCTCTTATCTCCAATTACCTCTGAAAGAAATATATATCTGCTCACAGCAGGAGGCAGACAAATGTAAGTACCTATTCCAAGATACTTACATTTATCTGCCTGGTCTGGAGAGCTGTAGAGAGCCCAATGTGGACACCAGCATCCAGTCAGCTGGGTGGCTGCAGATTCTATCATCTGACTCGACTAAAGCCTGGATAAGTTTACTGAAACAAAGATTTCTAGTGTAATTTGAGATGCCCTGGAGAATCCAAGATATCCATGGAGGATCAACAGATAAGACTCATGTAAAACCTGTGTTCTTCTAGAGCAAAATGGGGAAATCAGGTGAGAGATCCTAAAGCATTTCATGCTGATATTAGGTGATAATTTCTTGGCAACTGGACTGAACGACTGATCCCTCTGGACTGTACAAGGAGTTCAGATTACAAATAATCTCCCAAGTGTAGCTGTATTAAACTGAATCCATCTTTGGTTGATGGCCTAACAGTGCACTCAGCAGTGACTTCAGCTGCCTAAACATGAGCACAAGAGCTACATGAGAGTCTCTAAATCATCTGTAAAATCTGACCTTATAGGCTGAGCACAAGACATCAGGGACACGATGAGGAATCTAGAGTGTCTAATGGAGACCAGGCATGAAGCACCACAAAACTTAAATAAAGAGATGCCTAAGCTCAGGAAACTCAACCCATCCTCCAATTTTCATTCAAATAAGAGGAGATTTCATTAGTCTTATTTTTAGTTATGGACAAAATTAACACATTTAAAGTCTGACTTTGTAAAAAAAAGTTCTAAACAACAGAGGCCATATATTTAAACTAATAATATTCCTAGTATTCCTACAGTAATTTTTAAAGTTTTGTAAACAAAGTATGTACCTTATAATGCCCCATAAACTAGTTTATAACATAATTTTTAAAATTCTAAATATCTACGGATTGAAATATTTTTATATAATTAGGAGTGTATTTTATATAGGATAAAGTGGTTTAAATTGAAAACTTTGCACTCATTTAAACATTTCTTTCTGAAGATTCCAAGTCATTGTACAGCTTTGAATACATGCAAGTTAATAGAATTTCTGTAGCATCACATTACAGATTCTGGTTTTTAAAGGATACATCATAACAAAATGAAATATTCTGTAGTGTATGAATGATATGCTATGAAAAATACACTTGCATATCTCATGCCTGAATGCTACAATATAATACATTTCCTGATCACAGAAAATTGATTGGTTGATATAGTTTATTCTGTATTAGCTGAACTTGTTCTCTAAAGAGTTTAATTCACTACAGATTCAGATCCCGAGACAAAAAATTTTGATAAACTCTCCTGAGCCCTAGTCTCTGAGTTAATCCAAATTGTGACTGGAGAAAACAGTATCTTCCACTTTCTGTTAATCTCTAGTGTCTCAACTATACAAGTTTTCTTGTCTTTTTTGACAAGATGAGCAATTTCAGAAAATTCTCCTTTCTTCTTTAAAAATCTGATTTTTCATTATCTCTTCATTGATGTTGATATCTTAACCATTGATAGTATCTGCTTTCTGTGTTTTTATGTATCTGTGCTTTTCTGTTTCTGTACAAGACATAGTACTGATCCTGGGAAAGCTTCTTTTATTTAACCAGGTTCATTGACATCTCTCCTATTAAGTGAGATTTTTTTTAAAAAAAGGGAAAACAACTAAAAAACCCAAACAAAACAAACAAACAAAACCCCAACCCCCCTCCTCCCTTACAAAAACAAACAAACAATGTCAACACTCTGCAACAGTCTCAGAGCCAAACTCAGGTCACTTCCTAGGGGATTTAGACCATAGGCACCCAACACTATTTACATGACTAAAAGAGGTTATTCAGGATACTTGCTTTGCAATGTTTCCAGACTTTGGTAATCCATACATTTAGTTGTGCCATCATTTTTTCAGCTCTGAAGACATCTACATTCCCAATCATAATTCTAGGTGTGCACCTCAAGTACCCCAACAACTGGTAGAATCAACAAGTGCCAAGTCATAAGAGCCCCTCATTGTGTCATCAGAGCACTTCTCACATCCAGTCAAGGTGAAAACACAATAGGCATGATAAAATAATGTCTTAAATATATAATGTCTTAAATAGACATGACATTGCCTGCAGGGACCACAGCAGTGCTTAGTGCCTGGGTCCCTGAAGGAGACAACTTGGACCTCCCCAGGCAGGAAGCAGTGTTGAATCTATTGGTGTTAATCCCACATCACTGACCTGACTGAAAATATGCAGCTTGGATTAAAGGGATCTCTTCGTCCCATCCATCAATACTAAATCACTTCTCCTTTTATGATCATCATGTTTCATAGCAGGTATCTTCTGCTGCAATGATAGAACCGTATTCTAAAAAATATATGAGCAAAGGAGATGGAAAGTTCAAAAGCACTGTGCCTATGCAATGGAACTCACTTTCCTATAAGAGATAAATAAACCACAGATATCTCACTGTCAGAGTATGTGAAAAATTCATTGTTTCCATTTACTTTTTCGTCACACAAACTTCCATAATACAATACTTCATTAATGAATAAATGAAGTCTTTCTCCAATACATTTTTAAATGGCAATACTGATATTTCTGTACATCCAGTTAGCCAAGCCTTGAGATCTGACAAAAATTTCAGTTTTTCTTAAAGTATTGTTAAGAAAATATTGTTTTTAAACATATAGTTTTCTTAAGATATCATTGCCCAGAGAAGCTACTGACTTCCCATCATGTGCTCAAGGATAATTGGAAATGTTCAAGGCCAGGTTGGATGAAGCTTTGAGCTCATCTGGTAGAAGGTGTCCCTGCCCCTGGCCAGGGGGGGTGGAATCAGATGATCTTTAAGGTCAGTTCCAACTCAAACCATTCCATGACTTTATGATTTTACCATTTGTTTTTAAATGTTGTAAATCTCTATAAATAAACATTATTTTTTATCATGTAAGGAGAAAATTAGCAGTGCTAAAGTATAACAGAAATGTGTACTTTACTTTAAAGTTCTAACAGAAGCTGGAATGCCTCTCAAACACAAACAAAAAAAAATCTGCCTTTTAGGACTGTTTTTCTTTGAGTTGGAGTCTTCATTTTAAAAATCCTTACCGTTTCTATTGCTTTGTGACATAGCAACATAAAGATAGAAATAAAAGCCCCCTTTCAAAGTGCAAGAAAAATGTATTGGCTCAGGAAAAGTCCGTCTGCAACATTCTAAAATTTCAAATTTTTTTTCCATATCCTCAATTTTCCATGCATCTATAGTTAAGCGTTGCTATAATCTTCACTAGGATTTGCTTATCATGTCTACATCTTTTGTACTTCCACTTCTGGGAAAGAGGTTGGAGTTGGGAATGTTTGGAATAACCCCAGCAGGTGGAGATAAAGAGTAGTGACAGACAGAACGTGCCTTCAGACGGCGCAGCCTGGTTTTCATCATCTGGGAGTTTGTGTGGTTTAAGTGACAGCGCTTGACAGAGCAGGATGACTGATCCGTGCTGCAGCCACTGCCACCCTTGGTGTGCAGCCCCAGCAGACTGCCTGGTGCCTCTGTGCTGGCAGCGCTCTGCTGAATCCCACGCCGGCAGCTCAGAGCCAGCTCCGCTGAATCACTGCCTGGACCTGGAGTGCTTCAAGTGACTAACGATGCAGGAAAATACAGTCTGGCAGTAATGGAGCTTGCTGAAAACTCCTGATGTCACCACTGTCTGCTTAGCCTTTATTTGTTCTTGCTGGCTTGTTGTAGTGTGTTTTTATATTTTGTAATATTTTTTTTTATATTTTGTATTTTTTTATATTTTTTATATTTTGTAATAGTTTTTTGTATTCCTTTAGTTTTCCTAAGTAGTTTACCCCAAACTGTACCCCTTCCCTATACCTATGTTATCATTCTNTTATCTACTTTTTGTTTCCACCTCCCTTTAAATGTAACCCTGGCACAGCTCCCGGTGCTCTGAGCAGGAGCCCCCTGAGGTTGCAGGAGTCCCTCGGGAGCTCTGAATAAACCTTGGAACAGCCCCTGCTGAGAGTCGGCCTTTTTCTCTACCACTGTCCCCAGTGTCTCTCCTGCTGCCAAGGCCACTAGCCCAGCTGCTATCAGCACCCTGGGGGCACAGAGAGTGTCCCCCCTCTGAGTGTCCTCAGAGTGTCCCCCCGCTGTCGGACGCACCGGGGGAGCCCCCCAGCCGCTGTCTGCCGGCCCGGGGCTGGCCGGGGTCCCTGAGAGGCTCCCAGGGAGACTAAAGACACTGGCTGACCAGCATGACTGCCTGGTTGTACAGACAAGGTACAGCAATTTCCTGAAGACAGCAGGAATTAGAATGAGAGGGAATAGGAGTCTTATCTATGAATAGGTAAATGAAGAACAGACAGGATTTTTAGCTTAAATTTGTAGCTTGCAGTAAATCAGAAGTACAGAAGTGGAAATCTAACTGTCCTTTTCCTTGCTGCTCACACTAATTCATTGTGGAAGGAGCCAAAATGAACAATCAGCTCTCTCTCTCACAGGTATTGAGTCAGGACAGTCAACAGATTGTGTAACAAAAGACATCTTGTCAGTTATGATAACTGTATATTGTGTAACCACACAATTTCTTGATTGTGAGAACACCATCATGAAAATATTACCCCACAGCAAAACCATAGGTCCTGAGATCCTGACACATTTATTACTGATTTTTTTCTTCCTAAAATCACTTTCTGGGTTGTGAGCACAACCTGGAGTCCTGCATAATTGGTTCTAGAGCCCACATTATCTATAGCAGCAGAATTATTAACAGTGCCTGTGTCTTAACTCTACATCCTAACAAAATTAAGCTGGGTATTATCCTCTTTTCCATCACTGAGAACAGGTAATCTGGTGAGGCACACTAGAAGAAACTGGCAGATGTTTTTGACTCTTTTAACAAGATGTGCACAAAAGATGTGTGTGTAATACTGTGGTCTTTGAAGTAGGACTGCCTGTGGTTGAAAGACATGAACCTCAAACATCAGTTTATTTTCAGATTGTAAATGGCCTTGTTTATGAGGCCTCTAGTCCTGTTAGAGATCTCTAACAGGAGAGAGGACAAAGCAAAGGCTTTGGACATTGCCATTCCCTGGGTCACACAATGGGCTTAGTTGTATAAAACAACTCCAGCTCCTGTGCTGGGGACAGTATTTGAGAGGGGGCTGGAGCTGCATCATGCTAAAGAGAGAACTGCCACTGTTACCATGCAGGAGTAGAATTTGAGACATTCTTCCTTCTCACCAATCTGTTCCAAGGAGTGGATGTGGCATTGAAGGGAAAGTTTGAAGTTAAAAGGTCCTGTGTTCTTTTGAGTGAAAGGAGCACAGTTCAGCATAGTCATCATATAATGCATCCAAGGCAGAAGGAAATTCATTTTGGCATGCTGTTACATTGGAATAGTTTCTTTTTAAAACTCCTCTCTTTTTTTCTTAACATGTAAATTAGTATCCAACTGTTTTATGTGGAGAGTGGATGTTAAAAGTTGTTTGAGCTGTTCTCTGCTGACTGTTACCTGAATTTTAGCTTTTTTAGTATATAGTAAAATCTCAGTCCAGTGAGAAAGAAAACAGTAATGATGGACATTCTGATGGAGAAAAGAAAATGTAAATTATACCTGTTTCTTTCTCAAACCTACTTATCCTCATCCATGATTGGTCCTTAGGTTCAAGAATCAAAGAGAGAGGCCACATAAATAATGTTCTTCTGAGTGTCTTGCTGTGTTCAGTGAGGCCATGTAATTTTACGTTCCCAAGTTATAGGACAGAGTGTTTTTCTTACATCAGTTACCAAATATCTGTTTTTTATTTAATTTAGTATTTTAGGTTATTTCCATACAACACAATAGTAGGATCCTGAGTCATCTGTCCCTCAAATTTCAAATTACATTAGAAAGATTTCAATCTGGTGATAGCCTTAATCATAGAAGCTTGCTAAGGATTTAGTCTTTTTTCCAAAGAGAAAACTGCAACTTTTTAATTGTCATTTTCCATCCTTGAAGACTTTACCTAAAGTGTTCAGAGAAAGCACTGAACTACATCACAGCAGTTACTCTTAAGTTCTTAAATTCTCAGTCTTTTTCCTCTAATAGCATTTTTTCAATATTATTCTGTAAATCAGTAGGGTCTATAAAACTAATTTTATTTCCCAAAATATATGATTATCCTATGAGATCATTATTAGGCATAAATGTAGTTCCTGCTGTCTCAAGAGTTTCTTCTATTCCAAATATTTTAAATGCAGACAGACAATTTCCTGCCATTTTATTTTGTGTTGATTTTATGCTTGTACAAGAAATTTAAGCCCAGCATTTTCAAATATACAATTTAATTCTCTTTATGCCTACTTTTATAGTCCATTTTTTCTCAAGTTAGGTACTGTATAACATCTGGGGTATGATACATGATAGTCAGTACTGAAATTTATCTTCAAAATACTAATAGTTTTGTCATACAATTTTCAACAAACTCAAAAAGCAGATAATTTTCACATGATTTTTGTTTCTGATTCGAATGACAAAAAGAACTGCTTCATTCTTTCAGTGTGTGAAATTCATACAGCCATCAACATAGACACAGTAAACCGCAGATCACAACTATTGAAATAAATCTCAAAATACATACAAGGTTGATTTAAGTTGTTACAAAACCCTATAAAGTCTTCAAATCCTGAAGTCTCTTGTGCAAATATTTCTCCCTTATAAGAATGAATTTTTGTGTGTGGTCTTTAGCATTGCAGGAGAGCAATGGAGGTTTGTATTGAGACAGTGCTGTATCTTGAATTCAGTAGTCTAATGCTTTTTAAATAAAAAATAGTCAAGTACATATGTAGACAAGCTGATACTGTACACTTTGTTTATTCTACAAATCTATCTGTGATCATAAACTCTTGGTAAATATTTGCTCTTTGGAGATTAGATTTAACATACTTGCATTTACTTGCAATTACAATATTGCTTTCGTGATGGCTGTTGCATAAGCTGCTGTATTTCATCAGTGACATAATGTAATGTAAAGATAAGAGCTAAGTGGAAAGAAGTCTGTTGTGAATGTAACCTTGGTCTGTTTCTGAAATCAACAGTTTAGCACAGTCAGATTTGAATAATTTTTCTCTTCTTTAACCTTATTGCAGTTTGACTCTATCAGATCTCAAATTTGTGTTTATTTTTTTAAAATTTATTTTCTGATGTATATTTTTCTCTTATTTTCCCCTTCAAAACTGGCATAATTTTGCAGCCTTTACCATTTTTGTTTAAGAACAAAGGCACTTTTCTTCTTTTCTCATATGATTTATTGACTATTATGCACCCAACACTTTCAAATTGCTTCCAAAGGCAATAAAGTAGCAGGATAAATTCTAAGAAACAGAATTCACTTGTTGACTCTAAAAACAGAAAATTCAACATTATTACTGCTTTTTTTCATGGTATTTAAGGTTTTTAAACTAAATGCAAAAAGGTTCTTTTATTTTGCCATACTGCATCAGTCCAAAGGGATTAGCTCAGTATATGAGAGATATTTATGATGCAAGGAATATAACAGCCTTTCAGTAGCTCCAAGCCTGTGATCATAATACACTTTTGCATTTCCTTTCATAGCTTTGTTTATTAAACTAAAACATGCCTGTAGCAGACTCTGTTATTACAGGCATCATGATTGTACAATGTATACATGGACCATGTTTTCAGCTGCTTTAAACCAGCTTGGTTCTGCTAATTGCAGTGCAGTTGCTCTGCTGCATGCAAACACCTTCCTGCCACACAAGCCCATGGACACACGTGTAGCTGTACCAGGCAGTTCCAAAGAAACTGGTGGCACTGCTGATTCTAGAAACTTCTGTTCCATAGAATAAGAAATAAGTGCACAGCAAATATGAGGATATATTTTAAAAACCCTTTTCAGTAGCAATTTCACGTCTCAATATTTAGATAAGGAAACAAAGCTGTTTTCACTTAATCTTATTTTCCCTTTCCTCATACTTATGAATTCATAATTTCCACCTCACCATCTTCACCTTTTTCTTGTTTGTCTTCCACTTTTCAGCATTATTCAGTAGAAAAAGAGTATTTTCTCACTTCTAAAAAACATAGTGTACATCTTCAGCTGAATTAATTTCTCATACTTTTTCCTGCAAAAATTCGAACTCTTTTCCTCTGTATCCATGATTTTGTTCCACTTCTGCCATAAAAATGGTATGATTTCTTTTCAGTTTTCTGTTACAACTTTATCATAGACAGTACATTTTATGGGAATCTAAATAAATTTTCTGTCTTTAATCAATTGTTTCTGAAATCCTTCCTGAATCACTCTTCTGAGACCCTATACATACCAGGTGCAATTAATTGCCATGAACAGAAGAATATTTCTGTGTTGTGCCATAAAGCAGTCATTGTTTTTCCTTTGTTGTTTTAATATGAAAGAAATTTATTTATAATTAAGTATATGGAAAATTTTACTTATGGTGGTTGCAAATCTAGTGCATGTTTTGAAATCATTGGGCTATCAGTAGGTAGCAAAACTAGCAGAGATTTAACAATGTATAAGTTCATCTGTTCTCTTCTCCATTGGACAATACATGCACAATTTCAATTACAGAATTTTTACCTCCTATGAATCTGTGGAATTATATAGAAGACAGAATTTTGTTTTCCTTAGTTTTGTCAGCTTATAACAATGAAATGCAAAAATGCATACCTTTTTATAACTGATGATCATCCCGGTTCATAACTTTTCTGTGAGGATCACCTTTCAGTCCTTCTACCCACTCCCACTGCACTAGAGTCAAACACTCAATGAACCTTGGAATAAGGAAAACAAAGATCATGCCTAGAAAGGAGGTAATGAACAGAGTAAAAGGCCTGATACAGAAGACATTCCCTTGATGAAAAAGTTATAAATACTCCCATTTGTATCATTATGGAGAATCTCCACTGGATAACAAGTAATTTCTCAATTCATAATTCTTTATCCAGAGGGTGGTTGACCACTGGAACAGGCTCCCCAGGGAAGTGGCCACAGCACAAAACATGACACAGTTCAAGAAGCATTTGGACAACACCCTTGGGCAAATGGTGTGATTTTTGGGATTGTCCTGTGCAGAGCCAGGAGCTGAACTCAGTGTTCCTTCCAGCTCAGAAGTTTCCATGATTCATGTCTTCAGCAGAGACATTGCTCCTTCATTGACATTGAGGAACTTATGGACCCACTCTCACAGAATTAAAAAGTTCTAACACCTGGGGAAAAAAGGTCTGTGATCCAATAAGATGCGTTAATACTGTGCTCTGCAAATTGGTAGGAATCTAGGAAAATTATGTCTCTTCAAAAAGCAGCAAGCACTCAATGTTTTTCTTCAATTTGAGACAATCCCCATTCTTTGGGGATTTCCTGCTGCTCATCTCTTCTCCTTTTAACTTAATCAAGATCTTTTTTTTTTCCAAATTTTGTAATGTGTCACTTTAATTCCCATCATTCCAATGATGAAAAAAGGCCTTACATTTTAAGACAAGAGTATTTTAAATAGGACCTAGTTTTTTTTCAAAATATTTTTCCCAACAGAAATGAGCTGAAATTTTGAGCATCTCTTATGACACACAGGTCAAGGTGCTTTTCCTTTTAGGTGGATATATCTTTCCAACCTCAGTTTGTTTGCAGGTGAACTGCAAAGCATTGAAATGGTCACTAATATCATTAGCAACCATCTCTCTCTTATTTCCAGCCCTACCACACAAGATCAGCTGAAGCATTCATTTTCCTATGGTACCTCCTTATTTTATGTGTATTTCTTGGTCTGCCTGGCACTGTCTTTCATCTAATGCAGGATGAACCTCCTTACCTTTAGATCACTTTGCAAGGCCAAATATTTCTCTGTTGCATTGCACAAGGAGGTAATTAAATAATCCGCTAAGGATTTCATTACGAGTCCCACTGAACCCTCTGGTTGTACTTAGCTCAATTATTTAAAATTACACATGTGATTTAATTAACTTGTGGCATATTTGTGCATATGGCACATAATATTTCAAAAGTTTATCTTATAAACCATATTTTAAAATGTTACTAATGGCTACTAATAGGTAAGCAAATGAAAGGAAAAGGAAACCCATTTCTTACAAGCATTCAAAGCCTTTTCTCCATCCTTGCTCCTTCCCCTGCCTAAACTTCAAACTTTGAAAAATGTAAGTCCTAGATGTACAGGATGCCTTTACATTTTGATAAGCTGAATAAGATTTGTTCAAGCTTGCCTCCTATGTGCCATAAAATACTTTGGTTAATGAGAGAAAACTTTGAGAAGCACATATGTGTTTAAAGGGGGAAAAAAAAAAAATTATTAAAATTTGTCAAATTGCAATTGCCCAAGCCATATTTTATCTGATAGCAGCTCACTAGTTCTTTTTAATTAACTACATTAAATAAATTGATTGCACCTTTCCTATTTCTCTTGATTAATATGTGCTAAGAATTGTTGTAAGAAGAAGAAAGAGGAGGATGCAGAGCACTGATGGTATCAGTGTTACAGCTGCCTGTCACATCTGCCAAAAAAAAGTAGACTAAGTTTCTGAAAAATAGTGAGACACATTATAATGAAGACTTAGGGGAGAGAAAGAGACGAATACTGGCATTTTAAACTTCCATACCAGCCCTTGCAGAATTGATGACTGCAAGTGGGTGTAGCTGTCAACTAATATTCTCTGAATAACTCTATCACCTAGGGAAATCAGTGACTCCAGTGAGTTTATATTTTTACTCTCCTGAAACTAGTGTACATATACACTGTGTCAAAGAGCTATCAAATTTCTTCCTGTAAGATGAACATATATAATCCACCATACCATCTACCTCTGGGTACAAATCAGGGAAATATATATCCTTTGGGGTAGTGCATTTCTTCTTGAATTTCACTAAAAATCACAGGCCAGCTCTCTTCCATGCTTGGGCATGCATAGCTCAACTTTTGGGTGAGAAAAATCTCCCTGATCCCTGCAGAGGAAGTATTCCTGTGATCTGCTCACTTTCCTTCCCATTGCTCTAGAGGTGCCACAGCACGGTGGGGCTGTACAACTCCTTCTTGCACTGCCTGTCAATCAGCTGGGTTTTGGGAAACATAAATCATTTCCATTTTTAGTTGGACAGCTGGTAGGTTGGGAAAGGAAAAAACTGCTGGTTTGTTATGCAGCTGTCAGAAATCAAACCATGATATTTTGGTTTTATAGCACAGAGTTTTCCACACAGAATGCCCAGCTTCATATCCATTTACAAACTCTCCATAATGTCGAGAGCCACCATCCTCTCAGAAGCCACTTTCTCTAGCACTTGCAGCACAAATAAGGCAGGGTTTCCTCAAGAATCTGTCATGATATCAGTAATAGGACACAAGGTGGGAGATAGAGTGGATATATATAAGAGGTAAATGAAAAATTAATAAAATCTTGATGAATCTTCTCGACCCCCAAAAGTTTCATGTTATGAACAATGTCACAAGTTCATCAGTTTATGCTGGCTATCTGCTGCTTAAAGTTTTCTGTTTTACACATCTGACATTGATGTTTTCCTTTGTTCCTCAGTGCAGTATTTCAGAAACACACTTAACTACCTTATTTAATTAATTAATCATCTCTCTTGGTACAGTTCTTGAATTTATCTTCTGTGAAATCAAGAATTTTCACTTCCATCACCCTGCTCTCTGTCACCCAGAAAACTGAATCTTAATTTGAAGTTATTTTTTTCTCTTTGTGGAGAGAATCAAAGGTCAGTTTTAAAATGCTGCTAGATTTTAGTCTACATTGCTCAGCCTGAGTACACCACCTTGTAAAAAAAAAAACCAGCTAGCTGGTTCAAGGCCTCCCTGTTAATCTTTTGCACTCATATTTTTCTTCACTATTATACTAAGTTTTCTGCCACTTATGGGGATGGGTATTTATTTTACTTGGATTAATCTGGATTGCAGCCTTCTTGACTGCATCTTAAGTATTTCCCATGCATTACTGAATCCCAACCAAATCACTTTAGCTCATTTCACATTCATTCAAGTAACTATTGACTAAGTAAAAATAATACTGTAGTGCATTAAAAAGCTTGAATAGTTTCCTTTCTGATTAGTGTAGCAGTTAAAACCTCAGACTATCATAGAAATCTCTGTTCTTCTGAATTAAAAGGAACAGATTTAGATCCCATTTTGTATCAAACATTTATAGATTTAATTATTAAAAAATTTTACAGTTTTGAAATTTTTGCAGCTTTCAGTTTTTCAAATCATTTAGGACTTCTCTTTTAATCTTTCGTCTGTAGGCCAAACTCAGGTTTGTCAATAATAATGCTATGTAAACCTTTTGGTCTTGAAAGAATTCATATTCCAAATAGCACCTCCCATCAGTCTGAATCAATAATCAAAGAAATTTGAAGAACTATCAGTAATTCAACAATTAATAAAATAAATTGTCTAAATGGCAATCTTTGAGAAGCGTGACCTACTTGCAAGGGCCTCATCTAGTTCTCACTTGCTGTGGAGCTCATGGAGTGACCAGGTTTGCAAATCACACGGGTGTAATCAGCCCAGATATGCAGATGTGCCTTCAGTCTTTCTGGTCACAAGCACTTTTTTGTGAAATATTTGTATTTGCTTTCAGAAAAATAAAAAAGTATAATAAAGCATCTGTTATGGAAGCGATCCAAACTAAAGTAATGATTTACATCTAGGAGAAAAACATTGAACTAATGGCTTAAGGTATAAATATGGTGGCACAATAGGAAAAAATAATTTCAGCTGGAAACTGTATTTTTGTCTTTCCATGAAAGCTATTTAGTCAAACTAAGGTTTGACTAAAAAACAGGGTTTCCCAGACAATTCTTCTAAAGAACAGGCTGTAGATTGGAAAACAAGTTCTTTGACCTTTGGCTAGTAAGTGGTGCATTCTGTTTTGTTTGAGCCTTAAGTAATTTTCTCTACCAAGACAATTCTATGTATCTAATTACAGCATTAGTGTAAAAATTGTTCCAGCTGTCCAGAAGGTTTTGCTATTGGATGATATCATAACCAGGGTGTTATAAAATCTCTCAGCAGCTGGAGACTTGACTCCAGTCAAGCAAGAATCCTACAGAGATATTGAGTAGTGATGGATTTCCTGTATATCTTTCAGTGAAAAAAAAAGAGATTTTTTTAAGATGTCATAACGTTAACATAGTTTGTAAAATAAGTCTACATCAGAAGTTGAATCTACTTTAAAATGTGTATGAAGGTAAAATGTCTTGATAACATTTCTTTTGAACTCTAAAAACTGTCACATAGTAAATCAAAATCACACAATAAATACACATATTTCTTCTAATGCATGTTTCCAAACATTGGTAGAAATAATGTGAATAATATAGCATGAACATATATCCAAGAGACAAAGTACTTTCCCAATTTATCTGAAAACCACTCTTTTTTGAATGTAGAAGGTATTCCTTCAATAAAATAATAATATAATACACAAAGAAGATTTTAATTTGCATTTAGAATCATATTGAGCAGCTTAAGGCCTTGCAGATTTTTCTGTGCATTTTATATTTAATCAAGTCAAAGTATAGTCCAGCTGGACCAGGAAATACGCAAGTGGCCATCAACTCTGATTTTCATCACCTTTTTTTATTAACTCATGAGACTTGGTGATTTTTTCAATTGTAAATGCTAATAACAATTTAAAAAAAAATAAAAATATTTTTAAAGAAATCAAGCTATTGCATATAATCTTGCATGTTGCAGTGCCCTAAGAAGTCATTGTGCCAAGTAAAAAACACATCTCCAAAGTACTAATGTAATGGAAAAGGGGAATACTGATCCTTTCTAACTTCATTTCTACATCCCCATAAGTGGGAGAAAACTTAGTATAATAACAGAGAAAAATTTAAAAATTAAAAAAGTAATTTAAAAAATTAAAATTAAAAAATTAATTAAAATATTTAGACCTTCAGGTTTTTTTCAAGATAATGGAAGACAGGTGGGCTCTTGTTTTGTCTGTGAATTAGACAATATAGTATACCTATTCACTAATATGAATTAGTGGATTATATAGTCCCCATACATGTATGCTGATATATATTAATGTACAGTGTTAGATTCTTGGCTTTGCTTTCAGAATACCAACATTAAATTTTTCCAGGAAGTTTTACTTTTCTTATCCTATTCCCAGACTCCTATCCACAGATCATTTCTCTACATCCACAGAGACAGAGAGAAACGTGGAGTAAAAATAGAGGCCAGAAAAATAAAGTTAGGGAGGGATGGGAAAGCTGATTTTGCCAAATTTAGACCCTATCAAAACCCCTTGGGTTCTGTATTGCAAAACAGATCTGGAAGCTTCTGAGTACTGGTCTGTTCTGCTGCTTGCTACTTTTTTTTTTTCCTTTCTTTTTCTTTTTTTTTTTTTTTTATATTCCTCTGGTAACCCTAGAAACAGAGAAAGGATTGCTTTCAGGCAAGAAGCACTGCTTGCTAGAACAAGTCACCATTAAGAAGGAATATATACTCAAAGCTAGAAAAAGAAGGCAAGAAAAATTGGGGTTTTTTTTACTTGGCCAGTTCGGGAGTTCTAACTGGTCTTTTCTGTGCTCTGACAAATTTCAGTTCTTAGAAGGTTTTCACTCAAGAAGTGGCCAATGCTCTTCAGTCCAGCTGTGAAATCAGGACAGAGAATGTACATGTTCAGGAGTGGACATTGCAAGCAGTCCTTTTTCAAACACTTTCATCTACTTCACAGAAGAAAGATTGATCAATGTTTTACAAGACTAAGCCTTTTTTGCTTTTTCTACATGGCCTTTGGAGGAGCAATATGTCTGAGAACAATGCTATAAAATTATATTCTTTCCTTAAAAATACCACAGAATAGCAAGCTATAGTCTATCTTATCATGACCGCCTTCCTTTGCTGAGATCCTAAATTAAGAGGAAAAGGATTTAAAGCAGAGAGACTTTTGAAAATACTGGTTAGTCTGGACATCTTGGGAAAAAATATCATATGAGAGGAGCAAATTTTTAAGTTCATTCTGGAATCCAGGAGAACATGTAGTCATAGTGCTCCAGGTGAATCCTGATCAGAGTTATAAAAACAAACCTGTTCACTTTCCCGTCTGTGCTCCATCTGGAAATGATCTTTCCAATGTCCATGTGGAAGCCCTGTGCTGGCACACACCTCCCCTGAAACCAAGTTTGGGCCTTTGCAAGGAGACTGATTTATGCATGAATCCACAGTTATAAAGAATTTCACCTAAATTCTCTGTAAAAGTTTTGACATCATAGGCTTTCTACTGGTAATCAATCTCTTTTAGCAAACTTAGTTGATCACTTAGAAGATATGAAACAAATACTTTAATTAAAGCAGCTTCAGTTAAAGAAATCCTGCTGAGATCTGTCCTTTTCTCTTTTCTGACATACACTAGGCTGGAATTTTACTGAACCAATTCCAGCCTGTGCTGTGCACCCAATTTTTCATGAGGTAGCAGACATCTTTCCATTATTATTCTGTGAAGAACATTCACCTATGACCTCAAACACAACTGCTCATCAGAATCCCACTCCTGAGAGGAAACTGTGCTAACCCTACTCCTGCAAAAGAATTGCAACAATTTAAGATTCAGCTTTCAGAATTTCTACCACCATGGTAGAAATAGAATAGAATTTGCCAAATAAGCACAAGTTTTCCACATGTGATGGATGAGAACTGCTAGATATTTAAGCAGATGAATATGTAAATACAGATACAAAAAAGCCAGCCCCCTCCCACTCTGAGGAGGGACAACATGCCAGCTGTGCCCCTCATTTCTGCCTTTCTCATGTTCACATCCTGTACTAGAGCTAAAAAATGTCTGATCAAATTGGGATGTGAGAAAGGAGCTTCTATGTACCTCACCAGCCATGGGGATTTGCCCCAAAAATGTGATTCATGGAAGTTGATTTAAAAAACAATAATCATCTTAGATTAATTATTTTAAAAATGATAATATTTTGAAAATAATTGTTATTGGCTGGAGTTGAAAGGATTTCAACTTCACCTAGATTCACCAAGAGTTAGTATGGCTGGTCAGCATTCTTCATAAAAACTGGGAATGTGAGTTCTCTTCTTTTATTTCTCTAGCTTAGCACCAAAATAAATAAATTCTTTTATTTCACTAGCTTAGTGTGTGTGTGGCCAGCACACTTGCTCACACTGTGCCACTGCGGTTATCTTCAATTTTGTATGAGAATCTGAACCAGAAATTAGGGTGAAATCTCTACCAATCAGACAAGAGAGTATTTTTTCTCAAAACTGTAGATATAAAAGAATTACCTCACACAGGAACTGCAAGAATAAGCCTGCGTGTTAATTTCATGTCAAAAGACCACAATTTTTACAAGCATTCTCCCATTTCATTAAAGAGTGAGAAGTTCTAGCTTATTAGGGAATTCAAGAGAAAAAAAAAACACAGTAGATGGTGAATTCAAGGACATCTAGGGCCAGGGAGGATCATTATACCAAGACTGAGGTATAAAATTACCCTGTCCTAGACCCAGTTCTCTCTCTTTGATTAAAGGCAATGTGAGGGAAGGTTCCAGCCTATTTTTTTTTTTTTCATTTTTACCATTTCTACCATTTCATTACCAAATGAAAATATGAAGGGTCCAGAATTTCCTTTGCTAGTTTGTGAAAGTAGTTAATCTTCTTTCTGGTAAAGAAAGCAAGAGAAATGAAGAATTCTTCTGTCTTTTCCATGTTAATATTATTGTAATATAATCCACCATGTCTGGCTATAAAAGTAGCTTGACCATTGTTAACTCTCATTTTTTCACTAGAAGAATAATCATTTTCCTGTTTCAAGGTTTTTTCTAGTTATTAATCACACGTTTCCATCTGTTCATACTAATACCTCTTCAGTAGTTAAATATGATTGATTTGAAACAAACTCCGCAGAAAAAAAAGAGGTATTGTTACAGTTCAATTGTCTTATGCACTGTTTCAAGTGCAGCCATGAGCTGTCATACACATAAATTGTTTTGATTATTTCCACTATGCTTATCTAAATTTGTCAAACTATTTGAGCAGATGTGTTTGACTGACTCTTTGTATTTCCTTATTTTGGCCTCTATAGCTATACGTATAAATCTGTATCTATGTCCTCATATATGGCATTACATAAGACATTATATTTAATGTTATATACAACATTTCTGAACGTGTTCACCACTAAATATAATGCTCTTGGACACCTGCCAAATTTTGTGCCAAACTTCTACCAACCAGGCTCACTGAGGATGAGGTTTTAAGTCCATTTTCCCAGTCAAGAACGTAAAATGGTTCCCTCCTCCCTAGATTCCCCTACCCAGTAGCTCAGCAATTAGAGTAGAGGCTCTTCAGGTAGGTGATAGGAGCCAAATGTTCATTGCTGGCCAATGTGTGGAAGTTCTAACCATGAGGCAATACTGCTTTTAGTGATAGGGTGCTTCCAGGCTTCCTCTATGATGTAACTACTTTGCACAGGATGTGTGTTCTGCTGACCCTTCCTGTTACACAGGACCCACATACATCCCTGATCCCCTTGTGACCAGTAGGTCACATCCTCCATCAACAAAAGGATGCATTTTTCCTCAGCAGGCAAGGAGGGTATTTACTCTTGTAGTAGCAGCTATGAATTTCATTTCATATGTCCTTCATTCTAACACAAAATAACTTGCTGCTGTGGTTTGCTGTCTGTGTCTTAAGTCCTCCTTGCTATAGCATTAAGCATTTCCAATCTAATGCCTTTAATTGCCTGGTAAGGCAACAGGGCCTCCAGCTGTGGTGGAGGGAATCTAAGGCAGAAGGAGTCAAGATGAGATGTTTGCTTTTACAAGGGAAGGCTGCATTAGGAAAAAGAAGTGATCTTTGAATTAAATGGGACAATTTTATACTATAGAATATCTGTCCAAAAGTTCTTGTGTCCCATTTAGCTTTTCCCAAGGCCTCTCATTGATTCAGATCACACAAGGAATATTGAAAACAAAAATATTAACAGCACAAAATGCAATTAATGCCAGAAAAGCTTCATCTGGATACTTTGGACTATGTCTGTGTGAAAAACAATTGCCTTTTTCACTCTGATTTAACTGAACTCCTACAACAGCTTTGTATTGATGCAAGGTCCTTGATTACTCAGGGTCTCTTCTTGGCTCACCATAGGTTCCATAATTTGTTCCTGTAAAGTTAAAAGGTGCGCATTGCGTTTTGTGTAGATCTATTACACCAACAGATCTAACATGCAGATCGGTTACATTTTGCTTCTTAACTTGAAGTATGTTACTCTCCATAATGGCAATCAGAGAAGAGTAAGGTGCAAAAGGGCTGATTTGCCCTGTTTGTTCTTTGCTAGTTTAGTTATGTTCTATATACTAGAGTCGTTGAACCTGGGAAAGCCAGACTACTCATCTCTTCATAGTAAACACAATCATAATTTTTTTCCTGATCTGTCCACTGGCTTCTTCCCATATTTGGACTGATTTTAACATCTACTAATGTTTTGAGAGCTTTTGGCTTCTATACAATAATTACTATCTTTTCCCCAGTAGAAAAATAAGAAAAAACTAACCTGTTATTGTTTTCTAGTTAATTTTGAATTTTTCTCCAAGTCTTTTGGCTACAGGAAAGTTTTGGAATACAAAAGCAACACTTAGTGAATCCTATTTTTCCTGACATGCAATCAGATAAACCATTGATTGTCCCTTAACTCAGCACTCATTATTTACACTCTCTATTTCACTCCTGCTAATTAGCATTAATGTACTAATGAGGTGTTTCTTAGCCTGAAACAGAGGCTGTAATAAAGCACTGCCCTGTTTCAGGAGTTTGACTCCATATTATGACTACAAATATAATGTTGGTGTTGTCACCAAACAGTTGACCAAGTTAACTGCAGCTGGGGTAATTAATGGGATGTGTGCAATAATGGATCATCATCAACATCTAAGCACAGTGAGGCAAAGGTGCTGCAAAAGCTGTGGAAGAGGCATTAGAAAGAAATCTAAAGGGCATCTATTATTTTATGGGAATAAAATAATAAAACTGTCCCTGGAACATGTTTTGTACAAACACCCACAAAGGGGTGGTCCCCACCTAACACTGCTGATCTTCTACTTAAGGACATAAATCCTATTGCTTTGGTCTTTGGGGATGATCTTAAAATAAAATGCTTTGTTAATCAAGATTTATGATGGGAGGAGTGCATTTCATCCAGGTGTTGCAATTTTGAAGCACAAGCCTCTGTGAAGGCAAGAGTGCTCTGCTAGATGTAGTTTTACAGAAACACTTTTCAGTTAGTTTAGAAAATTGGTGTTATATTAGGACTTAAAATACAAACTGTCTCAGACCTGGAAAAAAAATATAAAGCAGAAATTAAAGCATATTTGGATGAGTCTTAGTGTTTAGATACAAGACTAGACTTTTGCTAATAATCTGCAGTATTTTTGAAAATATCATGTCCATCCCCACCAAAAAAAATTGAATCTTAAATAACTGCAACTCATCTGAGAGCTTATTTTCAGCTGACAGTTTTGAAGGTAATCATATAGTAGACATAGGTCCATGGAGTTTTTTCCCCCTCTGTTTCACCAAACAAATGATTCCCAATTTGCTGATCATCATCCATTAAAACAGAAATGATCAGCAACTGCAGTTCTCTCATCATGTGAATATAGCTTCTCTCAAATCCAGCTTTCTATTTTAGACTCCCCCAAGATTTGACCAATTGATTAACTGCACCCAATTAATAAGAAAAAGAGTAATTTTATTTAGCTGGCCACAAAACTTCCCCACAGCTTCCTGTAATAATTAACCAAATATGCTATATCAAATATTTACATAGTAGGAATTCACAATATGTTTGTGATAAGCCATAACTTCAGAAGTTTAGTGGAATGTTGAATTATTTACCAACACTGGAGATTTAGCTTTTGTGTCCATTACAGAGTTAATATCTGGGGAGAGCATTTTCCAGACTATTTAGAGGGAAATTCTGTAGGAGAAAAAAAGATCTGGATATGCATATGATACCTAGTATCATACAGTGTGTATCATAAACATTATCTGCTGGACAGTTACAAAGGTTGGTATAATTATAATTTAATAGATAGACTAGTAGTAGCAGAAGTAAGCTAAGATTATTTATCAAAGATCAAAACTAAGGTAGTGGTTTCCAATAGATCCTAAATTTTGACTGCTTTTCTTTTTAGTTACTGAAGTCTTCTCAACTGAATGGTTAACCAATGCCAACAAAAGTTTGGAATGGCGAGTGAAGCCTCAAGGAAGCTTCCATTTTTTTTTTTTTTGGTAAATTTGTTCTGTATTTTGGTTACATGCATAGGCTCCACTTCTGGGTAATTGACTTAATTCTTTTGGTTTTGTTCCAGTGCCTCCTCTGACTCTCCCTGGACATCCCTGGAAAGCCAGTTGACAGAAGACAACCTGTTCCCGTCAGGAAGCCTGATCTCTCCCACCTGGAGCACACAGTGAACCATACAATTGCAAACAGCTGATTGTTAAGAGGATGTGATGCTAATTGCTGCCTGTCAGGAGAAATGGGTGCCTGGTTGGGTAAGTTATCTTTCAACCTTTGTTTGAAATATATCTGTTAGATATCATTCTGTACTGGTGCAGTGGTTGCACAGGTCCTCCACAAAGATTCAGTTTCAGCAAAAAGACAGCAAGTTGAAAGCAGTGTCCTAATGCAAACACTGAGGGCCACAAGGCTCATTAGGATGTAAACTCAAGGTCAGGCACAAGATAAATATTTAGTATAAACATGCTCTGTATTGCCACATAGACAATAAATAAATATTCTATACATAGAATAGAGTGGTTCTGAAGCTAATGGTTGAAAATTATCCAAATTGGTTAATTTCAATGAGATATTCTATCAGAAAAAGCAATCTGAATTCCTTGAAGATAAATTTAAAGGAGAAGGTATGTTCCAAAATCACACCTAATCACACCTAAAGGAAATTCAGTTCACGAGTTCAGATTAAAGCTGGTTTGAAATCAATATTCATGAAACCCATGGTCAGGACATCAATCCTTTGCACCCTCTATTTCACTTTAGAGATGTTTTCTAATGAGGCCACATTAGAGGCAAAAGTAAACATACAGTGTCTCAGTCAGAATTACCTTTTTGAACTAGAATCATAGTATGGTTTGGGTTGGAAGGGACTTTTAAAGACCATTTCTCTAAGCTCCCTACAAGGAGCAGAGGCATCTTCAACTAGATTGTGGTGCTCAGAGCCCAGTCCAACCTTACCTTGAAAGTTTCCAAGGAAGGAGCATCTACTAGCTGTCTGGACTACCTATTCCAATGTTTCACTACCCTCATTAATAAAAAATTTCCTTCTTGTATTTAGTCTGAATCTACCCTCTTTTATTTGTAAACCATTACAACTTGTCCTGTCACTACAGGCTGTGCTAAAAAGTCTGTCTTCATGTTTTTATAAATCCCCTTTAGGTACTGGGAGGCTGTTATAAGTTGTCTCCAGAACCCACACTTCTCGAGGCTGGACAGCCCCAGCTGTCTCAGTCTTTCCTTATAGGAGAGGTGCTCCCACTCATGGTCCTCCTCCAGACCTGCTCCAACAGGTCTAAGTCTTTCCTGAACTGAGGACTCCAGAGCTGGATGCAGTACTCCAGGAACTGACCAGAGGGAAGAAGGAGGGGAACACCACCTCCCTCACCCTGATGGCCACACTTCTTTTGGTGCATTCAGGATACAGTGGGTTTTCTGAGGTGCAAATGTACATTGCCAGCCCAAGTCCAGTTTTTCAACTACAAATCCCCACGAGTCCTTCTCGCAGGGCTGCTCTCAATCACTTTATCCCACAGCCTATATTCATACTGGAGGTTGCTCAGCCTGGGTTTAGGGCCTTGCAGTTGGCCTTGTTGAACCTCAAGTACACGTGTGCCCACTCCTTGGTCTTGCCCAGGTCCCTCTGTAAGGCATTGCATCCCTCAGGCAAGTCAGCCACACCTCTCAGCTTGGTGTCTGCAAACTTGTTGAGGGTGCTCTCGATCCCACTGTCTGTGTCATTGATGAACCTATTAAACAGCAATGGTCCCAACACAATCCCCCAAGGACACCACTCATCATTTTTGTTCACCTGCAAATTGAGCCATTGACCACCAATACCCAGATGTGACCAGGTACAACATTTTCTACCTCTCAATGTTTTTTTCTCAAAGTCCCTTTGTATTCTTATTAGAAAAACTAAAGTATTGTTGTTTGTGTCTGTAGACAGTTAGGCAACCCAGTATACACACTAAAAAAAAAAAAAATATTGGTCTCTATACATAGTGTATGTGAATAACTCAAAGCACATTCCTTTCCTAATCAGTCTTTATCAACAATAATATAAAACAAAAATGCTGATGATCCAATTACTTCAGTACATGCTTCAATTTATACTGTTCTGCTGAGCCTGTCATTAACATCTTATTACAGCAACTTTCATGTCAAATTCCTGATAGATCTGGAAAGGGAGTTCACATCAGCAAATATTACTCATGCAAGTGAGAGTTTCAGAGTAAACCAGGGAGGAAATTCAGCAGTTGCACCTTTCAGTTTTCATACCACCAATAGCTAGCTATTCTTGATTGCATTATTTTGACACACTGCATTTAATGATACAGTATTTCACTGGAGGTTCACATGCCCCTGAACAACCACTATGAAATATCAACTCCACATGTTTCAATCAGGCCATATGCTGTTGAAACAAGCATAGAAAAAAAAAAAAAAAGATATATTACAATGTATTCCTGTGAGGCTGACAAGCACTTGTGGACTTAAAGGGATATGTCTTCAAGACAACAGGCAAGTATTTATGTCTACAAAGTCATAGCACATTTAAGGCAAAAACCAAACTGTTAAGAGGGACAATCTTTAGACAGCAATCATGCCAGCAACAAGATCTCTAAGACTTCCATAACTTTAAATCATTCAGAAAAGCAAAGGCTTTATTTTAATCAATTTTATCAGGAAAAAAAAAAAAAAAAGAAAAAAAACAGCTTCCTTTTTTGGTTGGTTACATCAGCTGCCTAGATCCTGAGACAATAACACAGTCATTGCAGGCAAAGGAGAGAAGAGATGATGGAGGGAGTACAGCTGCAGGTTGTCTCTCTCTGAAATTAGCAAGTTCTTCCTGAAAGTCTGTGTGTCCTTTAGGATCACTCTGTCATCCAGAAAGCATTATATGTGCCTTTCTGTGTACAAGCAAAGAATTAAAAAAGGCAAAAAAAACGAATAGAGGCAGGCAACCTTTATGTATATTTAAGCCCATCATTGGCTTTAGGAGGAAATAAACCCACACTATTTTGGACAATGTTTCTGTGTTTTACAAAAGTGGATGAGGGAGGGGTGAAAACTTGGAGTCTACCTGTCTGAACTGTAGGAGAGGCCAGAGAAGGGGGATAGACAGGTCAGAAGGATGGTGGGCACCCTGAAGTCATTACTCTGGCTTCTAATTTGTGTATGTCTTGTGGTGTACGTCAAGAGGATGAAATTGGCATTTGTTTCTTTTATCAGCAGGGTTGCCCTGTGGCCTCCCCTAAAATGAAGGAGTATAATCTCCATGGGGCAAAATGAAAGCCAGTGAACTTCCTGCCAAGAACCAGACAAGGAGAAATGGTTTCTGGGCCTTCCTCTTTGGGAAATATGCCAGGTGAAACATTTTAGGATTTCTCTACCATTTACATAAACACATCTCTCTTGTTTCTTAATCATAGGAGGCTGGGAGTGTGGGTTTTTTTCTGTACTTTTGTGTTTCTCTGCTGGTTAGGAAAATAAATTGCCATTGCTTTACATACCTTGGTTGTTCAGCTTTAGGATTTGTCTTCTGAGAGCACGGCAATAATCCTAGTGTTTTCTCACCAGTATTGTATTGCACAAGTGCAGCCAAATTTTACGGTTGCAGAAAGCATTAACAGGCCAGGCCAAGAGGCACTTTTGACTTTGATTTAATATGAAATTTTACATTGCATCCCCAGCTCTTTGCATCATTACTATAATTATTTGACATGTTTTATTTTTCACACTGACTGCAGAAAGGTACTCTCCATGGCCCCCAGCTCAGACCCAGGGAGGCCAGTTAATCAACAACATGTTTGTGCAAGATGCAGTATTATTAACTATATTTCATAAATCTTAAATGTGTAGACCAAGTCTAAACTCCTCCTTGTTTCTTGCTAGTATTTTCCTACCTTTTTTTTCCCCCACTAGTTTGCAAAGTATTTCTTTTTTGAAACTTGGTCAATTATTTATAGAAGAATACAGAGGGCATGACATTTAACATATTGGACAAGGACAGATACCCTGCTTTGAGCAACTTTGAACATCAGGGCTCAGTCATGCTGTGTAGGCACAATTGAGATTATCATGCTTTGACAAGATAAAATTGCTCTGGAGCTTCAAGGCACAGAAAAGGACAGCACCCTTTTCCACCTTCCTTTTGGAAATTCCAAACTATTTCTTCACTGCAGCTGACCAATTCTTTGTAAGATAAGGAAAACAGTTTATTCTTCCCCTCTTCCTATCCTTCACAAATCCTTCACTAATCCTATTGGAACAGTTTTTCTCTGTGATAGAAACCACAAGGTGATTTTTTTCAAATGGCAACCATATAGCATGGGGACCTGTGAGGAGCAGTCATCACCCAACTCAGACACATGTGAAGGCCACAGCTCTTCTTCCTGCACGACTCCTAGGAAAGTACAAGGAGCTGAAAGTTAACAAAAATCTATTAAACCATCATAAATACAGCAGCACCATCTCTGTGTCTTTAGAGCAGTATAATGGGGGTAATTCCTAATTTAACCTTCATGCCGTTTAGAAGAGTGAGTTACAAAGACATCAAAACAAGAACAAAGAAAAGGCAAAGCTGGACCTGAGGAAGGAAGTCTGGTAGGGGGTGAGGTTTACCCTCCAATGGCTCTGACACATGGAAAACTCTGGCTTGGAAGAAAGCTGGAATTGGCACATAGTGAATAGAAATGTCATGGTAAGAGGAGACTGAGGAGAGGGTTCTAGGCATACCAGCAATGAGTCTTTAACAAGGAGACCTTTGCAAGTTAGGCCTCACCACAGACTAATCTGAGAAGTTGTTTGAGGAAAATATATTAATTACACATATAGGTATGAAGAAAAGAGCTTAGTTTCTAAAGAAAATGTACCAGCTTCTTTCTGACTACAGCATGATGCAAATACCACACTGTGTCTCTAGAGGATATGTTCAGTCAATGCCCAACATGGAACTAAAATAATCTAATTTATTATTGTTGCTATTTCTATTACAGTAATTCCACTGGGATTAAAAAAACCCTGCAATTTAAAGGGGTTTTTCAGCTTTTCTCTTGATAAAGCTTAGTGCAAGTCATAGCTCCAGAGAAACCATCTGGGATTTCAGACATAACAACTTGTCAGTCCCTCTGCATGAGAAACTGAAGTTCTGGTACAAATAGTGGCTTGTCTCCATTTCCTATCTAGATAACTTTATCATTATGCATTAATTCGGAGCATTAATTATTTATTTGTTTATTATGATACCCAGTATGTCAGAAGAGGCAAAGGACTATTTTACAGAGCATTGGAGTCCAGTGCAAAATTTAGAGGTTTTAAAATCATGAGAATAAGTTATTATCTTTCCTTTGGTGGTTAAGCTGCTAAATAAAAACAGAACACCTCTCTTAAGTCAGCACAAATTTTAATTTACTAAGTTTTCTTGTAAAAATTAGGTATTTCCTTTCATGGTGGGAGAGAGAATCTAGTCAGCTTAAAATGTTCAGTGTTTTGTCAGAAGACACAGAAGAGTAGAAATTCAAACTGTTTTCTCATAATTTTTTGCAGATGTTACATTTTTCTAATTCAGTCTGAATTCTCCAAAAATTTAGTCTTGTCAAAATGTATTTTTGACTCACCATAGCTCCTAAAAACACAGGTAGTTCCATTCTGTACTCCCTATGAAAGATTGACTAGTAATCTGGTCAATGTGTAATTATTTTTAAAAATGCTGGTGGAATTGAACATATCACATCAGAGAACCCCTCTCCATAGACTACTAGCTTTGCAAATTATTCTAAAAGTGCTGAAATCTAAACAAAAATGATTCAACGGGGTTTTCTGCTTCTAATGAGAAATTCTTCAGTCATTAAACAGCATGGAAAAATATTAAGCACTAGGGGAAAAAAAGGGATCCATGATCCTCATAAACTTTAAAATAGGGATTAATTGAACTCTGAATCCCCGGCTCTGTTGGGGTAGCTCAGGAAAATTTAAACTTCTTTCAAAATTACAAATAATGGTGCACATGTTGTACAGAAGTACAGTTTTTATATGGGCCTTGTAAGGTTTGCTTTTGACTGTATCTAAACCTAGAGCAATTTCTCAATGATGGCACCTAATTGTGTTTCAGCCACAGCTGAGATTCTTGTGGAGTCATCCAAACTTTTTCCCTTTGTCTGCTGCAAGGTGCATTTTCATGCAAACCTATTCATCTGACACAGACATTTATTAATTCCTTCCATAACCAGCAGCTTTTGATACAGAACAAACACAATGAATAAAGGATTACAGTTTCATTAAGGCTCCATTGACAATAATTGTGTACGGCCCAGGCTGCAAGAAGGTAACAAAGCCTGCCTTTGTAATATTATCAAGAGAAGCAATATAAACTTCATTCTTTGTTTGCTTGAGAATAAACAACTTTAAGAATAGTTAAGCGTGTGGTGCCAAGCTTACTAATGTGAGTAATATCCTCAATTTGTTATTTCTGTGATGTTCTAAGCACCTGAAAAATACTTCCTGTTTTTTGCCGGCATTCTCCCTTTCTCTTTCTCTCTCTCTATCCTCCTACAAGTCACACATGGAGAAAAGAATAATCGGCTCTTCTTCATAAGTGTCTTTTTTTTTTTTTTTAATCCAGTGCATGAAGAAATGCATTATGTGATTGACCTGTCTTGGAAAATTTCCACAGTTAAAAATTTTCTACAAAAATGATTTGTGAAAATGACCCTTATATTCATACCAAAAGGACAATAGTTTGAGCAGTTCTGCTGTCCATAACTGTGGCTTTATCTCAGCAGGAGGGATGTGGTCCCTGAAGTAGGCTTCAAAATACTAAGGACTGCATAGCTTCAAGTCAGCTCCAGTAAATACAAAGAGTTTGGTTTCCTGCCATCAGTGTAAGTTCCATGTATCACCATTCTGCAGTGCTTTTGTTTTCCAAGTGGTCTATGATACAATCATTACACTAGACTAATCCTGAAGAGATGAATATGTGCCTGATAGTACAGCAGGGGTGAAAATCAAATGTCAGATTGTGCTGACGAAGAACAAAACCAGAACATTTCACTCAAAGTTCCTTCTGTAGCAGTCAGAAACTACAAAACAAATAAAATGATCCCCACATTATGAATCAAACTTGAATTTTGGAAGAGGGAAGAGGTAATCAAACCTTTCTTCTAGCTCTTTCCTAGTATCTACTAACCTCTCTGGCCCAGACACACTCACCATTCAAATAATCTGGACCTCTTTATTTAAACTTCTCTGGTGAAGCCTTGGCATTGTCATGCACCCTTGACCAATGACATCTGGCCTTGAATGGGGACAGAATGACTGAGAAAATTCTGATACCTACTTTGTATTTGTTTGACCTCCCTAAGGCTTTGTTTATACCCTTTTCCTTCCTAGTGAAAAAATCAAAGCTCATCAAGATTTTATTAATTCGTAGCAGTAACTATACACTAGAGAAGATTCCTGCATCTTTCTTCTTGCTGCCATAAGAAGAACCATTTTTGTTGAAAGCTGACATGTTCACATACTGTTCTACTTTATGGCATCAACTTTTGACCTATTTGAAAAAAAAATGAGTGAGTTCAATGCATTTGCCTGGTTTGTTCTTAAGGCAGAGACAAGAGAGAATACAGTGAAATACATACAACTGTATATATTTCTGTATACTTTGGCATTTGAGTTATTATAAAATTAACAGTATTCAGCAGTAGATTCTTCAGTCCATCTTCACTCTCTCAAACAATTCTTGAGCAGACATGTTTTCAGAGGAAGAACTTGAGAAAGATTTAAAGGGGGAGATGTTGAAAGCCAGAGGGTTTTTTTATATGTTTAGGGGGATTATTCCGTCACAATTCATAAGCTGTGTGTAACCAGAACCTCTATTTTAGTATGCATTTAGAGTGTAGCTGTAAATGAAGATTAGAGTCTATTATAGGAAAATTGTCAATGGAGAGAGTAATTCATACTGCAGAGAAGTAGGAAGGGACACTACTGGAGGAAGAGACTTGATGACAAGGGAAATAAGAACAACTGACTACCTAACAAATAAGTAGATTTGTAAAAAGGAGTAAGTCAGTCCATGGTGAAGTTGCATGAAATTCAAGGAGTGTTTTGAACAAAACTGTCCCTTTCTGTTTCACCTGAGAGTTTTCCTGTTAGAGCCAGGTCAGTGAATACACTTTATCTTGGGAATCCATTAAGTGAAAGAGTAGAGGGCTTTCTGCCTGCCAAAAAAAAGCCTAAACTATTTATACTTGACAAGAGGGAGTAAGAAAATCTTATGGAACAAGGCATTTTTCAGAGATTTAAATGACTCTGTACTCAATTCTATGATTTACAGTTCTGCCACTGATCTATCACATGACCTTAGGCAAGTCACTTCACCTTTATGCCTCAGTTAACCTGTTATACTGACATAATAACACTGAGCCTTGCTGGGATCAGGATGATGAAATATTTCTTTCCTAGAGCTAAATCCCCTCTGTGATATGAAAAAAACTCCTCACCAGTGATTAATCCAACCTATGGTTCAAACTCAGCAAATGTACTTACATGTTTGAAAAAAAAAAAAATTTCAAACTTTACCAATCTAATGTTTTATTTGCAATCTGAAACAACAACTGGTGTGGGAAGGCTTGGTTAAAAAGAATCATGAGGGCTTCCTAATGTGAGTCAAGGAGTGGATGTGTGGGGATCTCAGTGGTAGGGAACGTGCATATAACAATTTGGAGTCCCTTTGCATTCCCTGCAGCATGCCTCTGGCTGTAGGAGCCAGAATCTAGCCCTAAATTAATAATTAGCACTTTCAGTTTAAGCTCTCCAGGAAATGTCATGAGGACAGATAGAAGCAGTAGAAAATGTTAGTGGGCAGTGTAGAAAGATAAGTGCCAAGAGATTTATACCCTGCATTCTTGACAAGCCAGAACAGAATATCAGGATTTAAATAACCCACTGGCAAGACCTTTCACATCAATTTGACTGTGGTGGGAGGATAAACTCTACAGGGATGGCCTGCATGTGTCTTCACAGGTAATAAGAAAGAGGTACCCCCATCAGCATGCATGTGAGTGCAGAATGGGCTAAAACTCCTGTATTTGCAAGTGGCTAAAATCACATATATCAGGTTTTGCTTTCCCTTAGCTATGTGTGTGTTTGGAATTTAGCAAAGCAGAGCCCCAAAACTTTATGATCAAGATGAAGAAAATAAATTAAATTCAGCAACAGAAATATCACAAATTCTCTTTTAAGGCTGCTTGTAAAAATCTCATTTTCCAGTACAATTTGGTGACATATTTTTCTTTTAAGAAAACACTGCCAATGTTCACTACGACACACTATGGAAACAAATTTGATGAAGGCCCAAACAATTTTATACACATAATTTGTACCAAGAATGACATTTTTATTGTAATTACATAAAACTAGCCACTTCCTCCTACAGGTATATAATTAAATTAGATTTCAAAACACCAACCACAAATGAAAAAAGAATTGGTTTGAGTAATATATTTTGCAAGTATCTTGCAAGTTATCCTAAATAAATAGGCACTCATTTTTGCAGAGTTGCTATTTCACTCCTAAGTGTTGTAACATGCCACTGAGTCAGCTGTAGAATATTTGATTTATTATTAACACATCAATTAAACTAAAAATACACCTTTTATAATTTATGTGTCAATAGTACTATTAAAATGCAACATCTGGCTTACTCCTTGATTTCTCAAGTTCTATAAGGTAAGGTAATTTTTTTGAGATGGGTTTGTGACCTAGGTTTTTTGAACATTGCATCAGAATAGGCAGTAATTGACACAGAAATTATAAAGCTGTGCATGAAAAGCTGGAGTAGAATAAAAAAGCATTCCACCCATGCCAGGAAAAGGTTTAATCTGGTAGACCATAATTTCATACAATTGTGTGTGTGTGTGTGTTTCTGTCAGTGTACATGTAATTAAATTAAAAATATACAATGTATGTACATGTAAAAATATATGTATACTGTGCACATGGTAGGTATACACATTTTTGATATATATAAAAGAAAATAACTGTAGATGGCATCACATTTTCAAACACAATGTTTGGCTCAGATAAAACACACCCTTGGGTTCTACAGGGACAAAATTGAGCCTCTTTGTAAAACCTGACTATATCATGTATCAAAGAGCCCATCACAAGGGGTTCTAGTCATAATAGAGGAGCCCATCTGTAGAGGGTCAGAGATTTTGGTGGGGTTTAGTTGTTCAAACACCCTTGTGGGTCAGCAGAGCTTTGCAGCCAGGTCTAGGGACATGTTACCAACCTTAGCAGCACTTCTACTACAGTACAGTGTGCTCTCAGGGTGGGATGCAAGTCCTGACAGGGCTCAGCCCTGAGCTGACTACTGAGCCATCCTGGCCAAGTTAAGCAAATCAGAGCTGCCTTCTGGTCTGCAGGGTGCACCAGCTTCTGGGCTTTGGGATTCACCAAATTCCTGTGCACATGCCTGCAGTGTGTGTGTGCAAATGATCTGTGTGACTCCGGGTGCCAGTCTTGGCTACTGTGCTGTGGAATACTGTCATCCCTCAGGTCACACATGCCTGGGCAGGAGATCTGCCAAAGGTGCACTGAAGTCTATGTGGGCTGTTTGAATCCTTCTGAGGCTGAAGGATGAAGCACTAAAAGCTACAGGATTTCAGGATTTACTTCTATGGTGGCCCTAGCAGCATCTTTAGTGACTTGCTGGCAGCAACAGAGTCACCTTAAGGGTTAGACAGTAGCTGAGCTGCAGTTATGAGAATCTGAGTGATACCAGAATAAGAATTTCACTACTGGTCCTGAATTAGGTACTAAAATATCTTCAGTTAGCTGGCAAATTTGAAAGTGCTCCTCAGGAAAAAAAATCTGGCTTTAATTGTGGCTGATGAGCAGTTTCAAAAATCTGTACAAACACGCTGTAAATGTAAGCAAGTACTGATCCCTTGCTAGTTCTCAGATCTATTGCAAACAATCTGAGCTTTCATAAAAATACACCATTTTTCACTTATCCTATATTTTGTCTCACATTAGGTCACTTGCCAAAAAGCCTCTTGCCAGCAGTCAGTTTAATATGAAGAAGGAAACAGTCTTATTAGTTTAGCTTATTTATGATGACAAAAGGAAAAGCATGAAAACCACAAGTTGTAAGTGGTAATTTATTCCTGATAAGTAGTAAATCAGCAGGATTTCACTGCCCACATGGGGACCTGCAGTTAAATAATTAATGATAAATAATGAGCCTCATAAATGTTCACAGTGTTTTTGAGCAACTATTTACACATGAGCTCATTCTACAAACTCTCCTGCTGCTATAATCATGATAACCTGGTGTCCTTTCTGCATTACAGAAACATAAGATGATAACACCAACCATCTCTGTGGTTCAGTTTATATTGTTCATTGCCAGGTTACACTAATTATTCACTGCCTCTGAGGCAGTGGTGGGTTAATACATCAAACTGATGTATCTTTTGTCATGATAAACTTAGCTCACACTATATCATCATACATTCCACTGATGTGGCCTTTGTCTAAAAAAAAAGTGCAGAATTATTAAAAGAAATCAGCAAGGGAAGAAGACTGTAAATTTTTATGTTCTGGGTCACAAACTGATAAAAAATACTGGTATTAAAATAAAAAAATAAATTTTAAAAGTACAGTAAAAAAATAATTTCAAAAGTATCAAAGATACTGTAGATTTGTGTACATCCTTTTTCACCATCACTTTTCAACATTAGGTATTAGAAGAGACAAAGTCAGCTCTAACATGGTAATTTTCACATGCCTGAACCTGGGAAACCCTCAAGTTCTTGAGAAAATAAATCACCTGAGAATAAATCACCTGAATCTTCAGTCCTCATTGACTCATGTCCTGATAAAGCAGTCAGGATAATGCCAATGCATTTTTTTTCTTTTCTTTCCCAATGTTGCAATCTTTCCTCTTCTGCATTATCTAGCCACTACATCATTAATTTGTTGAGAAGCAAGATCAGGAACTTCAATAGTTCGAATCTGTTGTGCTGTTCACATTTTGTCTTGCTTCTGAAACATCCAGCATGACTCCACAATGACCCAACCTGCAGGGGCTGAGGGCAGTCACCAACATTGTCCCTGCTTTTGGTCTTCCATCATCCCCAACACATGGTCCTTCTCTGTGTATTAAATTCAAAGTATTAAATTCAGCACTGAGTTGAAGTTCAGAGCCTTATGAAAATCTAATTTTTTTAGCTGGACTGTCCATGCTCAGACAGACTTTTGAAAAGCTTTTGAAGTAACCCTGGTCATTAAAAATTAGGCTGTTGGGTGGTCTTGCAGGAGGTAATGCTGTTGAGTGTCTAACACTGCACACTGCCCACACATGTGAATTCAAGCTAGCAAACCATATGGCCACTCAGTTATTCTTTTCAAACTGATAAAACACAAATGACAGGGGAGAACACAGCTTGGCCCAATTTTTCTTTTTTTTTTTTTCAGTTTGAGAGGAAAGGGAGGGATGTGGGTGCAAAGAAAATAGAGAATGATGATTTTTAAAAATTTAATGCATACCAATTCACTAAGTCATATTTTACAACAGGAAACAGAAAGGGAACAGAATGCATGGAACAGTTGTCTGGGTTTGTCTAAATGGGGGGATTGGTCCCCACAGTCTGTGCCAACCACCACCCTGGAACCAAAAAGGTATGATGTGTTCAATTGTGTGGAGTTGAAAGACAACAATCAGTGCTCCAGTGGCCTCATTCCAGCCTCACTGGCCTTCTGCTGGAACATGGGGACAGCATTTTCCTGTAGTGTAACCAGCCTGCCAGCCTCCTACTCCTCAGAACCCTGCTCCTCAGAAACCCTGCTCCTCAGGAAACCCTGTTCCTCAGAAACCTGTTCCTCTGAAACCCTGCTCCTCTGAAACCCTGCTCCTCAGGAAACCCTGTTCCTCAGCACCCTGTTCCTCAGCACCCTGCTCCTCTGAAACCCTGCTCCTCTGAAACCCTGCTCCTCTGAAACCCTGTTCCTCAGCACCCTGTTCCTCAGAAACCCTGCTCNGTTGTCTGGGTTTGTCTAAATGGGGGGATTGGTCCCCACAGTCTGTGCCAACCACCACCCTGGAACCAAAAAGGTATGATGTGTTCAATTGTGTGGAGTTGAAAGACAACAATCAGTGCTCCAGTGGCCTCATTCCAGCCTCACTGGCCTTCTGCTGGAACATGGGGACAGCATTTTCCTGTAGTGTAACCAGCCTGCCAGCCTCCTGCTCCTCAGCACCCTGCTCCTCAGAAACCCTGCTCCTCAGGAAACCCTGTTCCTCAGAAACCCTGCTCCTCTGAAACCCTGCTCCTCTGAAACCCTGCTCCTCTGAAACCCTGTTCCTCAGCACCCTGTTCCTCAGCACCCTGCTCCTCTGAAATCCTGCTCCTCAGCACCCTGCTCCTTAGAAACCCTGCTCCTCTGAAACCCTGCTCCTCTGAAACCCTGTTCCTCAGTACCCTGTTCCTCAGTACCCTGTTCCTCAGCACCCTGCCCCTCTGAAACCCTCTTCTTAAGCACCCTGTTCCTCAGGAAACCCTGCTCTTCTGAAACTCTGTTCCTCTACACTCCTATTCCTCATCACCCTGCTGCTCTGCCTCCTGACTCCTTGACCTCCAGCTGCCCACAAGTCCTACAGCCCTGCCAGGGCTCACAGCTCCTTCTGCACAGACATTACCCTGAGACTGCTCTGTTCCACCAAGCCTTTGCCTGATCCAGTGTCCTGTCCCTGGGTTCCAGAGAGAGGTTTGATACTGTACTTGGCCATATCTGTTGGCTTTCCTGCTCCCATCTTCCTTCCCATCTAACCAAATTGTCATTATCACAGTCAGCCATAGTTTCTCTGAACAGAGGGAAAGCATAACATCTTTTCCTGCTCTCTATTCCTGGGAATAATAAACATCCTTCAAAACCTCCTTGCATTGTTAAAATTGAGGCATAGGCACTCTGGGCATGTGTTTTTGCTATCGAAAGAGAGATTCAATGTTAAACTGTTTTGCTTCTTGAGACTTGTTTGTTTTAAGAGCAACTTTTTTTCTTTTTTTTCTTTTGGGTCTCATAGAATTTCATCCACCTGGGAAATAAGGGCTTGAACCCAAAATGAACTCAAAGCAAGGACTCTCCTTCCATGTATTTATGACTCGATAAGTGTGTAATTTTTTTCTCAGTCTTAGTGGTTGTACAAATTCTGTAGGTAATTGTGTGAAAAAAAAAAAATGGGAGAAAAAAGAGGTTTATGTTTAGACTGTTATTCCAAAAAGCCCAGTTTTTCCATCTCAGCTAGCATGTAGTGACTTGCCTTAGAGAAATAGAAAAATTAAAAGACAGGCATTCAAAATAAACCTCATAACAAATAAGCTATGTAACTGTCACCTCACAACATTTGTTTCTTGACATTGCTGATTCTGCAAGAGAAATAATTTCTTCCTCTGGGACAGAGTTATTTTTTTAAAATATTACTGAATTCAAGTTGCACACCCTATCTCTGTGAAACAACACTTGGCATCTGCAGTCCTGAGTTCAGAGGAGTTGCTTACAAAGTCAATGTGTCATAAGGTGATTTTTCACATTGATGAAGGTGAAACATAATATAAATTCATTGTATTTATTAATGGCATGCAAGAAATTGGAGGGAAGGTAAAGTTTTGGGTGCATATATTCCCACACACATGTAATGTACATATATATGAACAAATACATATTTGTAGATACATAGCTATGTGTATGTCTGTGAGAATATACATTATATACATATATTACAATATAATTTATATATATATATTATTATTAACAAGTCTGCATTTGATTATTTAACTTGGAATTATTCCGAGTTTGGATTTTGTACTTTTTAACTTATAAACCACTGGGGAAATAAAAGTGTTTCTGAAAGGGGAAAGAGGTGGGTCAAACAGCTTTGCACAGCTCAATCAGTGTGGGAAAGTTGCTGACACTCATCTGAGTAAAGTAACTTGCAAAGAAGACTAGCACTGTCCCTAGGTTTGCTGAAATATAGCATGAAAACTGTTTCACTTAAGCCACCTTTTGTGCTGGACTAGAAGCAAACAAAGTTACTGAGTGTAACCTGAAGGTCAGGATCTCCCATCTGAAAAGTGACAACGTCACAAGACACATTGGCTTGATCACTGAGTGAACAGTCAAGTCCATAACAAATTTGTTCCATAGAAACAGAAGTGCTTCTCCATGTCAGACCACAAAGTGAAAATTTCTTCCAATTATTTTATTTAATTCATGAGGAGTGGAAGGGTTACATTCCTTCAAAAATAAGCCTTCCCAGCCAGCATTGACTTATGTTCCCATCTGAAATCTACTTCTCCTTGGAACCCCGTTAAGCTCATGGCCTCAGTAACATTTTGTGACAATGGTGTTTACAAGGTAATAAAGAAAAGGTATTTTATTTATTAAGTGTTAGATCTGGTGCCTTTCATTAATGCCCCTTGATCTTTTGTGTCAGATGACTTTATTGTAAAGACTAAATGAGAGCTCCCAATTTATTTCCTCTATATGATTCATTACATAACTCACCTTTTCACCTTTTTCTGGTCACCTTTCTAATATGTTCCAATATTTTCAGTACTGCCTTCTACTGAAAGCTTCTGAAACTCTTATGTTTTTTGATGTTCATTTCTGAACTCTGTTTTGCTATCCATTTCTGCATGCAAAAACGCTGGCAGCACTGCAGTCAGTTGCCTAGTTGAAAGCAGGCCACTGACAGTTTTATATTGTTTTGTGAGCTCTCTCTCTCTGACATATAATAAATTTCATCCATTTTTTGTCCATTGTTTTAAGCTAATGGACATGACATCACAGATTTGTGGACCATCACAGAATTGCTGTACACTTGAACCTGTAAGCAGGTCCTTCCATTATGTTCTCCATTAGAATAGGTAAGCCAAAGGGCTTTTAGCAAATTCCATCTGTTTAACCTGAAATCATAGTGGGAATAAATTCAGGCACAGTCAGAAGAGGCCATAGTGAAGATGAGGCAGCAGTATGATTGCTTTCAGGGGATCAAGAGTCATGTCATCACATCACACTGCACAGTGACATTTCTAGAGGGGAAAAAAGGAAGTGAGAGGACAACCTTTAATTACTGACAAAATCACTATTATTTTTCACTAAAAGCTATTTTCCTCTTCCCATTTTCTTGAACAGCAAGTCCTCATGGAGATTATCTTCTGAAAAAGCATTCAAGCCAGAGTCTGAATACCTGGAGTGCAAAGGCCAGGGATTTGAATTTTACTGTTACTTTGACCAGAAGTACCAGAGCATGCTCAGGCGTTTGCTCCACAGCACAGGGGCGAGAACACCCAGGACTGCCTGGGAGACAACAGTGTCAGAGATATTGGGAGCACAGGGCACACTGCTTGCTGGGATCTGTCCCTTCTAAGACAGTCCTGCCCTCTGAAGCTTTCAGAGCACAATGCTGTTTTCCACAAAATCCTTCTTCACAACACATATCATGATTATAAGAGATTTTCTGCAAATTGTGTGTGCATTAAGTGCAAGATCAGAGTGGTGTAAAAGCTCTCTGCTGTATCTGCTGTTACTTTAGAACTATATGCTACATTAAGGCTTTCCTTCAGAGCACAAAGATCTTTCCTCTTTACCATCTGAATAATGAAAACCAGAAAGATATCTCCTTTTAAGATAAACCACCCAGTGTAGGTTTCTTATGTTTGGTGAGATGAAAAATAGAAACTATGGCCCAAACCACCAGCTATGGATTATCTCACTGAAAAATCATAGAATAGCAACAAACTATTAATTATCTTTACTTACTATAAACTACTGAAATCGCTCTGTAAATGTTTTTCTTTTATAATGATAAACATTTCTGTCACATAGTTTGTATAATTAATCACTTTTCAATTTAAGGGACCATCTCATTTTCACTGGGAAACAGTTTATAAAAACACTCAAGAGTGAAAGATTGTTAATAAATTTTTCAAAGTACACTCCACGTTTTTTTGGTTAAACAGTCACTCACTATTTGTGGTATGTTTGCACTGACATTCAGACTATGTCAAATTATTCAGCTAAACTGTTTCCACAGAGAAACTGGCATTAAAAATCATGGACTTGGGGGTTGTTCAATGTTTCTCAGTTTAGCCTCTGTAAATGAAATTTAAACTATTAAAGAAAGGTTGTTCATGGCAGCTTAATGGGATGAAAACTGGGAAAGAGACAATTAAGATTCTCTGGTTATGTTCATTCCCCAAACTAATAATACTATTCTTAAACAATATGAGAAACCGAGTATTCTCTCTTCAAACTTCTTCTGTTCCTATCACAGAAGGCAATATATAGAAAATGAATTTAACATATACACTCAGCTTCCTTAGCAGCCCTGCAACTGCTCTCCCATGAGTGTCTTTTAAGATTATTGACAAACAGCATCCTCAATGTCTTTTCAGCTATTCAACCTGCAATAAAGCAACTCTTTCCTTCAATGTAATATTAGTATATTCTTTTAAGGTCTGTGACTGAACAGGGCTCCTTCCATCTCCAAAGCATTTTTCATATGGCTAACAATATAAAACTATCAACCATGTCAACAATCTTGTGACACTGAAGGACTTAACTAAAGCAAGAAATTAGTTTGAAAATACCATTCTGCATTTGTATTTCCAAGATTCCTATGCTGTTTTCAAACTACCCAGGACATCACTTTTGTAAAAGACAGGTTGTGTTTGGCTTTTAATAAAGCTTTAATTGGCATTCTTTGTGCACTGACATACTACTGCAAGCAACCTAAACTTTTGAACTCAATCCTTAAAAATATTTCACATATTTCTTACCAAAGATGATATTTTTCTGGACCGAATTTTTAAATATGTAAAATTAGGATGTAATTTTTTCCTTCAAAAAAAGTGTTTATAAGTAAGCAGAGTTAAACAGAGTTGGCTCTCAGCTGTTCATGACCTCTTCTCTATAAGTTTTCTGTTACTCTTCTTTTCCCATAGTGGTTTCGAATTTCCTACATATTACATTCACAGAATTTCCAGAAATTCATCTATCATGGGAAGTTGACACTACTTGTGCAGATGTAAACAAGCCCTAAAGCAATGAAACTGTATTTCCATGTTACAACAGCTGCGAAGGACACAGAGTAATATCAAATCAGACAAAAGCTTTTGCTTTCAGAATATCAGTATATAATAATTTAATATTTTATGCTAAAGTCAAAGTTGTGTGTCATGGCACTCAAATTCCCAATTTGTTACCATTCTAATTCCAAAATTATTCTGTTTATTTTCAAACAAGTATTTTGATACTTGATTTCCCATCTCAGTATGAAAGAAAAAGATTTCTAAATATTTGTAAACATTTGAATAGAAATGCATATACCTACTTGAAATACAACACAATATTGATCACAGTTCAGAAAGGAATTCTTTCTACTGTATTTGCACAATATTGCCAGTCTCTTTTTCTGAGTTGCATCTCACTCATGGCCTCATATTGGCTCAGTTCCAGGTAATACAAATACAAAGACCATTTTTCTGGAGATATGCCCAGAACAATTTAACACTGCACATGTAAAAATTCAAGTAGCACCTGTGCCACTACAAACTCCATCAGTAGAATTAGACACACACCTCAAAACCACAGCCAAAGTGTAATTGATTGAATCACATTTAAGCTGGTGGATGCTGTGAAAATGCATAACCTCATATTTTTTTTTCTCCTATGACACTGAGAACAAGAAGAATGCACATAGAGGCAAGACAGTTGTTTCCAATATGTGTGACAGTGTAATGCACAATTTTAACTGTAGCAAAAATTACAACTCCTTCATTCCTTGATGACTGCTATTTTGCTATTCATGGTCTTGTATAATTGTTTGCACACCTTAGAGAGACTTCCAGGAACAAAAGAAAAAGAAGGGAGAAAACAAAATGAAAAAAAAAAAACCAAACCCACCCAAAAAACCCTATAATAAATAATATCTATTCTTGTGTCATGATTCATGTGAGATTTAGTCACGATCTGACGTTACTAATTTCCAGACAGACAGTCAAGACATGTTCAGACAGCAATGTGTTCAAGAACGTGCTGGTGGAATTGTTTAAAAATTTGAATCAATCTCCTTTTTTGTTGTGTGATGTTTACTTCAGAGATTTTTGCTTGAGATTCAAAACTTTACACTTACTTGATTTATAACTAGCTCACAAATGCTCCAGCACTTTGCAAAGCTACAGTGAAGAAATACTTAAGAGTGATAATCTATTCATTGTAAGTATACATGGGTAAGGCATAATAATGGTGAGGTTATTCTTATTCTCAGCTCACAATAGTGAGAGTTCAAGGATTGCCAGGTGAAGGATTCTTAATCATTTCCCCCATGTTGCCCCATATAAATGAGGATACTGAAAAGCTACAGAAGGAGAGGCCATGCTGGAAACTGTCAGTTCTAGCTTCTCAAAGCTTTCATTACCCATGTCATGTGTGATGACATAACAAAAAATTCTTTGATCTTGTGAGAAGACAAAAAAGCTAAATTGAATGTGAATTGTAGTATGAGAGACCTCACACGGCTTTTTAAAAAGGCAAAGGGTTCCTGAGATCAGCCATTTTATCCATTGTCAAAAAGGCCCACCTCTATCTTGGAAGCCACTTTTCTGGCATAAATGGTGAGATATCACCTCAGACAATCTGGGTAGGTTTTCAAAGGGGTGTGCAGGAGGTTCACTAACAATTGCCTCTATTAGTCAATGGGTAGTTAATAAACACACTGCTTTGAAAATTTACCTCTGCATGTCCACTCTTCTTTCAGCTGTACAATGGGAGCTGCCAGTTTTCTAAAGAAGCTCCACCCAGTCAGCCTTTCCAGCTGGGAGGGCAGGAGGACATCTGTCTCCAGAGCCAGTGTCAATCATATTCTAACAATCAGTGCTTCTCCTCAGCTGAATTTATTATTTGCACTAAGTGATCTGTTTCTCTCAGCTAGTCTTCTAAGCTCCCTCTTCTGAGGTTACTGATTATAAGATATAAAAGTCTGTCTCTTGCATGGTTTTTTTTTTTTCCCTAAAAGGTTTCTTTGTCATTGAGATACCATATTCTTTATATATGAGATTCTAGATTCTTTCCTGATGTATCTTCAGTGCTTTTACCCCATAATATTTCTGCCTGATTTGTCCCTCACTCTAATGCTATTTCACTCTACTTGTGTTTTCTCTCCTTTTGCAGTAAGACTCTTGTTCAAGAAAAGGGTCTGATGTGTATTGCACTCTCCCAAGAAGAGAACTTTTCATCCTGCAATTTGTGAAATGGCACATATACCAAAGAGCAAAATAAGAAATTATTACATAAAACATGCCAAGTAAATATGATAAAGTGAAATATGCCTCTAATAGAAATATGATTCAAAGCTTTCAGAGGAAGCTAGAAACAAATCCAGTTGTCATGTGCTTGTCTGTATTAATGAGTCATTATTTAATATTTTACTCTGTGATTTTTATACTATCGTGCAGCCAAAAACGTATCTTACTTTCATATTTCAGCTACAATTTGCCGTATTATGTCTCTCTCCATTCTAACATGAAATCATCAGAAACACTTAAAAACAGAAGGTATGAATTCTTCAGGGGCCCTTCAAACAGAAATAGGACTTTTTCTTGTGCAAAGAGGCTAACTGGGAATTTGACATGTAAATTAGCAAAGAGGCTGATGTCAGCTTCCATATTAACTTCTTTGCAAAGGTAAGACACTAATTTCCATTTTAGATGCTCCCAAACTTATCCCCATATGTTGAATTTTAAAAGACCCACAAGAATTTTAAAAGCCTGTTTTTGCTTGGCTCTGCCTCACAAGAACTTCTGACAAGCAAGATATTGAGTGTAAGAAGGAAAAACTGCATGCAACATATGTTTTCATAAATAGCAGCAGCTCATCATGTGTCACTCATGTTTGTGTTTACCAATATTTGAAGAGTGATTTGTGAATGTATTCACACCAGCCTTGTCTCATTTCACTTATTATTACACTGTAGTAACGTGCAGTCTTAATCTTTAAACTGCTTTCATCACAATATTCCCTCTCATGTCTGTGTGCAGATATGTCTGTCTCCAGCCATCTATGTAGGAAAAGGCTGGTAATGAATATCTGAATAATCTGCATAGCTGGACAAGTGGCCAGCATGAGAATCTTTGCAGGATGTTAGTGATTCAGAGGCAAAACGTGATTTAGATTCCTGGTGGAAATAGATATGTACACTCATAATTGATTTGAAATTTTCCACAAGCACAGGTATCTGACTATGCTTCCTCTCTTCTGTACCTCTGTGTACGAATCACCACAAAATGCTGGATGGAAAATACAGCAGCTAAACCCAAATACATTGTATTCCCTTGACCTTAATGAAATATCCATTGAAAAAGTAGCAAAACCAAACACTTGCACGGGTATGATGGGCAGCAAGCTCTTACTGATATTTTGTTCCATATATACTTTTCCTAATTTTTTTCCAATTCTCCCCAATTACGACATCTCTTACCACGTTAAATATTTCCTCTCCACTTTTAATGTTTAGACAGGGTTTTGTGAACCTACTGTTTCTTTCACTGCTGGTCATTTAGCCCAGCAGTAGATATTTCAGCTCAGTCTATGCATTATTCCAACTCTGTGTGAGAATTTTCCTTTTATTCTGATTTTCCAATACAACAAGGATTGCTATTGACACAGACAAAAATCAACAGATGATCTCAAATACATTTATATCTTAGTATACTTGTTTTAAAGGAATCTATTTATATGCTACTATTTTAATTTCAAAAGTGCCATGTTACTTTATCAGCTGGTGAGTGAGCAGATTCAAGCTCAGGATGTGCTCAGGAAATCACATACATCCTCAGCAGCCCTAGATAAGGGCATGTTTATGTTAGCACTGCACTGTTTTTAGTGTTTGAAAAATATGGTCACGGATATTTCAAGATGGTTTGAAAACAGTCTCTTCTAGAAAAGATTGAGAGTGAAATGAGGCCATGCTGAAATCAAGGGAGTTGTAATTATTATTTGGATGATCTGGAAAGCAGGTTTTCACCCCTGAGCTTTTTTTCTCTGAACAAGGCTGGATGATTATGTCAAATTAATGTTGTGGATGGGTGCAAGAGGTGAAGTATTGTTAATAAAAGCCTTAATACTTAACAGATATTTATTAGATACATGTTAGACTGGTTTTAAGGGATAAATTAAAACAGGACTGAAATAGGTAACTAGTTAAAATAGGCCAAATTCAGAGATACCCCATAAAACTATCTTAAGAGGTGGATTTAGGAGTGTTGTGTGTAAAGCAGTAACCTAACAGAAAAAACAGTGGCAAGAGACCACCCTTGCTAATGCTACCCTTTATCTTTAGCTATTCAAGAATCCTTGCAAACAGTACTTTAACAACATAAAATCTTAATGTCATTCTTGTAAAACAATCACTATAGGTACTATCAATTTGAGTAAATACATATTAACACATGGATTTTCTTCTGTTTGTACAAGCAGCTGCAAAACTGTGGATTGTGTGAAAAAGGCCACTACAGTGCTGTTCTGTTCTGCCTTTCCTCCTGCACTATACTTCTCCCACCCTCTGAAGCAGTACCTATACCCCTCCACACACACATACTGAATTCTTGAAAAAGACTCACATTTGCTTTTATTTTGAATGAAAATGTGCTCAGAATTACTTTTATAGCTTTTTCAAGTGGCATCTCACTGAGTTTTAACAGTTTCCTATTTATTTTCTCATCTCTCTCACAGTGTATTATTTATTTTAATCATCATAGACATTAATGCTTAGCAGCATAAGCCTTAAACCAAGAGATTTTTAATACCATTTTCACCTGGACCCATTGCAGAAACCATACACTGATCACATAACTTCATATTAAGGTTTCTTTTTTTTTTTTTTTTTTTCAGGACAGCCACAAGATCAGGCTTTCAGAAACTCACTCAAATGTGAGAGTGCCAACACCATTCTGATGCAAGTGAACCTGTCGTCATTTATCCCATGCAATTGTGCATGAATGTTGATCCTCTTTTCTACAACAGTCCTTTAGCCTGAGATCACAGTCTAGGACTGGAGTGTCAACATCATCCAGGTGTGTGAGTTCATCCTTAAATACATCAGTCATTTTCCCTGTTTCTGAAGCAGTTGACTTCAGGGGACGAGGACTTTTAGTTGTGCTGAGAGTACAGACTGCACCTCTGGGAATATGGATACACCCCAGAAGGCCTGGTGTTCTCATGTTAATACTAATACACTGGATCCTCTTCCAGCTGACTTATTTTAAAATTGGAATTTGAGCTTAGGGAATAGACCTAATTTGTAGAGTTTTATATTCTAACAGGAACATATTCGCGTAATTGTATCTCTTGTGTGACTGTCCACATCCTCAGAAAGGAGCTGAATTCTCCAGATTTCACTGCTTAAGGGTAGAAGCAAGCTACAAAGAGGGGTTTCAGGGGTGCTATAGAACTCCTTTGGAACTGAGCAGTTCAGGTTTGCATTCCACCTCTCAGTCACAAGGTTACAGAAATGGGACACAGATTTGGCCTCTGAGTAAGGAAACTGTATCTGAGCACAGCCTCCCGCACAGAGAGTATTACTGGTCACAGCTCTTAGTTTAAGGCTTTATGGGTGGATATATTATGTCTCAGCATCTGTTCTGCATCACAACCTCGGACATGGAGAAAGAATCTCCCACAGTGATTTCAGCAAAGACAACACTGCATTCATGGACAGCACAGCAGAAAAAATTTTGGCCCTGAAAACAAAGTATTTGGTTCATTGGTTGGTTGGTTGGATTTTCTGTATATAGTCAGGCTTCCTGCTTTAAAATTCTGCATATGTATTAGACAACAATAGCTAAATTTGGGTCACTGCATGGTTTTATCATCTGTACATACTCTGTCAAAATAAAACAATTTGCATTTTAAATGACAAAAAAAAAAAAAGTTCAATATCATTTTGTCTTTATCTCTACACAGGTTTGGCATTATTCTTTGTCAGAAGCCTGGTAAGCATTCATACCCATGTAGGCAAGGTATGATGTCTAAAAAACATAGAAACTTATTTCAGACTGCTTAATTTTCTTTTGAAGAAGTTTCAGAGAATGATGTCACTCAAAAAATTAGCTTTACTCCTTACTTTACATTACATTCTCCTCATTCTTTCAAAACAAATGCAATCACTTTAATTGATTGAACAAGTCTTCAAAGGTTTTGAATCAAATGTCCAATGTTTGGTTTTTCAGCACATCATATCAACACTTACAAGTTTGTACCAGTGACATATTTGGTTTTATATCTGTCTTTTAAAATTAAAATATATTTTTTCTGGTGTTATTATTGCTTAGATACTGTCATTCTCTCTGGCTTCTTTCATGACCTTTATCACTGTCATATTTGAGCACCTAATTAATAAGATTAATCCAGGCAATCTGATAAGTCAAATGGTCTGTGGAAATGGTAGTAGAAAGGAGGTTTCTTTACTTAATTTCACTCTGCTGAGGAAACAAAAACTTAAATACTAAAACAGAGAAATTATAAGAATCTCTTTTATGGGACCAGAGAGAACCAACTTGAATAAGATATTATCTCTAGAAAGAGACTATAAGAAAATTATAATGAAACAAGAACCTAAATTTAAACTTTTTTAAGACAGACTAAAACTATGAGGAGTAACATCAATGACACCTCACCAAAGGACATTCCAGCACACAAAAATCTAACCAACACCTCGTCCATGAAGTGCAATCTGAACCACTACAAACTGAGATATTTAAGTAAAAATTCAGTCAGAACACTGCAAATTCTTCAAATGTTGCTGTGATGGGTCAATTTGGCCCTTGCTTGAAGGCATAATCTGGAACTGACATCTATTGTTTGTAGTAATTTGTGAGGAATTGGTATCAAGCAGCATTCACAGGAATACAGACTAATTCACTCTCAAATGATTTGTCTACATATTGCAGGTTTTAAGGCAATGAGAGCAGATATGGTGTATACAAGAATAAATTTAATTTCTCAGAGGACAAAAATACAACATGATAAAATAGCTGACTATCAGACAGTAGCTTTGAAATTGCACATTTGAAGGGTGCTGAAGATTAATGAATGAACAGAAGGGTTTGAGTTTAATGGAAGCAAACACCATTTCTGGGGTAATTATTGAGATATCTATTTCTGCCAAAGCACTACCCCATATTTACTTCATCCTCTTCCAAATTTTACAAAATTGGCTGTGAGAATTATGGAAAAATATCTCCAGAATGGGTGAGCACTGTCAGCTCCCTCCTGCAGATAGAATGAGCAAGGGTATTAAGAAGCAGCACTCTGAGAAAAGTCATGTAATTATTCCACTGTAGAGTTTAGCACAGACTACTTCTGAGTGGAGATGGGTTATGTGCCCAGGTTAAATTGTTCAAATACATTTAGCAATAAATAGACATTAATGCACCATCTAGCAATGTGTATCCAATTCCTATTTATCTGATAATTAAATTCCTTTCTGATAGCTTTTACCTTGAGGAAATGTCCTGTATGTAGCAGTAAAAACGATGAAAAGATAGAGTATTTCAGATCTTATACAGTTTCCTGAAAACAGACTTTTTTTTTTGCAGAGACCTAGGTGCCACACACTCACTGCTTGTGTCTCTGCAGGCTGATTTCTTCACACATGGGGTATTTGAATGTTAGCATAAAGTGTCTGTTATGTGATCTCTTCTTTAATAAGGAAATTGTAAAAAATAAGGTACCTTTGGTGGTTTTAGTCTAAGTTTAAGCAGTTTGAAATTCTGAATGTGCTTGGTGTGGTCTGCTGCTACTGAACTCATTTCAAGTGCTCATGAGGAAGATGTAGTATATGTGGGTAATAACCTTCACCAGAAGAAAATAGTATAGGAATGGAGGGGGATGTGCTGCACTGAGCTGCAAGCACTTCTGATCTCACCAGTGCTATTTTATTAGAAGCAAATAGAGATCCACAAGTCTGCCTGCCTTTTGGGGTATGTCATTAAGTAAGGGATTTCAGTATCACAATTTGAATGGGAACACTAACAACTGAAAGACTTTCAAGATATACACTTCAGCCTGCTGTGCAGTGCCTTTTCCAGCCCCTTGGAAAACTGTAATTTGGAACTAACCATTGGAAATGTCCAATGTAAATATTTAAGTTGATTATTCTTATCTTACTTGTGCATTAGTTGAAAAGCCCTAGAGTCTGCCAAACAAACAATCCTGAGGAGTTCTTACAGAAGAACAAGACAATCCAGTTACTGCAGTGAAAATACAAACAGGGTTTCTCCTAACAATAGAATAGAAACAATGTGAGCATTCCACTAGATACAAAACAGTGCAAGGGGAAGTCTTTGTCTGTTGAAAAGCAAATTTTTTCTCGAAAACTACTGATTACATTTGAACACTTGTTAAAAAAAAAAACAAACTAGTCAAAAGTATAGTTTTCCTTTACTAGTCATATATGTGCTTTTTACTCCCCCAAAATTATTTTGTCTTAGGAAAGTGGTACATTTTTAATAGGGTTTGTATTTTTGTGTTGTAACACTTAGACAAAACCAAACAAAACAAAAAAAAAAAAAAAGGGGGGATTGGACTTGGTTTTGGGTTTTTTTTCATTTCGATTGTATACAATATGAGGCTGCTCTGTGGATCCCTCATTCATGCAGGGGGAGTGCTTACCAAAGTGGAAAGCTTCATTTGTGGCAGTGCTTGGAGGATAATTTTCCCATGTCACTGTGGGCACCATTACACATGATGCTGTGTCAGCAGGAGACTAGTTGTGTCACTGTCAGCATTCATGTGACAGGAATGCACAGAAGTTCCACAGGAGGACATTCCCTGCCATGTGGGGTGGTCTGCACAGAAGCCTACCCTGGAAACATGGCTGTGGAGCAGATCCCTCTACATCTAGTGGCATCATGACTCCACATAACACTACAGAGAAATCTGAAGCTTACCTAAATCCACTGCAACACATAAAGTATGGGATTTGATTCATCCAGTGTTCCACCTCTGCCCACCTATAAACACTGGAGTTCCCAAATCCATCTTTGTCTCAGTGTGATAGATAATAATAGTGCTGTGCTTTTTTCAAAAGTCCTTTCTAACAGCCTCCATATGCCCACTGCCAGCACAGTCCATACACTTCACCAAGAATAGTTGGCTCAGAATCTGGTACTCTAGAGAGCATTTTCTTAAATTATTTTATTGTTTTAATTGTGGTTACTGAGAAATATCTTCTTCAGCATAAAAGAACTAGCTTAAATTGAACCAAACTACTTTAAAAAATAGTAACAGGGAAATAACTCGTGAGAATATTCTTTTACCAAAGGTGAAATTAAAGTCGAGTGGCATATTCAGATGTTCCTGCACATCAAGAATTCCACTTAGTTTAATTGAACATTCTGAATTAGTTAATTATTGTTGCTGAAATACATATTTGAAATGTGAAAAATTGTGTAAAAGTAAGTAAAGATAAATCAAATGGGGACTAGAACAATTGTTATTGATCTACTGAGAAGAATGAACCAAAAAATCTGAATTAAATGTTTCTACACAGATTTCAAAAATCAAAAATGATGATACATGCCTAGGAGATAGAATATATGTGGATGAAAACTCTTCTAAATTACAAAAAAAATCTTCCAGAGAGAAAGCACATTATATTTATGTGGCTTTTACATACAGCTATATTGAGTTATATATATGTATATATGTCCACATGTATGTGTACCTCTGTGTGTACACATACATTGTTAGGTGTGTACACACATATATGTTGTGTAAATGTAAGGGGATGAAATGTGTGCATTACTTTGCAGAGTCATATAATAGCAAAAATGTCACTGCAGCTGAGCACACAAAGACACACTTGTCACTGAGGTCTGTTCGTGTCTCGTACGAACTCCCAGAAATGAACGTAATGTCTGCAGCACAAGACAGATCATTTCCCTTCTTCCCTCCCTCTGAATGTGCCATCTGACCTGAGGGCTCCTCAAAACAACCCAACACATGTTGCTGTAGTTTCCTGGTTATAAGGTTTGAGCACTTCTTCCTCTCTTTTCATGGCAAAGTCCAGCAATAATCTGTTCCTTTTTCAAGTGTCCAAAATCCCTCCATGATAGTTTCCATTCCATTCTCCACTGATATTACAAATTCATTGACTATTTTTATTTTTTTCACTGTGAAAAAATAATCTTCCCTCAGAAACACAGTGCCTTTGAGTACTCTCCACACTCTAATTTTGTCCTTAATATAATTTTCTTCTTCTTTCTCTTCCAGCTGTAGCCATGTCCTAATTTTAGGTTATTGAACTTAGTCCATCAAATCTACTTCTACAAAGAAACATTCCTCTCCCACATAATTACCTTTCCATCATCTCTTTTAACTGTAGAGTGGTCCAGAGCTATGTTTTCATTTGGGCCCTGTGTATTTTGATTTCTGCATGTAGTTACTGAGGGATTTTCCCCTCACAAAAGGGTATTTATTTTATGATGATTACCTGATGATGGGATAAATGGTTTTTCCCACTAACCCAGCACCAGAAATTAGACATTTAGCTTCTTGTGCTCCAGATGTACAAAGATCTGTGGAAATTAGAGGAAGTTCATTTGAGAACTGGAATGAAAGTAAAGGAGGAATATTTGAGCCAAATGTGTGAGAAAAATGTCTCTCAAACTTCCTGCCAGAAAATGGGTGCCAGAGAATGAGAGTATGGCCCTGAAAGAGAAAGAATATTCCTCTATTTCTAATTTGTGTGTCCCAGTTTGTGACTTTGGCATAAGGCATTTGGCATTACCTCTGAGGTATCTCTTGCTACAGGACATTGAGATTCGCTTCCTCTGTGCCTTCCCTTCAGTCTGAAAGGCTGGAATTTATCCTGATATCCAAAATAGTACCTTTGCTATTTGAGGCACCTAAACAGATTTGGTGGGTTTTTTTGGGGTTTTTTTTTGTTTGTTTTTTTTTTTTTATAAGTGTCCTACATGTTTAAACTGTCATTTAGGCACTTGAGTACTAGGTTCATGTCAGAGTAAACCTATTTAGCAAATTTCACACACCCAAAATTACATCATTTCCGGCATGCCATGTAGGCAAGACCTTCCACCCACCTTACCACACCCTGCCAAGCTGCACCTGCTACCTTGTGTGCACCCAAATCCATGCTCCAGGGATGCATGGATAATGGGCAATAAAACTCACAGTCAGAGTTAATGATGGCCAAATGCACCCCAATAAGTCCTCAGAGAATTGGTAAGAGTATGAGCGAATTTACAGGGAAAGGTAAAAATGTCTCAGTGAGTCCACATTAATGTTGCCAAACTATTTTTTGAAAACTAACATATTTCAGGCAATTTACAGACTACAGTATTAGTTAGTAAGATAAAATATCCAGATTCAAACAGCTAAGAAATCCTTTATTTTCTAACCTTTCTCATGTAAGCTGTAAAATGTAAACCCTTTCAAAAGCAAATTTGGAAGTAGAATAGTATGTGTGGGTAAAAGTAACAACAGGTTATCAGATATTAGTTTATATTCCAACATTCCAGCTGTGAAACTCTTTAAAAGTTGTGAAAATTTTAAGCTAATTCAGTAACAGTAAATTAGATTGCCCTAGATGATATTTCCTGTGCTCTTATTAGTGTATGCGTGTGGGCCTAAAGATAATTTGCATAGTACAGTCTGTATTACAGCAAGATGGGGCAAGTACAATCTGTTTACTTTGGTTCAACAATTGCTCATTCTGTAGCCAAAGAATAAGGTGGGGCTGGTTCCTTCAGGTTCTCCCTGCTTAGCCTTTTTCTTTGAATCGTTGTTGCATCTCACATTTGAGGTATAGAAAGTGGCATTATAAAACCTAAAGTAATTTCTGTGAGGGCTCTCTGTTTCACTCCTACAGCTTCTCAACAAGACTTCTTGGCTAAAGAATGCACCCCACTAACAGAAGACCTCTAATTCCAGTTTTACCAATTTGTGGTGAGAGCCCTGCCAGATCAGGTCTGCATGTAAGAGCGTCAGAGGTTGGGTAAATAAAACAGATGAAGGGCTATTCTCTCATACAAAATAAGATGGTATTGCTCACATCTGTGCAGGTAAAGACTTTTCCCTCACCTTCACCTACACTGTGTGCTGCAAACAGTATATGGCTTGCACTATGCCCTGAACCACGCTCCAGTATGTCTGAGAACGTCTTAGCAAAGTTTTGTGCCAGGCATAGCACTAACAATTAATGAGTCAACAAAGTGGGAGACTGCTTGAAAGAGTACTCCAGCCCTCAGTTTAATATTTTAGATATACCTCTGACAATAGGAGATGGGGGTATCTGAAGGAGTGGAGTGGTTTTTGTGTGTTCTTTTTTCCCATCATGGATTGAAATTAAGTAAACATGAGCAAGACTAGCAGTTCCAAGCAAACATTGCTATTGTTTATCTGAACATCTTCAAAAGCAGAAGTTGACTTGGGATATCATCACCTTTCCATGCCATTCTTGAGGTTCTTCATTCTTTATTTGCACAAATGAGGTAAATATGCATTCCTGAAACACTTTTTGGGTGTTTTAAGGTGGCTCTCAAAGTTAGAAAGTGTTTCGCATTAAAAGTGTTGCAATTTTACTGCATACCAAATACACATTCCCTCAAGAACCTCATAGATTTGTTTTAAATGGCCTGCTGTTTCATTAAGTTCCTTGGGTTTGCCTGTGTTAAGTTTATGGCTTTCTAATGAAACCCTTTTTTGGGTTTCTTTTCCGTGGAGAAGTGTCCTATGGCGTACACCATGTGTAATGTGGTCACAGCTATTTTAAAAGGTAATTCTCAGTGGACCTCACAACAATTTAGCCTACCTAATAGATGACATTACTTCATGACCTTAATGAATGACTGTTTAACCTTCTTTAGTGGTTACAAAAAGGAGAAAACAGAGTCCAACAGTGTTGGATGACAGGATGTCCTGAGACGAGAAATTCATGAGAATTTCTGTATTTCGATCTACAAATTTGTCTGTCCTCTTGCTGTGGAGCAGAGCCATGCAGCATGAAAAGCCACTATTTTAAGTATCACTAATATTTTAGAGCTGAAAGCATAAAATACTCCCAATGCTGTCGTCTCTGCTTAGGTTTACATAATCAGAATTACTTCAGATGTACACAGGACACAAACTTTTAATAATTTTATTTCACTGCTTGGTGGGGCAAATACTGATCTGATACTACTACATTCAGTACCTTTATATTCTAAGAGTGTTTTTGATTAAAGCAGCACTTTCTGGTTTATTTAGACAGCCCTTGCTCTTTTTTAAAAACAATTGATATCCAGAAATTCTGGTATTGATTCTGTTAAATGCCCAAACACCATTTCTCATGTCTTTTATGCATTGGACAGAGTTAAGACATTTTAGAACAATTGAGAAAGGAGCACTTAGCAGCAAAGGTGAGCAGGTCTTTGTCATGCCATGTTTACTTCAAGACTGCATGTCTCAGACACAAGACTACTACTAAATCTATTGGAGTCTAGTAATAATTTACATTGCAACAGCAATGGCATCATCTATACATTTAGTAGAAAGAAAAATCTAGAGATACAGCTGCATTTTTGGTTTCTTTGACATAGATTTCAAAGAGAAGGGTAGACATTTTGAATATCTCAGAGTTGAGATGATGAATTTAAGGTTATTTCAAGAGGACTAAAATTGGCCCCACCCATCAAGACTGTGCTTTAGGCCCACCCATGCTGAGGATGGGCATATCAGATTTCCTCTGGGCTACTAAAGCCAAAAGACAGCAGGCACTCAGGTATATTTCAAACCAAGCTTGAAACTGCCAAGAAAATCTGGTCTGATATCACCTGAGAGAGCAAGGCCCCCTCCAGGATATGAAGATATGTTTTCTTACACTTTAGCAGTGGAATTTCAGTATAACCACTGCCTGGGTGGCATTGCAGAAACCTCTGTCCAGGTTGTGCTGCATATCCACTTTCTGAGACCCAAGTCCATTTATGATGTCTAAAATTGTAAATCTAAAAGTTAAGGCACCTAGGGCTATTATTATTATATGTCAAACTCATTAAAAATTAAGACAACTGTACTCGAGTTCAGTTAAAACAAGACAGTGTCCAAATACTGTGTCTGTTAATTCATGAAATATCTGTTGAACTTGAGATGCTCTCTCTTGGAAGCAGTTTTACTGTCTTTTGTGTAAGGAAATTTCCACTGGCAGCTGAGTCAGAAAAAATTTGGTCTAAAAGATATAAAATAGCTAAAAGAAGATTGTTACCAATTAAAAATGTGTTTCTTTCTTCTGTACAGGAGAAAGAATAAGCAGATGGCATAATAAGATGAGAACAAGGGGAAATTTACAGATCAAAATATCTAATTTTCTGTGTTAAATGGAGCAAATTACTTCAGGAGGTAATAAACAGAAAATTAAAAAGATGAGAGAGAACAGTTACTTGGCTTTTCCTTATCAGCATGCAGGGTAGTGGAGATAAATGCTTACGTTACCCATTGTTCTGGTCTGGTTTCCTTTTTGACTGTCCTGGAAAACTCTTACTAAAACATTGACAATTGATGGAAGTTCAAAGAACAAGCAACTTGATTTTTTGTTTGAGGAATAAAAATCAGAAACCATTAATTTAACTTCCTTCTTGAATCTTTAGGTCACGTTGTGCATGTCTTTGCAAAGCAAACACTGAAGAAGGCAGCAGTCAGACACTCCCTGTAAAAGTCCTAAAAATCCTTACTTTCAGATAAAAATGTGCTCATTTACTGTATAATTCAGGGGTTTGTAGACACAAGTACATGTCACATCACCAGACATCACCACCTGCAGGAACGTGTTCTATAAATCCGATGAGGTCTCTGTTCAAAATTCAATTGAAAAAATATTACACTAAAGAGTGAGAGTCATATTGGTAATGCAGACAATTGTGCTACTTCTGATCCCAGTTGTGCTAGAACTGTTCATTAATTTTATCTGTACAGACAAGCAGGGTATATGAAAGCCTTGACCAGGGATTAGTTTAGAAGTCTTCCAGCTATATCAAAGCTATGTTGTGTGAGTTGATCACATTTCTGAAGTTCTGTCTCAATTCCATACCTAGTTGAGTTTTAAAAAGCTGCCTAGATTATCAAAATGAAAAATAGTTAAAAATTGACACATGTTATAAATTCTTTATCTTTAAATCATTATATGAAAAAGTTCTTTAATATCTTGGGGAAAAAAAAAAACTTTAAAAACTGTCACATATCCCAGGAAGAAGCAGTATGTGTAGTCATTTTCCAGTTTGCTTAAAAACAGGGAATTAAATGCTGTTATTTTTTGCATTATTTACATGAAGAACTCAGGAACACTTGTTATCATTTTATAGGAGAGGAATTGTGTTCAAGTGTTAAAGGCAAACCAAAAAATTGGTCAAATTTTATTCTTGAGTTTAGCTGAGAACTGGTTGAATAAAATAAGTAAAGCAAGCTAAATTTCATGGTCTGACTGATAATTACTTGTACTTACAAATTCTTCTCCAGCTACAATTTCCTCCTGCACTCTGACTGGCAATGCTGATGCTATCTTTAAGAGTAATACTTCTCCTTTTACCTTTGTACCATCATGCTTAACAAGGGCAAAAGGTGAGCAGCCTGAGGAATTAAAAGTGGAAATGAAGCACACTTTTCCAACAGAAAAATTGCTTAATTAACTTATTTGGAGAAGTTATGAGAGCTCAAACTTTGTTTGAATTCATATCAGAACGCACATATTAGTTTAGTGGAGATGTAGAGGGAATGTGAAATCATGCAGTGTGTGAAAATAACTGGTTCATTCTTTAAGATAAGTGTACCTAAAAATCTATATGTGAGAGAGATTCTGAGACACTACCATTACACAGACTGCAAATATTCCTATCATTTCAGTATATGCATGAAGCTTGCCCAGTGGAGTTGTACACCCATGCAGGACAACCATGTCAACATTAAGTACAGTTTCTACCACTGTGCCCCAGCAGCAGGAATCCAGATGATGATGCAGTGACTCACTGGCAAAGCAAAGAGTAAATCAGTGCAACAGTGTCTGCTACTGATGGCAAAAAGAAATAAAGAATATTGCATATTCTGAAATGATATAAACATATTCATACTGATTGTACTGGTTTTGTCTCAAATAATGCTCTGTTAATCTGGGGTGGGGGGGGAGTTCTAAAAGAACACTCATAACTTAAAAAAATCACTTTGACCTATGTATTTTTCTTATGTCTAAGACCATATGGAGGTATTCTGAATATCTCCTCTGTGATTTATGCTTTCATACTGTTTCTCACTAGGACTGAAAGATAAAAGCTGCTTTCATCCAGGGACTGTATTAGAGCTCAGCAAGTGCTAATGCTGGCCCATGGTGGTATCAGCTTTTATCATCCCGATGTCTACCAATATTAGGAATGAAATCTTGGATCCACACTCTGTAGTTAATCCTTCTTTGGCATCCTATCCATGGGAAAGAATTGGATTATACAGAACTAATTTAAAGTCATATCTCCCCTACATATATATAATCTTTAGTTAAAATTCTATGCTTTCTTACAAATGGATATATTTACATATTTACAAGGTCCTAGAGTGTGTTGTGCTCTTCTATAATTGTCAATATTTCTTTACTCAATGACTTGGCTGTGGCTGTACACTGTTTCTGGCCAGTGCTGACAAATTTAGTTTCTGTGCCCTTGGAATGATGGAGGATGCAGCTACTAGTGAATCATACAGCTGGTCACGGTGAATTGCACTTAAAACATCTTGCCCTAGTTTGGTTGCTTGGGATATTTTTTTTCTTGGAGCTCTCTTTGCTAATGACAATTATTAGAAGATTATCTAAACCAGAATGCCTTTGCAAAAACATACCAAAATTTGGATATTTCAGATGTACTCAGAGACAAGAACCACAAACCTATTTACTGGTTTCTTCTCCTATGGCCTGCCTTAAGCCCAGACAGAAAGTCTGGGTGATGGTAGACATGCATAGCTTTAGTGCTTCTTTACTTTGATTATTTCTAAATACAAGGATGAGTCATGGGCAGTCCTGATAGCCAAGACATTGAGAAGGTCAGGGCACAGAGGGGCAGGCTGTGTACAGCACACTCTCCTCAGTTACACTCTGCAGGTGTGTGAGTGTGCTCCTCCTTACTAGGGAGCACTAAGAAAGGATGCGTGAAGCAGGTACATACAACATCTGAGTGTGTGTAGGATCTCTGTGCAGGGAAAGAACAAATTACCTTGTTTCACTAAGCTCCAGACTAGAGACTAAAATTTTTAGCTGTCAGGAAAGCAAGACGCAAAAAATTCACCCAAACTTCCCTAGTCGTTACATTTTTATGAAATAACATGTGACATCAGTCTGTCCTAGAAGTTACTGGAAATTTTCAGATTCTAGCTACAAACCACAGTGCCCTGTAATATATGCTTCATTCATATCTTTCAGTTCTCATAATATAAAGAGTTAATGTCACACTTTGAAAAAAGCAATTTTTTTTTCCAGTCCTCAAAATCTTCCCTCCACAAAATATCCTCTGTTGGATCAGATGTGGAAAATTTTTTTCTCACCACAGAATAAGCTAGATTCTTTCTGATTATTAACTCTGTAAAGTGATTATTGCCTAGGTTGCTCCATCTTATTCAGCTGAGATGGAGCTAAAATGTAAATAGAAAACAAATTTTCTACTGTAATCTTTGCCTTGGGCTTAACCTTGAATTCCTTGAGTTCTTACTTGTCTTGTTCATTCCAGTACAAGATCTGGAACAATTTCTGGTGCATTATTTGGGACAGCTATTCAAAACTGGAGAAAAATGAGAGAAATTTAACAAAAGGCAAAAATTAATTTAGGAGATCTCCCATTGTGCTTACCTATTCCTGTTCTTAAATAATTCAGGGAGTGATTAGGATGTTTATGCTCTCTGCTCTGGTACTGTCAGTACTGTTATTATGGGTGCTTGATTAATGGACTAAATTCCACACCCCAAATGTAGCCTGGCAAGAGTGGTATCCTAGTAAAAGACTCATCATGGATGTTGAAAAGGGTATGTAAGGCTTATTAAATTCCAGGTATCTGTTTAAGTGAATAACCAAAATGTTCATGCCCAAATAACTCACTAATAAAAGAATGTGTAAGTTGTGTTGTGAAATGGGGATTAGTAAATGAGTAAGATAAATTATGTGTTAAGGGATTAAAATGTGAACTTATTTGTTGTGTAATTATGCCTTTCAGTGTTCTATATTAACAATTATTAGTTCTATTGTTAATAAGATGGGAGGTTATCGCTTTATGATCCCCTGATGAGTAGAATAATAGCAGAATGAGGATGACAGGAAAGAAAAAAAAAGGGAATAAAACCAAATTTAGTTAAATTCTTTATGAAAATATGGTCAACAAACTTGTCTAAGGCAGGCACAATGGAAAGAAGGTACTAGAAGCCCAAGAGTGTCAGCCTGGCAGTGGACAGAATTTACAGTGGGTGCTACAGGTGGGGTTATTGTTCCATACCATGAATTATTTTTACAAAAAGAACTTCCTGTTTCTAGCTGCTTAGGAAAGTTTTATCTTCCCTGGGCTGAGAAAGAGTCTCACTGAATTTTCTATTACCTTTTAATTTCAGAACTTTTACATCTGGTCCTAAAGACATTCCAGGTTCAATGAAGGAAATGATGGAGAAGAGATTCCCCCAAGGAAAATCTTTCCATCAGTACAGAAGTCAAGCACTGTCACTTCTTTCAGAAAAACTGTTTTCTAAAAGAAGAAATTTATAGGAAAGGTGTAATAGAGGTGCAGGGAACACTTCTGTGATCAGAGTGTGAACAGCTTCTATGGAAGAAATGTGGCACAAAGCATCCAGCTATTTCTATAGCAAGAATACTGAAGACCCATGAGATGGTGAGGAGGCAGAGGTCTTCAGAGGAGAGGAGAAATGGATCTGCTCAGTCTTCAGAGAGGAAGGGTGAGGGGGCTAAGGGGAGATCTTATTGGTGTCTGCAAAATACCTAATGCAAGGATTTAAGTAATGTAGATCACACTCATCTTCGCAGTGCACAGTGATCTGACAAGAGGCAACAAAAAAAAATTTGGAAAACAAAAAATTCCAATTAGATCTCAGGAAATAATCTCCCTAAGCCTTTAGCAATGTTAAAAAAAAAAAAAACCAAAAAAACAACAACAACAAACTGTGGATGTCCTTACTTTATAAAGGGTAGACAGGTATTTTAACATGATTTTCTCTTTAAATATTGAAATATCATATTTATCATTTAAAAACCAACAAAATACCAAAATATTTGTAAAGGGACAAAATGCATCTGGAAATACACAGAATTTCAAACAAGACCCTGAGATCCATCCTTACATAAATCAAGATATACATTTATTTATGAAAAGAATGTATAAGTAGTGGAATATTTATGATTAAAAATGTTGTAGTATCTGAGAAAACAGATGAGATCTAGAAAAATGGTGACAAGTAAAAAAAGAAAGACAACAGCATAAAGGAGAAAATTAAGGCCTCAGCTGATGATTATTTACATTTTTGTGTTTTCCTTGGACTTAACCCATTTCTACAAGAAATGGTCCACAATTCTTGATATTTCAGTGAACAAGCAAGAAAGCATTTTAGCAGTTCTAAGTTATATAATAATCTTAAATTGTGGGTATACATATTTCATCATCTGTGAAACTTTCTTCATGTGTTTTATTGCCAAAGGAATTCAATGGGAGTTTGGATGGAAAAGAATTTCCACCGCAGAAATTCTGGTGCTATTTTTCCAAAGTAAAAAAGTACAGCCTGGTCATTTTCTTGAAAGATAGATTCTGACCCACTGAAATAGAAGTGGATGCATATGGCAGCACTTTCTTGCATCATGGGATGGATTATTTGAACTCCATGAGGGGAGAAGCCATGCAAGCTCTTTTCAACAGTTTTGTGCCTGCATTCAGGCAATACCTGGCTCTGGTTCTTGAGTGGTGTGGGCTGTGAATCCACCTAACTCTTTCCATAGACAGCATTGAGAAGGATTTCAGGAAATAGAAAATCTTAACACTGTTCCAGACCAAAATAGTTGTAGACTTGTGCCAACTTTCCCACATCATTGTCTTTTACTAGATGGTTTACTTAAAGTTTTCTCTGTGTTCTTCAGCTGCAATAAAAGCAAGAGTCTTTATTATTTTCTGTCTATTATATCCTGGCATAAGTTTATAAATCCTGTGCTGTGAGCCAGGCCTCTGACACTATAGGTAAGGATGAGTTCCTGAAGTGGGATTTTAAAGTATGAATTTTTAAACTAATAAATTTCATGTTCTTTTCTGTTTACTGGTTCTGTTTTTCATGACTGGATTTCATGCCTGCAAACTTTTCTTTCAGTTACAAGGCTGGAAATTTTTCTTTTGCTGTCTTTTTCTTTCTTCTTTTTTTTTTTTTTTTAATTAAATAAGGGCAGAGATATTTTCCTTAGCTTTAGTGGTAAGGAAAAAATATATTTGCAAAACCCAAACGTTTTTGTATATATATAATATGTATATATATATATGATGCTGTATCTATTTTATATTTGTGGAGGTTTTCACATGTATATTTTAACACTAGGAAGATCAAGGATGCTTAATGCTCTTACTCTTCCAGAGAAAGTATTGCACAGCATTCTTCCTAGCTTGCACTGGAGACTGGCAGCTTTTAGAGAACATAATGTATTTGTTACACAACAGTGTGCTTTGTATAACTTGTCCTTTGTCCCAGAGAGAAAACTAGGTTAAACTTAATATGGTTTGTGTGTAGATAGGTGTTAACAGAGAACTACATTTTGTAATCAGATCTTAGGCAACAGACCATGCATTTAATTTAGTTTGGAAGCAAAAATCGTGTCAATCTGGTAGAATTATTCTTTGAGTACATTTATTTTCACTATTTGAGGGAGGAGGGTCATATTCTTCTCCCACTTCCTGACTTTGGAACACAAGGCACAGGTAATTCAAGTGTCTGGAGAAGTGGGAAAAAGACATTAACTTGTCAGTAATTCTGGACCTCTATTGCATTTAATAGCAATTACTCCTGCTCTTACATGACATTGCTTAAAAATACATCTCACACCACCTGTCTTACACAATGCAATACAAATATACAGATGAGAAAAATGAAGCTCAAAATTGAAAGAACCAAAGTTATCATTATATTGTAAGTATATCAAGAGTTCTGTATAATTGATGTTCTGCACTATTCTGCTGTGGTAGATCCAATAATATGGTCATGTAGCTTCCTTGATATCAGGATACTTAAATCACATCTCACTTATTACCAAAATTTCCAGATACACTTTGAGTTAATAAAAATGCCTGCATAAAATTATAATTGAAAAATTAATATAATCTGATTCAATCACCCACTATAGGATCTGAAAATCCATAAATTAAAAGTAATGAGATATAAACATTTTACAGAGTGACAAAGCAGACAACCAGGAGGTGCTGAAATTGTTGTTTGACCTGCTACAGTGGGAGTCTTAACAAGAGCCTAAGTAAAATTAAGAGAATATTAAGTCTTGCAAAGGAATAGTCTTTCCAGTAACAGACAGCATGTCCTTTATCAACTGTCCCAGCACACAAAGAAAGTGCAAAGCAGCCTAGTTTTGACTTAAAAACAAAAACAAGAAACATAACAACCAAAAAACCAACAAAACACAAAAAACCTAACCAAACAAAAAAAAAACCAAATGGCCACCCTCTACTGGACAGTCAAATGAGTGGCTGTTTGATGCCTTAGCAGGCAGGGTTAGCAAAGTTCTGCAAATAACTCAAAGACAACCAAAGAGGGGTAAAAATTACTGACAAGAATGTTGTGTATGCAGCTGAACACAACAGCAGCCAGAAGTACATTGACAAATCAGAAGACATTTGGGCAAGGCCCTAACAATCTAAATTCACTGGGATAACTCAAAATTACTCAGATGATGACTAATGTCATCTTCAGCATTTACAACTATTTGTAGGGTAGTAAAAGAACCATTTAAAGGTAAGGAGTAAATTTGTGAAACCTAAGTTCAGAAAAAGGTAGTTAGAGCATAAAGAATCCTGTGTTAAGAGAATGCTTACATCAGTTAATGATGTGTTTGATACTATTAAGTAATAATGTGGGAAGACACAAAGCCTAGAGCACACAGAAGAATAACTCTGGGCCTGATAACACTTCCTACAAAAAGGTAATGAACTACCTTAGTCAGAAATGTTCTAACCCTGGTATTTAGACAGATGCCTTATGTACAATAGAAATGCACACTTTTGGTGGAGGATTTTTTTTTTTTTTTTTAGTAAAACAGATTATACTATTGTTATGCAATGTCTAAATTACACTTAGTCAAAAACAGCTGCAGCTTGGTTTTGGTCTTGTATTCTGAGTTTTGTGAATAATAAAAATACCTCACAGAGATCATTGGATCACCTGCTTAGCTGCTACAGCCTGTTTAACTCTTGTGAAGAAAAATGACTCATAGAAACCACCACAAGCAGTCACTGACTGAACCTGCATGGTACATGTTATATGTTGAATATGATACTGGTCAGAAGAAGTTTGGACTACTGTCCTTTTCTACTTTCTTGAAAAAATATTGTAATGACATGATAACACATCTCTGACAGACTTTGTAAAAGAAATACTGAAGGACATGGAATCAGAAATATTCTTCATTCATGATCTGGTGGCTTGGGAATGAAACATTTGCACTTAATTGTTAGGAAAAAAATATATTGACATAATTTTTAAAATAATGTTCACAGAAAAAGTCAACTTTTTAACCTAAGAACCTAAAGGCCAATACATTTATAAATTCTGGCTCATGCATGACTGAGGCACAATAGTTTACAGTGATTCTCTGAATGTTTTGAAATGACCAAACACAACTTCCAGCAGGCTGAAAGCCCATTGTGGGGCTCAGTGATTCTCTTATCTATTCCCTTCTGTAAACTGATTATTGAATTATGTCTTGGCTGAAGCTGCTGGAGGTGTCTCTGCAGAGGGCAGAGTGGCTCAGCAATTCAGATCCCAGTGGGTCAGGAGAAGGAAAAGGGCAGAGTTTAGCTTTCCCTCAAGAGCTCCTGGGCTTTCAGATGCTCACTGAGCTGCTACTTAGTTAAAGAAAATACAAACTAACATATGGCAAAGACAAGTAAAAGCTACTAAGCAGCAGATATTCTTTTAACTCCTTTCATGGCAGGTCACTTTGACTGACCCTGGGTGTTGTAGGGCTGCCTGTGCCATTGCTGTCCCTCTCCTGCCTGGCCTCAGAGGTAGTCTGCTGAGAAAAGTGTCTGGTATGTGTGAAATTCTTCCTCCAAATTCCTTCCCATCTGGTACTCACCTGTGCCATTCCAATCCTTGTTTTATGCTCGTCATTGGCAGCAAATTCCTTTGTGCTTCATGGTTTTGTATATTAGTTAATTTCCCTTCAGAAAAAGGTGTACTTCCTTTTCTTGTCTCTTTGTAATCATCCTTCAAAGTTTTTGATCACATTTATTCTATTCCAGGGCTTTTCCCTACCATGCCAAGCAACAATATTTCAATAGTCACCTTCTCAGGATTCCCACCAAAGTGGGAGGATTGGCACCCCTAAACACAATCTGTGGGGGATAGAGTGGAATGAGGTAAGGGTGGCTATAACACACACCTCCTTCATGTCATGCTTGCTGAAGCAAAATTTCTCTTGGTGGGAAGAGAATGTTTTTGTTCCTGTGCTTGGAAGGGGAAACCTGGGAGGTGGGAAGACAGCAGCCATGCTGTCACTCTCAGCTGTAGGGCACAACCCCACAGTAGGACTCTCAAGTTTGGCCACAGCTCTCAGATAATGCAGCTGTGTGGCACCAAGTATGACACCATGGCAAAGAGTGGGAGAAGAGCAGACCCAATGTATGAACCAACAGGCTGGTTGCAAAAGAGTGTGTAGATATATTATTTATTTTTTCTAAAGCAATGCAAAAGTCTGAGTAGTATACCACAGACAATTACAAAATTGGCTGTGCGTAACCATCACTGCTATTTCAGTCAGAAACTCACTTGGGAAATGTTTAGATTTCGTCCTCCCTGAAAAAAACTGAATTTTAATATAGTAATTTTGAATTATTATCAGCTCACAAATCTTGAAGAAATAAGGAAAGGGAAGGGTGGCACTACACTTCCCCTGCTAGTCTCCTATAGATAAAAGGACAAAGAAACCCAATGATTTGTACACCACCTTCATTCCCTATGAATAAGAATCAAATGATAAAATTTGAAGAAAGCAGTTTTAGGAGACTTACTTGTACTACCTATGTAAAATTACATAAATCTTAATATGTTCTGATTATGGTATAGGAAAGAATTTTTAACGAGGCCTTTGATCCAGCCCATTTTTTGGTAAACACAGTTCAGTTGCTATCAGGTGGGCCCACATTTTTCCATTAGCATTTCATTATTCATTCAAACTCAGTCACAGTGATTGTTCACAGGGCATTTCCCTGGGGTCAATATAAGTGAATTGTATATGCAAATATTTGGCATAATGAAGTGCAGATTCAAAATAGTAATCACAAACCAAGAAGCCATTTTGAACAATCCGGGCTATAAAAATACAAGAGTGGTCATCTGTGCTGACAGTTGTATGAACCAGATAAAAAAATTGCTACAGAAAACAGCACAGCTTAATATTTTATAATATTTTAATTCACACTAACATTGTTTTCCCAGTCCTTTGTCTCCTTTGTTAAATTTTAACACCATGCAAGAATTTACTGCAAGAACATCAATATCATAATAATTTTTTCAAAAATGTGTCTCATCAGCAAACAAAATTTGTCCAAGAGAAAAATACTGGAGCCAGTCCACAGAAGAATAAAATTTTCTCTGAAGTCCATTAGCTTTTTAATCTGAGAAGGTGAAAAAAAAATCCTGCCTGACCAAATTATGTTAACAATCAACCACTATTAATATTTTATGCCTGAATCAAAAATATGGGCCTCATCCTGACACTCTGGTGGCACCAGAGGAACAAAGACTTCAGTCAGGGTTTGGTGTTTGTCTTGTATTAGTGGTGCATTAAAAAGGACTTTTTTTGCTCAAAAATTTAAGGCATATTAAGAAATAATGACTCCTACTTCCTCTGTGCAGGTGAGAAAATAGAAAATGTGCAGTGGGAAGTGACTAGATGAAGTCATTTAGCAAACTAATGTTTAAATTGGGATCACAAACTTCTCTGAGTAGTACTAAGAGTATGACAGAATGCAGGTGACATCCAAGGATTACTGGTGCCTGCAGAAATGTTTGTGTTGAATAGATTGGAGGAAAGAGTTTATAAATTTGAACTGAGCTAAAGCAAAAACTTGTTCTGGATTTAAACTGCAGTAATTTTTTTTTATCTTGCTTGAATTTTTTAGTCATTCTTATTGTCTGCATCCATTAGCAAATAACTGATTAAGCTCCATAGGCCACAACTTGTATATTTTATCATGAGATCATAGGTGTGAGCTATGACAGAACTATTCCTTAAAGCACACCTCAGGTCTTCATTTCCTCTGACAAGGAGATAATTGGAGAACAGAGTAGTCACTGATATTTCAATCATCAGATCACTAAAATAAGCTGCAGTTTAAGTGTTGGATTCTGCTGAGCCAATATGAGCTGTCTACAACTTATCTAAAGTTTGATAAATTTAGATAAGGCTTCTGTGCTCTTCATAAGTCACTGGAAGAAGATTGGCAGCTGCTGAGAGCAATCCATGATTCCTATTTTACACATTTTTTAATCTTGAAAGAAATGTCCTCTGGAGGTACCTCTCTCTTGAAAATAGAGGACATACAGGCAACTAATTTAGAAACTATGTAAATACATATGGCTAAAATTCTTGAGGAAAGTCTTACATTAGTTAAAATATTCCATCAGTTGGACTGTTCAGGTGTTACTCATACAGATTTCTACATTGTCAGATAAATCTTATTTGTAGTAGTGTGTGACCACACCTTAAAATAGTAATTAAATTAATAATTATCTCCTGTTTCACTTTTCTACCTCATTTTTTACAAGCTTTTCCTTTCCTGCTTCCTCTTGACCAATAATGAAATTGTAATCTTTCCCAGGGCTGAGACCCTTCCGCCATCACATCTCTTCAACAACCCTGTCCCAAAACTGAGGATTCCTGCAAAAGTACAAAGCAAAAATACAATGAAAATCACATTATTATATCACATTATTAATTACAAGAGGCATAAAAAAATTAATTTTTATCTAACCTTAGTTTTTTTCTACTCTTAATACAGAAAGAAAAAATTCATAATGGCTTAAAGGTGACAGCTTTTGGGCCGGTATGGGAGATCTCTACTGCATGTCCTCAGTTCAAGACATAGAAAGCAAATGGTCAAATGTCTTCCTGAATTAGTATTTCAAAGTTATGGGCATTTCCTAGAACACCAAACACTGATAATATGATAGCATAATCTCACAGGAGAATTTTGAAAATTCCTTCATAAGCTGTATTAAACATTGATGATATTGCTCCATTTAGTAATGGAAATAGTACTGAATATATTTATACCAACCATAAAAAAGTCTACTTGAATATTTGTAATCACTTACATATAGGTTAGAGGCAATTTTTCTTATGAGCAGAATGTGTGTTTTTCTCTCTGTACAGTGAAATGGAAAGAACACCAAATCCATGAAACAGCAACTAACAGTTTGTGCAAATTTCACAGTCTGTCTGGGACTGAGAAACAAACTGAAAAATCCCTCTCTAGTCATTGTAATTCTGTGTCTATTTAACTTTGCAATTTCAAGGAATTTTTGTAGGTCAGTCCAGTCCTGAATAAATGCAACAGACTGTGAATTAATTTGGTGTGGGCAGAGGTAAATTGGTGGTTAAGTGTAAAGTGCACGTGATAACCAGCAGAGAATATTGATTGTTATTTTTTACAGTAAAGAAATTTGAGAGGGTGACTTTTTGAAAGAGTTTGTCTTGTTCCTAACAGTACTGTAACTGTGGCATAATTGGGGACTGTATATGTCTTAATTCCACCAGTCAATCCTATGCAGTGTTCCACTGCCTGTTATTACGCACAGTAACACTTTGAACTTTCACATGCCTATATTTATTCAACAGATGGCAGAGCTTGTGAGAGGATCAAACACCTTCCTGACAAGAGAGCAGCTCATTTTGTGCAAGGAAACTGCCAGCTATCTTTACTGGATGGTAAACAAACTGATAGCCTGCTTCTTTTCCCAGGAGGAATTAGCTGCATGCAGCAGCCACAAAGAGGGCAGGGAGGCATGAGCTGCTGAATCCTGCAAGCCTTAATTCAGTGTCTGGTAAGGAGACACTGAATGTACCTTGCAGTAGGCTGCTAAGACGAAAAGTTCACCCTCAAACTCTGCATCATCTAGATAAAAAACATGGATACATTCTCTTAATTCATGGAAACATTCCCTTAATTGCAATAAAGAATAAAAATGCTTCTGCAATTTTATATATTAGCCTACAAATTCAGATTATTTATTTAAACAACTTCAGCATGGTTTTATGGCTTTAACAAAACATAATGCTAAATAACAGAATTAACAGCTGTCCTGTGTACTGGGTATATTTGTTTTGAGATAGCACCATCAGAAGCTATTATTGGAACTGGACAGTTTTAACTGTACAGTATTTTTTACAGAATCTTCTTTCCATTGGAGCATATTGTTTTCCTTTCTGACAGTTTTTCTAGGACTTTTCATAACAGACAATACCTCAGCATGAACTTATCACCAAAATTTTCAAAAGGCATCAGACCTAGCTCTATAGTTCCTTTTTTCAGCTTTAAAGTGGGGTAGAACAGAATTCACTGATTTACACCTCTGAAAAATGCTTCAAGAGGAATGAAATAATGCTGAAAATACAAAATATATATTACAGGAACCAGCATGTGTTGGTAAAACACAGAAGGAGGGGAAAGTCCAGTGGGAAGTCCTTCATAGCAGCAGCAGACAGTGCTTTCTGAAGTGCCCTTGGAAACAGAAATATGTGCTCTGTTGCCCAGGTGACAAAATCCAAGTACACGGTGCCTACTGTGAATGAAACAACTGACATTGCCTGCTCCTTGTGGAGTGGCCAGTGTTAGTGACACTGAGAGCTATCACTTTGAATGGGCATGAGAAGCAAAGCCTACTTTTGTGGATATGTGTTAATAGTCTGCTGGACTAGGCAGCAGTAAAGGTATAGCTTCTCCAAGGGAGTTTTTCGTAATTAAGACTTATTTTACTTTCTACAAATATGTGCGTAAGTTCCATTATTTCTTTCTCATATATTTTGCAATTTTGCAAAGAAAATACATAAGGATTTTCTCAGGTTAGAACTTATTTTACCTTGGTGGTGAGGTTCAAGTGGCATTTGTTTCCTTAACCTGATTTTTAATTTCTCTGGTTCTTTCAGACTCTTACACAGTTACACACTTAAAACATTATAGACATGCAGTACATAAAACACCTTAAAGGTGAATTGTTTTCTCCTTCTTCATCCATTCATATGTCCCAACTTGTTCTGCAAAGCATTTTTCCTAATTAAATGTTCCCTTTCACATTAATCCCTTAACATCTACCTAGTAATCAAGAACAAATGTTTCCCATTGGTATTCTCATGGAGTTGCTGGGCACTTACCTCTCTTGCTGCAATGTTCAGCCCTTGCTAGCTGGCTTGCATTTTCACTTGAGTTTGCAGCTGGCTTGGCTGCTAGTTACCGTTTCTCTGATTTTCTGCTCTGTGGCTTCACCAGCAGCTCATTGCCTAGCATGAAAGAGAAAACTGAACACAGAATAAAAAAGAGAATTCACAAAGGTCCATATCTTCTCTTCCTCTCTGGGTTTTAGGAGGTTCAACCCCCACAACACACTGTCTCATAATTATGTCTTCCCTTTTTATAGAGATAGGTTCTTTATGAAAAAGAAATAGCACACCCAAACTGGTAATGGTGTATATCTTCAATCCCTACTTATCTGAACAGAAAGTACTTGTAGAAGGGTTAAGGATATCGTGTACACCTCTCCCTTCCCTCTCCTATCTCATATAAACTAAATTATTTCAGTGGTTTTTTTCTCTAATATAGGACTGTAATATACTGCCAGCAACACTGTTGACTTTCTCTGCCTTTCATATGCTTTAAATGGTATGATTTAAACAGAAAATGCAGGAGAAAGAAGAAAAAAACACCAAAGAATGGAAGAGACCCAAGAGGACAAGGGTTTTTGATTTGTGGGGCTTTTTTTCGTAGGTGATTAAGCTTCAGTAGAGAACAGGTTATGTGTCTGCTTGTACACACCTCTGAAAAATATTTTTCAGGTTTTTTATGTAGAAAGTTGTCAGTGGAGATGGCTGGAAAAAAAAAACATGGGAAAATTCAGATTCAGCTTTGCTAAAAGAGTTTGCTATTCCACCTGGAAAGCTAAAATAATTACTTAAGAACAGGTTAATTCTCATTTATAGAGAGTTGATGTATAAAGAAAACCTGAAATCCTAGGACATGCCAAACTCTTATTGCGATAAAGATGCTAGGCAAAATTTCAGGGAAGGTTTAGAGCAAGAAATAGATTTGACTGCTTCCACTACTGCTAGTACTCAGTTCCTTGGAAAACTTTTCATTCTCTTCTCATCTGTATTTACCCTAATGCCACGTGTAGATGATTCACAGCTGTTCATAATATAAGAATGTAGAAAAATATGACTTCTCCTTTGTCCTACATATTAGTGTAAAATTTTCTTCCAATTTTGATTAAAAAAAGGATTCATCTTTTATGGGAAATATAATTCAGGAAATACAGACATAGTTTAGATGATCTACTTAACTGTACTGGCTCTTTTCCCATGTTTACCAGAGGTTTACTTATGCAATCAACTTTCTTCACTAATAGCAGAGAGGTGAGGGGCTGCTCACTGGAGATGCTCACGTCTATATATCAATGACTAACATCTAAAAAATCTTGTGGTTCCTCAGAATACAGAAAAACAAAATAGCCTTTCAGAACAATGTGGCAGAACACACTCCATTAGCCTTTGTCTTGCAGCTTGCAACACATTTGCCCCATAGGTTTTTTGGAGTTGTTGTCCAGTAAGAAACAAGATTGCTGCCTCATAGCTGGGTGATCTACAGCCTAAAAATTTTGATAGTGGCAAAACCAGATGTAATATTTTTCATTCCAAGATCAAAATTACAATTTTTTGAGCAGAGTCCTTATCCCATTTTCAAAACACTTCCTTTTAAGCCATCACTTTTAATTTTTGATATGCAATTGTCTGAACTATAAAGATACCTAAAATTAGAAATTCCTCATTAGCACCTTAAACAGCTGTGGGAACTCAATCAGTGACATTGTTATAAACTGGTTTACCAAACATCCCTCAGGAACAGTTGAGGTGCAGTCAGCTTTTTCTTCAGAAAGTAGGGTAGCCTGACTTACCACATTCCAGCCCTATTTTCTATGACTATATTACTAAGAAAAGATGAAAATACTTTAAAAGTCAATTTAGTTTAAAAAGCTTTGAGAAGTTTTTTACAATGGCAAACAGCATCATCCAATTTCACAGCTTAAAGGAAAGCAGCCTTTATGTCTGCAACAAAGCTGAAATACCTCAATCACATACACACTCCATGGTTCCTCAAAAATTAATTTTTAAAAATATCTTTAGCATGTGTTGAGCCACCATTAGAACAAAGTATTTCAAACCTGCAAATGTTTTGGATGGAGTTCATTCACCAGCACTGTCCCCATTTCCTGGGGAGAACTATCACAGCCAAATACAGAATAATAGAATCATAGAATGGTTTGGGTCAGAAAGACACAAAGATCATCTAGTTCCAACAAGGCATGGGTAGAGCTTTGGGCTAAGATGGAAGTTAGCTCTACAGCCACCTTCACATGCAAGGAAAGGATGTTGGTTGGATGTTGGTTGCAGCAGTGGAGGGCCAGTGCCTGCTCACACTTTTAGGAGAGGCTGTTGAACAGGGAAGCAGTGTAAGCCTTACCACAAACATCCTCAGAGCAGAGCAGATGAAGATGTCCTTCATTGTTATTGGGCTGGAATTACTGTCAGTCATGTGTAGAATATAAAATCAGCTTAAGAATAAGATTAAATAAATCAAACATATTTGAATTAGTTACACTCTTTTAATCATCTGTTCTTCTGTAAACACTACATACTTATACAAATACATATACATTTCCAGATGTTTGAAATTCAGTGTCTGAGATTCCAAGTAATAGTAATTTTTTAAGACATTTACACTGTGCCACCTGAAATTAGTATGACATCTACTATAGGTCACATACATATATATACTGCAGTGCACTGCTGTGAGTAAAATGAATCACGCCAATAATTGAAAGAATATGTCCTTCCAATGGTGCTGTGAAATACTACTCAACTCTCTCCATATTCAGAAAAGGAATGCAAGTCCCCTTAAGAGGACCTGAATTTAGCTCCAAAAAATGCAGATGTGCAGTTACAGCACTCATTACAGGTAAAGGAGGGACTCTACCTCTCCATCTGAATTTGTATTGAATTTGTTGGAAAGGAATTCAGAACTGAAAGAGAATTGGATTATGCAGCCTTGTGATTAGAGGACCCACACAGGATGAGTAATCCTGGATTTCATTCTCAGGACTCCTACTGGTTAATTTTAGTTAGATTATTTTAGTTCACAAATAATCACGGGCAAGGACAATTTATGTTAAATGCATAAATAATCCTAGGCAAGGAATCAAAAATTCTTTCCTCCAAACAGAACAATGGCTGTTCTGTCTTGTTAATTCACTTGGTCATTATTTTCCTACCATTTTTTTTCTTCCTTCTTTTGCTACATTTGCTACATGGCACTCTTTAATAAAGAGCTGAGTCTTGATAAGCTACTCCAATAATTCTTTATTTTTTTTCATGAGAAAGAATCCAGTCTCCTGTAAGCAGATGTAGAAAGCTTTTAAAGTCTCTCACCTTCCACTTGTGATTCAATTGCAGACAATAATTTGCTTTTCTCACACCCTTCTTAAGTCTATGGAAAAAATAAACTCTTCAACAGGGCAGCAAAATGGACTCCTGATATTGGAATAGGTCTCTGGGTATGCTTGTGGTGCAAACATTAACAGTGATGCCTTTCAACCCAGGCTGGCTGAGCAAACACTGTGCAGCTCCCAGCTATTTAAGATGCCACTGTCAGTCACCAACATCATGCTGATTACAAGCAGAATCTCAACTGGTACAAACTCGTGTAACTCCTATCAGACATCACACTCAACAGTTCTTGCCTTCTCTATGAAAATGTGCCTTCTGACTGACATTGGCTTTAATCAGTAGCATGTTTGCCTAATGTGTCTGAGGTCTGTAATGGCATATTGAGCAATATGATAGGCATCTCGTAAGACTATATGATCTCTTAAGGTCTGGGCTGAACTGTAACATCCCTGAAGCACTCAACCTCTTTTAATTAGTGAGTAATTTCTGTCATGGCTACCTACTGAAAGACATATATGCCTTTCTCAAGCTCCTTCCTGTCTTAGCTTATCTGTTTTTATAATAAAGACTCACCTTAGTTATAGGAGACACAGACTTCTCATTAAGAAACTTGTAAGAACAATACCAGTTCATGCTCAGTGAGAGCATACACCCAAAAACTCTTTGTATAGTATCTCTAAAACTCCATGTTGTTCCTCTTGTTGCAGTAAATAGTTTTGCAGTGGAAGACACCATACTTTAATATATATGCAACTAGTTCCTTACATTTACCATCCTTGCTTTATACATGTATAAAGCCTATTGACTTAATTGGGAAATTTGACTGTGCAAGTGTGGACACTCAAATTTGGATATGAGTAGGATGAATTTGGGTGGGATAGAGTAAATTTTCTTCACAGCAGTTAGTATGGGTCTATGTTGCAACACAGGGAGGTTTTGGTTACTACTGAGCCGCACAATGAGCATGACCTACACTACTGCTGAGTTATACAGAGTCAGGAACTTTTGTCTCTCACCACATCCCACCAGTGAGGAGGCTGGGGGTGCACAAGGAGCTGGGAGGGGACACAAGGGGGACAGCTGACTCCAACTAACTGAAGGGGTATCCCACACCATATGGCATCCTGTTCAGCAGTAGCATCTGGAGGAAGAAGAATGAACAGGAGCATGGTTTGGTTTGTCTTTTTAGGTCGCCATTGCACATGATGGGAACCCTACTTTACTGGTGATGGCTAAATACCTGCCTGCCAATGGGAAGAAGGAAATATGTTCCTTGTTTTGGCTGCATTCACAGTTTTTGCTTTACCAATTAAATTGTCTTTATGTCAAGCCACAAGTTTTCCCACTTTTATTCTTCTGATTAACTCCTCCATCCACTGGGGAAAGTGAGTGAGCAGCTGTGTGGCGTTTAGTTGTCAGCTGATGTTAAACCTCAACAGTCCTCTGGCACCAGTATGAGGCTAGAAACATTCAAGATAATAAGAGATCTGGTTGGAATATGCTAAGTTGTATTTGCAGCTGTTATTGCTGTTTAGCCATGAATTGAGAAGCTTCTGTGCTTGCCATGGGGCTTGCTTGTCCTAGTGGGTAGTAGAACCTAATACATTTTAGTGTCTGCTTTCTGTTCTCACTGCCTGCTGTAGTGTTTGTTGTACTGTTTATCATCTTACTCTACAGTGCCTGGGAACATTTTGATAACAGCAATGGCGATGTGCCTGGGCTGGCACATGGCCAGGGATCACTGCTCTTTCTGTCCTGCTGCACTGGACAGACTGGAACTGCAGTCAAAGGGACTGTGGCCTGTCCTTGAGTCCATGTGGAAGCAGGACACCCCAAAGCACTGGTGGCCATGGATAAGTCCACATTAGAGTAGATATATCTCAAAATGTCTGTGATGGTGATTGTCTGTGCCACAGCTGATGTATGTCTGAAAAGAAGGATCCATTCCAGTGCTGAACCCTGTGGTCTGCTCCAAAAGAATGAAGGGTAGAGATTATGATGGAAGTATCTTTAAATGGCTGTAACCTGGGATTTGCATTGCATGTTTGGGAATCACTATGGCAGGAATTGCCTGAACAAATGGAAGAGAAGCCTTACAAGAAGCAGTGCAAATACAGTAGTCACTCAACTCGAATTGCCTTTGGTGCCCAGTAACTCCACATAACACACCAGCTCCCCTGACCTGAGTGATCACCATTAGAAATGGAGCCCAAAGTCATGGACTAAATAAGCTACATGGACATTTTACAGACATTTCACAGGGGTGGCCCATCAACTAAGGGAATTATATTTGTGACCAGAAGATGGAAAAGAAGATGACGGCTAAAGTTGGTGTATTGGATAGTGTCAGACCTGAGCATGATGTAAATGATGTGGAATAAGTGGTACAGAATGCACTGGTTTTGACTGGAATTGAGTTAGTTTTCTTCACAGTACCTGGTAGGGTCTATGTTCTGTATTTTTGACCAAAATTGTGTTGATAACAAGGGATGGTTTTGTTCCTGATGAAGAACTGCTTATACAGCATCAAGGCCTTCTCTGCTTCTCACCCCACTCCACCAGCCTAAAGGCAGCTGGGAGGAGACACAGCTGGGACAGCTGTCCCCAACTGACTAAAGGGATAGCCCAAACCATACAGCATCCTCTTCAGCAGTAAGTCTGAGGGAAAAAAAGGGAAGGGAGGGATGTTTTGAGTGATGGCATTTGTCTTCCCAAGTCACTGTTACACATGATTGAGCCCTGATTCCCTGGAGATGGCTGAACACCTGCCTGCCCATGGGGAAGTAGTGAATGAATTCCTTGTTTTACTTTTCTTGTGTGTACAGCTTCAGCTTTACCTGTTAAACTGTCTCTATCTCAACCCACAAGTTTTCTCACCTTTACTCTTCCGATTCTCCCCGTCACGACGGCGCGGGCAGTGAGCAAGCAGCTGTGTGGGACTTGTCTGCTGAATGGGGTTAAGCCATGACAGCAAGAAATGCTATTTGGAGCTCATTAGGCAGACATAACTTTTAATGCTTCTAAAGCATGTTTGCTCTCGTGTTCAATGTGGGGGTACTAAATGCACATGTTGTATTAAAAGTTCTGTTCTTACTTCGTCTTAGACAATGACTGGGCAACTCTCCAAATTGTTCCTTATGAAAATTTATTAAATGTAGTGGTTTTGAAAGAAAGGTATTGCATGGGGTCAGATAAATGTAAAACGGTTCCACTGGGTACCAGAGCAGTAGGAATAAAAAGTGTGTGAATTAATTTTTTCTTGGCAGTTAACTCTATTCAGTGCAAAATTTCTTCGGGGTTTGTTGCAGAGCTTAAATATTTGAGATTCAGATGAAATATATGTTTGTTTTTTCTAAAGCTGTCAGGGCATGCATGTGTCAGTTTTCATTAAGAATAATTTCCCTCAGGATCTTTGGCTTAAGTTAACCTTCAGACCTCCACCGACCCCTTCCAAGCCATCAGGGTTTCTTTTTGTGTATTGTTCCATGGATAAATGTACCTGCCAAAACCTAAGAGCTTCAGAGGATGATGTTGACTGAATGTCTGAGCAGTTCTCAAGCCTCAGAAATGTGCCCTGCAAACTACAGCAAGAAATTCCCTTCTTTCCTTTCCCCTGAAATGATCTATTTTCCCAGTATTAACAAAACAAACACTTAGGTAAGTGTATATAGCAGGGACATTTAAAAATTACTGTCTTTTATGTGAAAGCTTCTTTCTTTATGAATCACATTGTGATGTATATTCTTAAGACCAATTTCCACCCTGAAAATTTAGACTTGAAAACAAATGACAAAACACAGTTCTGGCATTTCTTGAAATATATGAAAATGAATCCATTAACTTGACATTATAAAGTAATATGTAGCTCAGGTGGCTTTTCTGGACAAAATGCTGCTTTTTCACTAGCCAGGGAAACTTCCCAAAGACCATAAGCCCTGCTAGTGCACTGGCTGGGACATATGTTTGAACCCCATTTCACTCTTTGCTGATTGTATAGGCCACAAATTTTCTTAAGAGTTAATTTTGTTCCCTGTTCAAATGCAGCAAATAATTTTAGAGTTAGGTAATTGCTGGCAAGTAGAGGAGGACTGCTGAAAGTAGGGAAGTTTCCAGGGAAAAGCAGAGACTGAAATATTATTCAAGGAACCCTCTGCCTAAAAATCATGAGGTTATTGTAACATAGCGTTCTGGTTCACACGATCCACTGATGTTAGTCAGTAAGGAATGCTGAAATGTTTTGATTTGAAGGCTGTGTTGGAAATGAATAATTTACTTCATTTTTGCACCCATGAGTTGAGAAATGAATGTGCAATACACACTTCTCTTATTGAATGCTTTAATGAAAGACTTACATTATTTTCTTTCTGTTAGATAAAATCCCTCAATTAACTTTTTTGTAATAAGCTATCAAAAACATTTTTTGCTGTAGGACCAAGGCAAGGGATCAGCTCACTGATTTGCAATAAACCACACCAGTAACTGATACTTTATTGTTTAGCAATATGGAGCTTTAACGTACATAGACTTTTGTAAACATATCCATCACAGTGAGGTTTATCTAAAGGTATTATTAAAAAGACAACATTTTTCAGTTGTGCATTTACTAGTTGCAGAATTCCCTGAAAGTTATGTAATGAGCTATGTACATTGATCTACATGTTGGGTTCTGGAAAAATAACTTCAGAGGAGGTATGTATTCAGTACTGGATGTTGTCCCTATCTCAGTTCACTCCATTTGCCTTTTGGATGGCCTGGAGAAGAGCACAGCCCCAAGTTGGGTGAAATCTGGCCCTTATTATGCATAGTTTTCACAACAGAGGTAAGCTAAAGCTATTCTTAGGAAGTTATTTTTTCTCCTAAGCGGGATTTCTTGTACGTTCATCATATCAGTGATACTGCAGTTTCAGAATTTACCAATGTTTCAAAGGTTCTCTGTATTCTGCTTGTGATATGGCAATAGCCAAACTAGAGTTAAACAAACTCCCTCAGGAACTTGAACAGGTCTGGTCATGACAGCAAAGTGCACTGTGGTTATTAAGTATATTACTGAGCATAAAGGAAGATACCTTCTTAGAAACTTTTAAAGTAAAAAATATGCTCATGAAAATGCTAGACAAAAGGTTCCAAACTGCCTTCCCCCTCAGACATGGTCTGCTGGTTACCCAATTTAAATATCAGTGACCCCATCTGGAAAAATTCCTAAGAGAGAGAGGAAAATATAGAGCATGTCTATGTGGTCAGAAGATGGATGTCATTCCCTTGCTCTGTCCGTGGCTTAGGGCCACTGAGATGTTATTCTGGATGCTGTTCCACCAGGCTCAGGGCCAGATCTTCCCAGCATACCTAGCCCAAAAGAGATTTAGGACACATCTCAGAACTGTAAAATTCACCCTATTTCCCTAATTTTTTTTATGTCTGTCATATGTATCCCATTAGAAATTAAGGAACAAGATCAGTGACTTCCAATAAGCCTTTATATAGGTATTGAAAAATAATAGATCTCACTAAAGTATTCCGGACTCCAGTTCCCACTCAACAGTTTTCTGTGAAGTATTGTCTATTAAATGGCCAGGCAGTTTCCTCTGAAGCAATACTTTTAGATTCATTGCAAAATGAGTTGGAACTCTCTGACTGAAATTTGGCTCTGAACTAAGAGTTAACCTCAAAAATAATCTTTCCTTTTTGGAATAATTCAAAATTATACCAATGAACCAGCACTGTTCAGTGCTAGTTTTTGGGTCCAACTGTTACTAATTATTGCATATCATCTATTTTTAACTTGAAATCCCCTATCTCCAGTTCTCCTCACACCTTTGCTGGTCATTATTTTTCATATAATAGGATTCCCTCAGTTAGGCTAATGTTGTAAAATGCGTCACCTGGTATAGGTTAGCTGCCAAGGCTCCCTATAGAGGCAATGAAAAAAGGTGCAAATAAATGAATAACTTTTGTTATTCTACCTTATTATATCATTGTCTCTGTCTCATGGACAAGACTGTATATCTTCACCAACTACAAGGGAAATACAGACTATCAGCTACACACCTGACTTTTTGGTGCCTAAAATCCATTTAGATAAATCCCATTCTTTGTCCAGATAAGGTATCATACAGCAATGATCATAAACTAAAATTCTGCAGTTACAATCCCAAGGAACCAGTCTATGAAAACAAACCAAAATTCACTCTAATCCAGTTTGTCCAAAATGATCAGCTATGTTTAGCAGTATATTTTTTATTGCTTATCATTACTTAAAACTGCCCAGTGCTGCAAATGTAACTCTGTTTCTGGTAATATTAGAGGGAACTGTGATTGTTCATCATCAGAACCAAATCTTATTTTGTCTTGTATTTAGTACACACAAATACCAAAATGTTTTTGTTATTTTGTGGATCAGTCATACCCTATTAAAGGTAACCAAAGTCATGATGGAAAAAGCACCGTGGCTCTCCTAAATTCTGGGAGTTTGGCTCAGTAGGACTGGACTGTGATACTTGAAAAGGATCTCAGAATGGAATGAATGGTAAATAAATGAACAACCACTCCCTAAGCAGAAAGTTCATCTTGACTCAGTTCTTTTGCAGTACTGCCCTCAGCTGAATCTGCAGTGGGAAGGGCCAGACCTAGCCACAGTGGGCCTGACCAGAGCTGTGCTAAGCCCAATGACCTGAAGGGCATGATGTGAACAGAATGTGTGCACTTCACTGGTGCCCCCACTCCCTTTACCTTCAGTCACCTGGGCTCACAACACTCTTCCAAAGAATAGGGGCATTTTCCTTAGCCATGCTAAAGAATCTCTTTTGAAGATTTACATGGAGATGTCACTGTTTTAGGACCCCAATTCGATGAGAGTTGAGTAGCTAACTCCTTGGAGAGGGGTGATAAACTACATTGGAAACGCCCTATTTTTAACTGGAATTGTTTGGTAGATTTACAAATAAAATGTTCTCAGAACCTTTTGGTGTATGAACAAATGAAAGCTGCCAAAAATATGTCCTTATATGAAAATCTGGCATGCTGGAAGTGGCTTAGGTGATTTGTACTCTTATACCCTTAACAACTGAGTAGAAATATACAAAAACAAGTTCCTTATGGATCAGGCTCTAATTGAAACACCTCAGCTGTCCAGAGAGGTGCAGAAAGAGAAATACAGAATTTAAGATCCAGTCTTATTTCACACTATTCTGGTTTAATGGGGAGCTGTAGATTGGAGGGTGAGCTGTGGGATTGTTATATTTGCAAGTGTGTTTACAGATACAGTATTGATTTCCTTGCTCACTAAGAGCATTTCTGTACTGCCACTGCTTGCAATAAACAACCCTGCAAGAGCCTACATGGTTGTGAAGCCATGATGCATTATTTAACAGGACCTAATCAATATAAAACAAGCATTCCCTTTGTTACAGGAGTGCTATTGACAGAATGCTTCTCCCTTTTAATTTTTTATTATTTTGCATCGATTGCTGTAGCCCTGCATAGACTTCAACAACATATACTGAGCTAGACCTGACCACAAATCTCACTTTATATGAAAAAACAGATTGCCCCATTTTAGCACAGAATTAATTTGGAAGAATATCCAGCATTCTAAGAAATCAATACGAGCATAGCCATTAACTTCAATGGAAGAAAAAACAGGTCTTTGATCAGGTATAAAAATCAGTCCATTTAACCATCTCTGAAATAAAAGATTAATAACAAAAATAAAACCCCAATCGTTCCTATTCCCAAATAAGTACTTGATTTAAGAGTTCACCTGGCAAGTATGCATGGAATTTGGATTACTTGGCTAAGAGTAGAAAAAAATAATTTTGCCACTGGTAATTTTAAAAATAATATTCTCTACCCAGTGTCTCATATTTGCCTGCAGTTCTACTAATGCCATGTCTGCAACATCATTCAAATGACAGCAAAGAAGTGCAAGATGGGGTTTATAAAGTTGGACAGTCTTGTACATACCTCATTTATACTCTCTTAAAAATCTTCACCCAGTTCAGTGGGAGCAGAGATGGAGTAGGCAGAGAAGAGCCTACTTAAATTTCCACACCCACTTCTCGGATCTTCCTTTGTAAGAACGTGCTTAATTAGTGAAGTTTTCTGATCTTCATAATAGAACTCACGGACATAATTGTCAACCACCCTATTCCAGGCTCGTGGCATCCATTAACTGCTAATATGACATTTAGGGAATCAGATATTTTGGCATACAGAGATCTAAAAAATCCACTAAATTTATTTGTTGTTTGAGTACATTTCTTTTCAATTTTATAAGAGGAAAAATACAGCTTTTTTTTCTTCCAGTCTAAAAGTTAAATCTTTACACTAAAAAACTGAACTCTAAAACTAACATAACCTGATTATTTTGACCCTTCCTATGTTCTCTGAAGGTTTTAGATATTGCTTCTAGTCGAATGACAAACAATTTATCATTCAAAATTGAAAATCTTTATGAAGAAAAGGGTAAGGAATGCTGTGTCTGACATTTTGGAAAGTGACAAAAATGGCAAGTAAAATAAATATGAAGCATAAAAAGGCAAGTCCCAAATATGAAGTGGGAAGCTTTTTATCTCTAGTTAAAAAGAGGAGATACCTCACTACTCTCTGAAATCTGTTTTGAAGAAAGAATAAACTGGGAAAAGATATGTTTTGCTAGTTAGGAGGTGAGATGGAGAAGATAGGAGCAGAGGATTTCATATTGTTGTTTTACTATTAAATAATCACTAATTCATTCCTGAATGTAAAACATTTCATGGTCTTAGGATGTCCCTTTCAAGTCACTATTAAAGAAGTCATTACAAATTGCAAACATTATAGGTATCTAAAAGAGTTTACAAATATTTTGTAATTGTTTAGAAGTATACTCTGCTACACCACTCTATTAGCAGACAAAGAAAAAGAAAATAAAAGAGAGATGAGAAAAGAAGATATTTTGCAGAACCTCTAAGCTTATACCTCATAGCATCAATCACAATGAAGAGCAGAGCTTGCCAGAGGCATTTCCTTTGTAATCCAGAAGACCATCTGTACAGTGTTATAGAACACAGCAAGCAGAAGTTTTCACACTGCTGCCTGTGCCTATGTGCATATACACACCTACTGCAAAAGCCAAAGGGAGAAGGCATCACAGGTGCTCGCTTTGTAAAGGATACACTGGATATTAGGCATAAAAAGTTTAATATTTGTCCCAGTCACCACCCTTGAATACTCAGAAGTCTTCCTGTGAAGGCTCACCACACCCAAGTCCCCAAATTCAGGAGAGTGGGGAAATTCTTCTCTGACAACCTGACAGCTTGTGTCAGGAGAGCCCAAGAGGGGTCTCAGGAGGATATACATGAAGTAACAGGGAGCACTGAACTAGGAGTATGCTCCCTATCTGGTAGGCCATATAGAGGCAATCCAGTTTTAGCTAAATTATTAGGATTACAAGTGCTTTTCTTAATGAGGGAGAGAACCTTTGGAGTCTGCAAAGGGATCCAAACAGCAGACAAGCCAGAATGGCCCAGTGGACTTAGCTGGTTTGTATTCTGTGGTGGGAAATTCAGTTATTTCATCTTGGTTAGCTAGACATAGGGCTATGCAGATCTTCAGAGGCACAAAATCATCTCTCTCAACAAGGAGGAAGAAGAAATTACCAGAAACTCTGAAGCAGGAAGGCAAACCCATGAAGTAGGCCTGAGTGCTCCTGCCAGACAGGCAACAAAGGACAGAAGATAGGTGGCAAAACAAACCTCAGGGCTGCCAAAGCACTGAAATTCTGAGAAAGCAGCCCCATACAAACTTAAAGATACGCTGATGGCTTTAGAAACAGAGCCAACCTGCCTGAATAGGTTAACCTCAGCTAAAGATTTTATTCCAAGCTTGTATAATTTTGCAATTGGAAGATTCTCTCTCTCATGTCATGACCTAGCTGAAAGCTGACCTTTTATTATACTATTTCTAATTCTAAGAGAATTCATATTATTCTGTTAGGACTCTATCAACTTTATTTCCTTTTCTCTCCTTACTCTAGGAGCCATCCAGTAAGAAGCACTGTCGATACTACTATATCTCTGAAAAGATAAACACTTGGCAACTTGGCAACACTTAAGCATTCTTCATCCTTATTCTTTTATGCATCATAAGGATCTGCTCAGAACACCCACATACATGCACAAACATTGTGTCACTCACACATAATACACTCCTTTTTCCAACCACAATTTTTCCTTTCCCAACAGTTCCAACTATAATTCACTGGCAGAGCAAAATGTTGGAATAAGCATCTCATTTATCACTGGACAAAGACAGGCCTTTACTTCTCCTCAGCCCTAAAGGCCAAAGTGGAACTGTTTGCATCTCATTTGTCATAAACTTTCAGTAGATGAGTTAGTTTATATCTGGGTGGACTGAGACAGGCTGGAGCTTACTGCAGTGAGGTTTTTTTGTTGTTTTAGTCAGGATGGGGGGAGAACTCACAGTTCCAAAGCTTTACTTTCACTGCTGAGCAAGTCTGACTTTATGCTGCCTGAAAGAACAGAAGAGCTGTGGTTCAGAAGGGCTCCCTAGGGTACTCTGGCTAAGTAATTACAGTAACTTGCATAATACCTCTCATCAAGAAACTGCATTTTTGCAGCAAGAAGAGGAGACTTGTTCCATTCACAGCAGAGACTGAAAAAAAAAATCAAAAATGTCAGTCTTCAGTACTAAACTGCCCATAATCCATTTTACCTTACCAGCACAAGTAAGGGCAGAAAAACTGGGGAAAAAAAAATAATGAAAAGTTCTATGTGCAGCTTACTGGGGGACTAGAAAAGACACTACTCTTTTTTGTCTCAGTTTGGTAGAAGAGAGCCCTCAGGAAGAGTTTACATTAGGATTGGTTAGTGACCCCTGAACAGCAAAGCTCATTTAGAAGCTATCTCACAATTCTTCACTGCCAAATTCACAGGCTACCACCCAATCAAGGATTGTGCCTGAGGCTTGCTCTTCTGTTCCACAACTGCTTGATACATGCAGATGCCTGCATATGTCTCAAAAATTGAGTTTGTGTAAGTTGCTCCTTCCATCAGCCCCGTGTCAGTCCTGCTCCCTCAGATGAGGACACATCCGTGGTGCTCTCCAAATGACACCTCTCCAGACCATTCACAGACCATGACATCCAGCAAGGAGCTTTGGTGGACTCCAGGGTACTGAGGCTCTGAGGATGCCAGGAGAGAGTCGAGAAGATGTAAACAATGACTTAAGCTCTTATTTGTAAGTTGTGAGAATCCTTAGTAAAACTGTAGTTGCATCATGTGAAAATTGGGACCACATTAATAAGGAATAAAAAAAAAAACATGTCTCCCCAGCATATTTCTTGGAAGGTAGAGACAGGGGTTTACCACTGGCAGGAGAGCCTTCTGCCCCCACCCCTGAGGGAAGTTCCCCAGCCAGTGAATTTCTGGCTGCAAGACTGACTGCATCACCTGCTGGCTTTATTAATGGTGTACAAGTCCAGCATGCTATTTCTCTGGCTTTGATTTTAATGAAAATATGTTGGTATGTAAAATTGAAGTGCTTTGTTTTATAGAAAAAAAAAAAATCCCATTCTGTACCCCAAAAACCTACTTCTAACAAATTTCATTTCTTTCTCATGTAACAAAAGCAAGGATATGTTTATTTAGACTTAGCTCAAGCCAAGCTGATTTCCATTTTTAAAAGATCATTGGCATTTAAAAGGGTACAATACACTGTTTTGTTAATGAATCCCTATTCCATTCCTTGCCCTTTATACATGACTTAATAAATTAAAAATTTTAAACTGTGACAACTTTTACTGAGATCCATAAAATTTATTTGAACTGTGATGAGAAAGCTTAGTCTCAGATATTTGTTCTCTTCATAAGATACAACGCATTCTTACATTTCCAATTTTTAAAGATTCTGCTTTCCTCCACAGAAACTAATTGGGTCTGTTCCCCACCTATTTTAGCCTTTTTTCCCCAAGCTCAAGGATGCCAAGGTTCTGCTTAGTACATAAAGCATCTGATATTTTGAAAGAATAAAAAAATTCCTTTTCTTTTCTTTTCTTGGTGAAGCGTATATTTAAGGATGAATAGACCATTTTAAAATTTCAGCAACAGCACTTAGCCAAGAATGCAGAGATTGATAGTTTCTCAAAAAATTAAGATTATTTTAGGACATATTTGGTTAACAAAATATCTCAGGTTTCCCACCCAGCCTCAACAGTTGGCTTTTGCTGTACTAACCACTGCTGTTAAATTATATAGTGCACACTGCACTTATGATGGACATGGTTATAATGGACAATTGGTTATAGCGGACAAAAACAGATCTCCCAAACCAAACATATTAAGTTCAAGACATTCCTCTCTGGTTATAACAGACAAACATTGGCCACAATGCCATTTTCTGGGCTTTTTTTTCTCAACCCTGTAAGTGTACTGAATAGAAATGGGAGCTAGGGAGGAAAGTTACAGGAATACAGTGTTTTCAAAATAGATTGCACTTGAAGCCAAAGACTGAACAAGATGGTAAGAGGTTATGCCAGACTAGCACTTTCTGCCAGCCTGATTGACCACTGCACACTAGATAAACCCAGAATTTTCTATAATCTGATCTCTCCTGCTCTTGGAGCCAGCTTCAGTGAATGCAGTACAGTGGAGATGCAGAAGGACTCCAAGTCACCACTCCTTTGTAGGGTTCTTCCTCAGATGTCACAGCCTGTCCTGGGCATGCAAAATGCCACAAACTAAAAGGTACTCCAATTATCAGAATAATTTTCCAGGCAATCCTTTGCATCCTGTTGATATCCACATTTGCTAAGAGTGCAAGGAGGCTCAGTGGATGAGTTAAAATGTACTTATTTCAAATAGAAAGGAGAGTCTTGTGAGCTGTCAAGAAATGTGAAATATTTATGATCTAGAGCTCATGAAAGAATTGCATGTTAGGCTCCGTCAAAATCTCATGAGATTTTCATGACACTCACCCAACCCCAACAGCTATTGCAGATAACAAACATTCAAATGTTCATTCAGGTCCACTTCTTACCTAGCACATTTCCTGGCTAAATTTCAAAATCTAAACAATCAATGGCGGGTGTAGAAGTGAAAGTAATTTTTCAGGTCTGCTTTTAAACAAACAAAAAAAGTCACTTTGTTTTTCACTTCTATTAGAAGCAAACTCTTTGAATTTAAACCTTTTGATCTGAAGAACAGGGACATAAGGACCTTACTCACCTGAGTTCCTCATTTGGTGTCTTGGCAATAAAACACATTATCCTTTTTTGAAAGGCTTTGGAACACATTTTTCCTCAGTAGCCACACATTTGTTTTTACAAATGGGCCTTGTGGCAGACCTTTCCTTGCCATCATATGTCACTAGCAGAGCTAGTTCTGCAGGAACCTTGCCTGTCTGAAGATGAAAAACTCCCACTCTGCTTTATGACTTAAAAGAGAGTAATAAATAAGGACATAATTCACACTTCTCCATTCACAAGCACCCACCCACACCTACGAAACAGCTTTGGTAGAAATAGAGAGGTTCTGTATTTGCATGACTAAGGTCCTGCAAAGAGGGCACCCTGTCATCTGATGCTAATGAAGAAGAAAAGCTGACTCCAAACCTAATTCTGCGTTTCAACAAGAAGTTTCATTTCATTCTATATGTTCTTTGGGGTCAAAATCTGTTAAGGCACATTCTTGGGTTCCTGATGTCTAAAAGCATAAATGAATACTTACTACATTTGGTAACAAGAACAATGTTACTTGAAAATTTTAGTTATGCCCTATGTGACCTCTGCAAAATACTGATGAACATCCCAAGGCGGCACAAAGTACATTGGAAGTTCTTTACCTAATATCTAAAACAAAGGTCCAGAATAAAGCTGAAAATAAAACATAGAATCACAGAATACAATGATCTAGAGGGGACTCACAAGGATCATAAAATCCAAATACTGACATGCAGGGCAGAACAACTCCAAAATTCATACTATCTGCCTAAAAGCATTATCCAAAATTTTCTTGAACCCTGTCAGATTTGGTGCCATGACCACCTCCCTGGACAGCCCATTCCAGTGCTCACAGCCTCTGAGTGGAGAGCCTTTTCCTGATATCCAAACTAAGCCTCCCTTGACTCAGCTTCATGCTATTCCTTCTGCTGCTGTCACTGGTCACCAGAGAGAAGAGAGCAGTGCCTGTCCTTCCTCCTCCCCTTGTAAGGAAGCTCAAAACTACAATGAGGTCTGCCCTCTGTCTCCTCTCCAGGCTGGACAGACCAAGTGAGGTCAGGCATTCCCTTAATGCTTCCCCTCAAGGCCCTTCACAATCTTTGTAGCCAGTCCTTGGGTGCTTTCTAACAGCTCTATATTCTTCTTGTATGGTAGCACACAAAATTGCCCCCAGTACCTGAGGTGAGGCAGGCCCAGCCCAGAGCACAGCAGGACAATCCCTTCCCTTGTCTGGCTGGTGATGGTGCCTGGTGCACCCCAGGACAGGGTTGGCCCTCCTGGCTGCCAGGGCACTGCTGGCTCATGTTCAACTTGCCATCAGTGAGGATCACTTTCCACAGGGCTGCTCTCTGGCCTGTCATTCCCCAGTCTGTGCAGATGTCCAGAACCTTACAGGTGAAGAATTTGGCATTTTTCCTTGTTAAACTTCACACAGTTGATGATTTACGTGCCTGAAATATGATGGCAAAATATTTATCATCCACAATACTCTGGTGTGACAGCACACATTCAAAAAGATGAAGTTTTATCACATAGCGATTTTCCAGGCTGTAAATGCCTGTTTCCACTCATATGTATCTTCCCTCTTTGTCATAAAACAAGGGCATCACAAAACACTGTGATTCTCTACAGATTGTTTCATTTCAACAGCAAGACAGATGCCACAAGTTTGTCCTAGTCTGGTGAAAAATTTCTAACGAAATATGATCAGTGAATGATGATTATGGCAAGTCCTGTGACTGGAAACTGTATAGGGAATATAAACTGGCAAAAACATTTGCCTTCTAGAGTAACAGTAAAGAGGGTTTTCAAAATATGTTCAGATGTACTATAATTTCCAAAACTGTAGAAAATACCTCTATTTAATTAATCCATTCAGAGCATTTGAGGTTTTGTTGTTTTGGTGATTTTTTTCCTGAATTTCAATATTTTAGGGCCTGTTTTCCAGTAATTAAGTATATTCTACCTGTATTCAAGCAGTGATAATGCACAGAATTTGAAGGACAACATGAATGTGGTTGTCATACAGATTTCTACTCATTTAAACTATCATTGTGTCACAAAACTTCAAGGAATTACTGGGCTTTCTCTTCACTGTTTAACCCAAAAACACAAGAATAAAACATAAATAAGTAAAAAACATCATTTCCCCAGAGAGTGTCTTAAATAATTGGGGGTACATCTTGATCTCTTTTTCTTATCTATCTTCTTTTCATTTCCTTGGTTAAAGTTATAATACTCAACAGAGGAAAAAAGGGAAGGCAAAGAAAAAAGTGCATTAAGATTACACTTGGCATTTTAAATACAACAAAAGGTACCTATAGGGATGCTTTATTGTACAGTCAAGTAAACTCCAGCTGTCAGCCCTGTGATCACTTCTTCAATAGGCAAAAAGGACTCAGCTCTAACCTGGCTACATGCTGGTTCTCACCAGTAGAACAACTACTTCCTTAGGAATTGCATTTACAATTATCCCCTGACCTTCAAAGAAAACTTGGAAAGAAAAATGTGAATAAACTGAAGTGAGTGGGGTTTTTTCCCTTTTCTTTCTTTTTTT
>VZRH01000363.1:265758-294774 GCA_013397555.1 Urocynchramus pylzowi | reverse complement strand
TTTTTTTTTTTTTTTTTTTTTTTTTTTTTTTTTTTTTGTATTATATAAAAAAGCTGTTTATCTGTTTTCATTAGAGCTAAAGTAAAATGTTTTGCCAGAGATGAAAACTTCTACAGAATAACTTGACAATCTTGTGGGTTTAGTGGTTCTCCTATTATGTCTGTCAGAGAATATGCACTGATAAAACTTTGATCACTTCTTTAAATGTGATATTATGGGGAGAAATCCCAGCCTGAAGGAAATGGGATTTCTCTTGTTGGCATCAACTGGACCAAGCCATTACTATCTGATAGCAATTTCTAGATTTGTTAGGTAACTTTGCTCAAGATCCACATTTCACAGAACAAGCATAACTGAATGCTAGAAATTATTTAAAACTTTCAGCATTTTCATGAGAGATTTTCTTTTTTAGAGCGTTCTCTTTTAAATTTTGTGGTGGAAATTAATTTAATCAGATAAACTTAACTTTGAAAATCTGAATCAGTCTTAATTGAAATGTCCAGTATCATGTGTTTTATCTTCTGGCTTCTCCCTTTTTCTTTGTTGATTTTCATCCTAATTTCCTTTTAAAATCGAAACAATAGAAAAATAAAAATAAAAAATGATAAGTGTAAGGAGGGGGAAGAGGAGAAGAATGACAATTATTTGGGAAGAGAGATGACTTTTACCATATGCTATCTCTTGCATTCAAAGTCAAAGACAAGTCAGAGACAAATGATACAGCTTCAAAAGTACAAAACTGCACCTTTTCTTCAGTGTTTTGCTACACTGCTTTCAAGAGAAGCCACTGTCTTTTAAAAGCTAATTTAATTTTGTATGCTGCTTCTGTTATGAAATTATCTTCTCCATTTCTAAGTCCCATTCTATTAACCAATTTTTCAGAAACTTATAAAAAATTCCACTCTAGATTTCTCCTTCATGTAGATAGGCAAAACACAGCAGAATGACAACAGCAATCTGTGCAAGGCTAAGCAGTATATGGTCTTCAGCAAAAGAAAGGAACATAAATAATTTCAAAAATATTTTTACTGTGGCTTATACATTTGACAAACTTTAGGCAGAAAACCAAACTACAGAGAACTATTCAGCCATTTCTTTTCAGTGACATGCTTCTCCAGGTGACTGAATGCTTAATTTTTAATTCTAAACTCAATTTTCAGTCAGCTAACTAATCAACTCTTTCAGCCTTCCATAAGTTCATCAACATTAAAACTTCATAAAATTCACTTGATTTGTTCTCCCATCAATTCTTGAGCAATCAATAGTCTATGAGTTTATATGAAAATACTTTTCCAAAAGTCTGAAATCTCCATTTATAGAGTTTGGAGGAAAGGGTTAACAATTAAAATGACAGGCTCAAAGCATGAGGGGAGCTGTCTGAGCCTTTTTTTGCTTCAGCAGTAATTCCTGTTACCTTGTAATCCCATTGAAAAATTTTAATTTAAACATGCACCAATGGAAATATGAAACATGAGAAGTGGCATTGTACATTTTTTTTCTGCCAAAAAAAGTCTATGTTATATAGAAGAATCAAAACAATAAAAATACCTACAAAATTACATATTTGGTTCATGAAGGTGCTTTCATCCTCAGGAACAGAGATTTGTAAAAAGAAAACCATACAGATATGAAATATTTTCTAAAAAACAAAAATTCAATTTTACCTAATACAAATTCATCAGCTGTATACTTGCTTTGTGCACACACTTGAGCAATGAGCAGGGAAAGCTTCAAGTCCTTACACTTCATTATTCATGTCATACATTATCTGCATGACACTAAAAGAGATACTCTTTGATACAGTGAAGCAGAGAGTTTACTACAGATCCTACCAGAGTCCTTGCACAAAATATTTTTATCGGTTAAGAAAGTTTCTAACAAAGTCATCAATAAGAATGGCATGAGAAAATATTTGAAAAATTTTATATCTGTACCTGAGGATATCATTAATCAGGGGTGAAGATTTACTTTTGAAAATCTTTTTATCTGGCAGCACTGCTGAACATCTGTAAACATCTGTAAACACCTGCCCACCTTCAGGGGATTCAATACCTCATGGCTCTTCACTCCTTCCTCCTAAGTTCCATCTAGCAGGGAGCTGCAGCTATATTTGGCTTCTAAAGCACTCCCAGTTGCTAACTGTGTCTGCATCACTTCCTTCAGAGTGGGTGGAAGAGCCTTAGCAGCACCAGGTAAGACAGAAAGAGCTCCCAAAACATGATGTGTACATCAGGTGAAGACAGGAATCTCATCAGAACTGATCACACAGCCCAGCACCTGAGCTGTGCTGTGTTAGGGACTGGCTGAGCCACCTCAAGCCTTGCTGCAAACATCTGCTTCCCTACTCTTTCTCACTGTAGCATACACTCCTCCCTTCTTTCTTCTTATTGATAGACAACTGCCTGTGAAAAATTTTAATTCTTTCTTAAATTACTTACACTTAACTACCTCTTTAAAATGTCAAATCCCAAAAAAACACTGTCCCTTTCACTAATCTTGCTGTTTCAATATCAAGGGTGACTGCAGCAAATATTCTGAGTGGTGCTTTTACCCACTGGGATATCTGTTACACAACAGAACCTTAAAAGTTTTCCATAGTACTGCAAAAGCCACAGAAATCTAAAGCTTTAAAGTAAATTGGATTTAATACTATCTCCTTAGACCCCTTCTCTTCTAGATTTGAATTCCTTTCATTTGGTTTGATTATAAACACTCACAGAAAATCCTTTGTATATATAAATACCTGAAGTTTGAAACAATGAATGAAGTGAAAGCCAGAATAATGTATTTTGGTAATTCTTCCTAACATAAAAAATGGTTGTAGATTACTATCAAATGAACCCCATTATATTGGTATTGAAGAACACAAAGGAATGGAAGCCAGCATGTGACATGGGCAGCTGTGCACACAGATGCACTATCCTGTTCCAAAGGCTGGAAAGCAGCCCAGAAAAATAACACCTCAAGGTTTCAAAATTTCAGTGAATTAAATACTTTGATTTATTGGTTTTTTTGGTTTTTTTGGGGTTTTTTTTGTTTTTTTTTTCGTTGTTGTTGTTGTTTGGTGGGGTTTTTTTGTCATTTCGTATTTATATAAATATTTAACAATACTCAAAATATATAACTTTAACTTGAGTAACCAAGTAAAATTAAGCATCCATTTTGCCTAGGCACTTTCATAATAACTCTTTAGACTATATAAGTCTTTCAGGACCAAAGCCAGTCAAGAAAAATATTACCCTAAAACAGAGCTTTTAATAGCTAAATATATCATTCAGTTCAGCCACTTAGAGATAACTAGACAGATATCCTAGTAGTGGAGGTTTTCTTAACCAAAAGCATACTTTGCAATATTCTGCTATTTAGAGTTCTTTTGTCTTTCATGCAGTTGGAAAGACTTAACTACACAGTCAGACTTTGATAGAGATATATAATGTGTTAGATTACTTATTGGCAGTACTTTAGTTGCAGAGGTAAGAATTACTTATCCTTTAATCACACATAGGGTTTATTACCTTTTATCAGACAGATAGCAACAAAACTAGCAAAACTAAAAAAAAAAAAAAATAAAAAGACAAAAAACCCAAACCCCCAAAACCAAATCAAACCAAAAACAAAACAAGAACAACAAAAAAATTGTTCAAAAAAACAAAACCTCTTTTGTTCAGTGAAGACTGTTGAGATATCAAGAGAATTCCCACTCATTACTCCTGCTTGCTCACCTCCAGGTGGGGAGAAAAAGCAGTCATTCTGTACACAAAAACCTTCACTTTTGTCTCACTGGCATGTTCCAAGTCCATGCAGAAAACCACAGCCCATTTAGCAGAAATCTACCATTTTACCATCTGGAGTATAAACCTGTCTGTTTCTGGACTTCCCACAATCACATGCTGATTTCCCAACAGAATGGTTTCTGCACAGGGATGGCTCTCAGCATAATCAATGTGTTATAAGAAATGTAAGGTGCTCCCAGCTTTCAGACAGCTCTGTGCTGCCAGGGTCACATACCACCCCTCCCCTGGGGCTCCCAGAATCTCTAGGAGGGCTGGGAGAGGGCCAGAACTCAGGCAGTGGGGGACAGAGCCAGCAACCCCCCTGTGGTACAGATTCATCAGCCACAGGATGAAGGGCACATCTGTGCATTCCACCACCTGCAGTCCCAGGAAAGAGAAAAGGGAGCCAGCACCAAGGCACCTTGAGTACTCCTGCTGGGGAGAGCAGGGAGCAAGGGCTGACCTGGCACCTGACACTGCAGGGCTGTGCTGGAGCTGATATGGCCCAGGCTGCCTGCAGACACACCTGTCCTGTGCTGGGCTTGTCCCTCTGCTCCACTTGCTGCAGCTCAGCTCACAGCAGGTGAGAGCTCTTTGCTCTGTGCTCCCATGGCAGGAGCAGACAAGTCCTTAGGAATGATACTTGGAAAAATCTTTTTTTCCCCTTCTGTCTTAAGCTTAGTCCAACATCCAGACCACTTAGACACTTTCAATGGGATTTGTTCAGTGTCACCAGTGTTCATTTATGCTACAGAGCCTCTATAAAGCTCTCCTCTATATTTATGAAGTTCAGGGTTTTTTTCTAAAACCATCTGACAACAATGACTGGGACCTATATACAGTAAATTAAACAAAACAAAACCCTTTTAATGTCTGTCTCTCAGAAGTTGAGTCTGTGCCTTCAGCTTCACAGCTACATCTCTGCGGCCACTTCAGAAAACAAAGTTTTCCTTGACTTTGCCCTTTTCTCCTTTTATGAGTGAAATCTGTACTCACAAAACAGCAACACTCTAGGTAGACAGCCTTGGCAAATATTGCTTGTGTAATAATTATATGTGAGATCTGAAACTGAGGGAAATAATGGAACCATCTCCAAAATAACGAAGCTTGGTTGAAATAAAAAACAATCCAATGGGACACAAGGAAAGTATTTCAGCTATAAAATTGATGAAATGCTTAGCCAGGTAAGTAGGATATAGCTCATCTCTTCATAATAATATTTTCCAAATTAAAGTAATTTTTTTTACATTCTTTCATTATAGCAAATGACCCCTCTTCTAAATATTATTCCAGATAAAGACCAGATTTAAACAGTTTATTTTCTGTTGTCTTGTCAATATTTGATCCAACAAAACTTCAATTCTTTTATTAGCAATGTCCATTCACCAACACATACAAAGAAATATAAAAAAAGCTTCTGGATTTCTTTATATCATTACAGCACCCTACAGATTTTAAGAGAAACAACTTCTTACCAAATAAAAAATATTATTTTCAATTAAAGGTCTGCAGAATTGATCTTGATTGGTTAAATTCTGGAGTAGGTTCATGTCAGTGGAATCACAGCTATCTTTCAATTTGCCTTTGTGTTCAAGTAATGTCTAGGTTATTGAGAGAAAGTTAATTTACTGAGAATACCTTGCAACACTGGATGTTTTAAGGCTGTTTTATGCAGCTGTAACAGCTGTATTAGCACATGAAGCCAAGCTGGGGGAAAAAAAAAAGTACTTCAACCAGTATAAATTATTTACTATATTAAGTGGTACTCAGTACCAGTATAATGCACTCAAGTATCTTCTAAATTCTTTCTCAGCCTTTAATTTTATACTTATATAAAATTTATAAAGCCTTTAACAAGTAAAACTGATTAATTTTAATTTGGACCTCAGCCATATCAGAATAGCATTTAGGAAGCTCCTGCAAACTGTCCAAATTGTTTAAAATAATATTTCTACTATTCATTTGAGGTAAGAATGGATATAATGACTCCTGCACATTAAGAAACTGAAAGAAGCAAAATCAGTGTTAGAATATTTCATCATTTTCTAATTCAAGATCCTGAAGCACTGACAACTAATACAATGAAAACTTTGACACCCAGTACTCCTTATACAATATCACTCAGCTTTCAGCAGTGCTTAATATTTTCTATAAAGTCACTATAATTTTTAGAGGAAGATATTAAGGCATTTCTGTGTGCTGAAATCAGTGTAAGAAAGTAGATAAAGAATTAATATATAACACTGAACAACAGCCCTCTTTTTCCTAAGGTGTATTCAGCTCAGTCACATTATTATGCAAAAAAAAAAAATCTTTTTCTGGTTGCAAATTTTTCTTATTGAATGTATTATGGCATAAGACTTTCTTAGAAATAATATCACATTGTTACAACTATACAATATCAACTTTTTCTAAGATCCACCATAAAAATATCCTAGGCAGTTATTGAATCATACTTAATATTTTAGCTATTAACAGTCTTAGAGAGTTTCAATTGATTGGTATTCACTTTATGTCCAAAGCCATTTCTAACAGCTGAAAGACATGTTAAGACATTTCCAACTTCAATCAATATCACTTATGAGCATAGATTTTTCCTCAGAATTACTAAATATTCCAGGCTAAAAACAAGAATATTTTCTAAAATTCTAATGCTATTTCCAAAATAATAAGAAAAAGGTAAATGTAAACTTATACTACCTATTATCAATCAAACAGTAGTATATGAAAAACTGCAAATACTTGCATACATATATTTCCAATATAGCCAAATCACTGTATACTTAGCTCTTGGAAAATACTCAATTTTCTTTTCACCTCAAGGAACCAAGGTACTTCTCTTGAAATCACCACTTGCATTATCAGCAGCAACTTATGTTGTATCAAGTAACATAAAAATTATTTATATTTGCAAATAATTTTACATAACCGCCTTGACATACTGAAAATCCAGTACATAATAGCTCAGTCCTTTAGTTGTGCTGATTAAGAAGCCCAAATCTTCCCATTACTTTTCAGCAGTCACAAAAGAGCACTTCCTTTACTGTCAGTTTTCTCAACTAGGAAATTAGCTAATATGTTGTTGCTGTAAATGCATGACATTTTGGTCCTGTAGAAATAACTGCAGCTCTTTTGCATTTCAGTGGAGGATGATTTTTCTTTTGAGTTCACAAATATAAGCACTCTGTTATTTTAGAAAGGATACTTGGGTACAAGCAAATATTTTCTCGTCTTACTATGGCCACTTCTCAGTCTTTAAACATTAGTCTCGTTCCAGAATATAAGGGAATCCCAGATGAAATTTACAGTCTCATTTGAAAACTCCATCCAATGTGAGAAGTAACTGAGATCTCATTCTTGCACCATCATAGCTCTGACTTCAGTCCACCACCTGCTCAGCACCTCAGACCACCACAGTGGCACACTGCACAGCAAATTTCTGCAGACAGATGTCCTGTTTTGTTTAGAAACTTTACACCTGGAGAAATATTTTCAGAGAGCTTTACCTGAACACTGTCAGGAGTTTGCTTGCAAATACATTTTAAAGCCTCACCCAGAGGATTTACAATAATGTCTATATGAGTGCTGGGATGTGGCCCACACTTTTGGAAAGATGTATGAAAAGTTCAGAATATGTTCTCTTTTTTTGTCATGACATTGACCAGACTGGGCTGCAGAGTCCTGGGACAGTATCTTTTTTGCTTGAAGAAAGCATAAAGTGTTGAGACTGACACCTGAAATCTGGAAACAGATTTAAATTAAAGTGACCTTGTTAAATGCTGTTCTGCAAAGCTTTCACTGATTGATTAGGCATCCCTTATTTAGGGAGGAGTTGCATGAATTGAGAAATGTGCTCTGTGATGAGCCATTATAGGGGACAAATCCAAGTGAACTACAGCCCATACTCTCCTCCATGAAGTCATGCCATTTTGTTTTCCTATTTTATTTTCTCCTTCTTTTGGCTAGTCTTAGTCTGTGTCATGCAAATCATATTCAGAAACTTTGTGGTTGTTATCTCTCTCTCAGAAAAGGCTGAGAAAATAAATCTGACACCTCAAATGTATAGATTACAGTCTCAGCCTTCAATCTCCTCTACTTTTTCCCTGAAAACTATACACGCAGGCCCCAAAGAAGTACAACTTTCAAGGTTCTTCAGAAGCACAGCTCCTTCTGTCCAACATCACTAGTTCCCTTCCTCTCCTCTAAACTGCCTTCTTGACCTGCTTCTGCCTTACAGCCCTGTTCAACTTACAGGTCTGTGCTCTGTTCTACTCAGCAGGAGTTTTGAGTCCAATAGGAATTTTAACCATTAAACTATAAAGAGAAATGCAAGACACCTGATGCAGAAGTTATTCTGACACATAGTCACTCTGTAGCCAGAGTCCAGACTGAGATCCAGAGCCCTAAACAAGATTGAGATTGGCAGAATTTAGGAAAGCAAAACAAACTTATGGCTCTCAAAACCCATAAGTGACTCTCCTGTAATGGTTGGAGTTCCTGGCTGCCTGAAACAATTTTGGCACCTAAGGAAATGTCTGAAAAGGTCCTTAGGGCTGTGTTTGGAAGAACAGGTTTGGCAACATCTCCACTTATTAAAAACAGGTCAGCTTTCCCCAGGAAAGCACTGGAAACCAAGAAATTGGAAAGAAGGAAAGATGCCTCTGCCAGACAGTTAGACACCTATTTCCAAGAGGCAAGACCATGGCAGTCCTTTGCTTTCAGAAGCAGCTCCCCACTCCGTGTGCTGCCTCCCTTTGCCCCACTGAGCATCCCTGTGTGACCCAGGGCTGTCCCTGCACTGCCTTTCTTGTGGCTCCAGCAGTGAATCTGATCTAGAACTGTGTGACTATGAAATTACAATTGCATTTCTGTGAAAAACATTCCCTGATTGTTTTTGAGGCACCCTTTCACTGTTGCCCAGAGCTAGAAAACACCAAGAATTTAATCTGAGTATTTATTCAGAGAATTCAGCCCTGACCAAAACAATCCATGTGGCTGTTTAGTAAGGTTTTGGAAATGGCACCAGTGACATTTCTCACAGACTTCATCTGGCAATAACTCACCAGGCATTCCAATTCATTATATTTCTCCACTCCCCTATCACAAAGGATATTTTAATTTATATATTTTGACTCTGCTGAACACTTGAAGGCTATATTGTTTTGTAGTCCCTAGGGCACCAGGCAAAACAAACATAGAATTTCAAACTTTCCACAACCTTATGCTATGATAACGTTTTCAGTTTATCCTTATATTTTAAAGACCGTCTCCAGTCATCAGGATTGAGAACATGGGGTAAACTTCTGCTGCACAAGATTTATTCACTCTTTGATCCTGAGTGGCTCTAAGTTGCCCCAGCCCCTAAAACGGCAGATTGTTACCTCTTTATAACTCAAGGATATATGACTCACTTTTTTGCCTTTTTTACCAAAAAAAATTTTGACCTGGTAAAAGGAAGAACATAAGGGATCTTGGTTGTGGAGAGAATGTAAACAGTGAAAAAACTTGTAAAAGAGATGAGATCTTAGTAGTAATATTACTGATGTTAGTATGGTTGCAAGTATTGACATTAAACAAAGCAACAAACTTAAGAAAATTAGTTATGTCTGTGTTCAGCTTTAGTGCCTTGTTTCTTTGCTGAGGCTGTCCTCAAAAAGCCTTCACTATGTGTCTCTCTGTATTTGGAAAGCACCCAGGTCACTTTATAGGTAGCCACAGCATAAATAATCGTTATCCAAGCTGCTGGAATGCCCACTTGGTGCCTGAGCTGCATGGCTGCACGTTCAGTCACCTCTTGTTCTCTTCCAAGGAATGTCCCATATTTCCTGCAGTTTACTGCCAGCAGCAGGGAAACATCAGAATCAAACGTATATTTTCAGAAAACGAGAAATGCTTTCCCTTTCTTTTCTAGGAAAATGAGATATTGACAGTTGCAATGAACTCTCTGAAAAGGTGAGCCACACGGAGCCTACCAGCAGTGAGGCTGCATGCATCACTCAGCAGGACCTGCTGCACACACAACTGTGCAAGTGCACAAGTGCAGTAAATGCTGCAGGGGAGGCTGCCTGGTGAGCTCATGGTGCAGCTGTGAAGCCCTGCAGTGCTGGCCAAGTGACCCCACTCTCAGCACAGTCACAGAATCCAAAAAGCTGAGTTCATAACAGTTGTGTGTTCTTAGGCAGGGGGTAAGAGTCAGAAAAACAAATATTTCTTCTTGTTTTAACATGTGGGGTTGAAAAGTGTAAGGACTGGCTTTAAATTGCTGACCAGGTTCTCTAGCTCTCCAATGCATCAGCTGCTTTGTGCTGGCATAAATGTAGCTGCAAAGAGGTCAGTGGGAGTTCCAGCTGACCTCCATGAAAGAGCTGTTGAATAAAACACATCAAAGAAGTGGATTCCCTCAGCAATTTCTTCCTCAAGTTTCCCTTTTGTAAAGGATTGGAGAATGTTACTCAGTCTATTACACAGAGCTCTTTAAGAACTTGAACAATAAGGCAAGAAATTAATTCAGTGACAAATTTTGGCGTAACTGCAAAACATCTACACCTTTAATGAAAGTAGACTATCTTCTTTTATAGTACTATACATAGTGTACTAAATTAAATTGGTTTTGAACTCAAAATTATGTAAATTGTAAAAATTAATCTATCATTGGAAAAAAATTGTATTTTTTGAGAGATAGAGGGACAATCTATTGTAAAGTGAAACAAACATCTCCCACATTATTAGATCTTTCACAAAAAGTGTGTAAGTTTTGCACATTCCAAAGATGAATCCCCTCTTTAATTTAGACTAGCTCATTTTATCTATAAAATTAAGAAATATACATATTTAAAACTTGAAATAATTATTAATTATTAGTTGCACATTTTACACATATCTCACTATCCAGATGTACAGTAATCAACAGGAATCCCTTCTAATATATAGCAGTAAAGTTGTACTATTAGAACAATTGCTGCTGAAGTAGAAACATGACAGTTTCTCCATTGTTTCACATTACCTTTACATTTAAAGATACCATCCTATATAATGAAGAAGATGCTACTGTATATGTTGGCAGTGTGCTGTAAATTATGAGCCATCCAGCCACCCAACAGTCATGCTAAAATTATGATTGTAAAACCACAGAGTAAAAATTACTTCTTTCTGACGTGTGTTTAGGTTTCATTGTCCACAAACCTGCTCAGACTTCTGCAAATTTCTTTACAGGAAACCTTTATTGATATACCAGGGAAGCTTAAATTTCTTCCTGTTTTTCTTGTCATGTCAACTGAAGTGACAGCCCAGATTCACATCAAGACTTCTTAGGATTTTCCTACAGTAAGTAAATAAGTACCATTCTAGGTACCTTGTAGGTAGTGTGGAAAGAAAGAGATATTAAAGTAAAATAATTGCACAAGACACACAATTGTCTGTCTAGATTAATGTAAGAGGTTACTCAATAAAGAGCATTTTCAAGCACATCTAGGTTAGGTAATGGAGTAATTGAGCTCTCTTGCACAACCTTAATTAATCTCAGTAAAGTACCTACATTATGAGACAATCTTAAGTGATTATGTACTACAAATCCTGTATTGCATTTTACAATGCACACAACAGTCTTTCTTTTTTTCTGAAAATTAATCAAAATTATCCAGAGTTGTCTGAAGAAGCCCTTCTTAGGGCAGCCTTTACAACAATAGGAAGCTTTATGTATCTAAAACTAAATAGAAATGATACTTTCCATTTGGGATCCTCAAGAAGATTTACAAAGTTCTACAAGAATATGTGGAATCTAGTTTGCAAAGGAAATAAATGGAAGTACAACAAAGTCTTCATCTGTACTTTGAAGACTGTTCTGCATTGTTCTTTGAAATGAACAGAGAAAAATAATAGATCTCAATTTTCTTCCTTTCTTAAAACTACTTAAAATCAGGGATTACATGGTTCAAAATGAACTTTTAGAACTGCTTTCTAAGGCTTTGTCCAGATATGTATTAAAAGCATATGTCTTGTTGCACTTTCTAAAGATGGAAAGGGTTCTACCTGTATTTACATATTTTGATTCAAAATCTCCTTTATTCTCAGCTGGGAACAGAAAAGCCTTTATTATTCTCAGCTGGGCCCAGTCCCACAAACATTTCAGCTCTGCCTTCATCAGATGCAGATCACACCAGCATTTATCCCCACTAATCACCACTCCCTCTGGCACTGACATTATCCTGGGGAGTTTCCCATTCACCTGACATCAATTACCCTAGACCCTGCTGATACTTAATTCATATCATCATACTTAATTAATCATTAACCCCTTCACTGCAGTCAGTGTTCTATAATTGGTGTTCACAGCATCTGCAAAATATTAAGGGTATTTGACTGTACATTCACCATGAGCTCTTCTACTAGAGCATAAAGTACAGGCTACACACTTCAGCCATGTTTCAGAAGGATATCACACAAATATATTAACACCAGGAAAAATTAGTATTCCTTAGCCAGCAGCTCCATAAATCTAGCAGTTGCACATTTACCATTCAGTTCTCTTAAGAGGCATTTAATAAAGTCCTGTTCTCCCAAGGATATCAGGAGACCTGCCTAATCACTTAGCCAGGAAAAGTGCTCATGGAGAGTCCATTGCAGAGCTTCGTATTTCAAAATATTTAAATAAAATAGACTTAAAAATTTAAAATAAAAGTCCCATTCTAAATTTAACTGTTGTCAGCTCACTCTAGAGATGGGGCTTTTTACCTGATCATGCTGCTGACAGAGCCTGTGGTAAAACACATACCTGAAGTGAGTCCACAGCAAGCTGTTCATCTCTGAGAATGTCTGATGTTGTTTAGGTATACCATAAATATGGATATTTTTGTTATAGAGAGGCTGGAATTCTATCAAGCTTCAAAAATCCACTTACTCAGACAAGCCTTCTACCTTGCTCTGTTTGTTTTTCCATTGGGGACCTATAGAATCTTAGGTGGGGGGGGAAAGAAGTATAGTGTGCATGGAGTCTTTGGTGCAGGACTCTAAACATACAGTGAAAAAGGCAAGGAGGCTGAGAAATGAAACAAATACTGGGAATGTCTCATTTCAGAGAGCAACCACCTACCCAGATTGTGAGAAAATTATCTATTATCAGTGAATTGGGTTCTTAGAGTTAAATCCTATGGGGTTTTGTTATGTCTTGTAACCTCTTTTTATGTTTATCTTTTAATGGTACATTTGAATAGACTGTCTATAAAATTACATTTATCTGAAAGAAAAGAACTAAAGAATTGGTACAGAGGATATATCAGTGGATCTTAAGTTAGCAACAAATCAGGAGGTCCATACTCTACCCTTACTCTACTGAAAAACAAATAGCACATTGCTGATAAGATATTTTCCAGGTCTTTATATTCTGCTTTTATTTTGTTTTGCTTTCAGCTTTACAGAAGAGAAATATTTAAAGAGTGGAGTATCTAACAAATCTCATTTCACAAGCATCAAGAAAGAGGTTAATGAGGTTTCAAAATAGGGTTAAGTGGTACCACCATCACAGAAGCTGTGAATGTTTGTAGAAGATGCACATGAAAGAAGACCCATTTTAATAGTATGGAAGATTCTCACTTTCATTTCTTCTAGCAGAGTAATGTCAGAGAGATTTTTAAATTTTTATTAGAGGTGCAAGATAAAATAGAACAAAGCCACATTTACTGGTCTCATATCTTCACTAATCAGGTTGCAGAGATCAATTAAAACAAAAATAAAAATTTAACTTTTTTTTAATATGTATTTCTCTTAGAAATATCTCTAGCAAATACATCAAAGTTTTACATCAGTCCATGTCAGACTGAAATCAAACAGTTTTTCCTTGTGGCCAGGCAGAATACAATCATATCTGTAGATCAATGCCTATTACTTCACTTTGAAGACAAAATAAAACAAAAATAATCAAGCATTCTATTCCCTGCAGTTCCATCAAACTGGTTGTACCAGTCTTTAACTTCTCCCAGGGTCCTGTGGATCCACGAGGGAGGTCAAAATTTTGATTTAGTGGTGCAAAATCACCCCTCCCTGTTACCACCACCTGTGTTGTTTCCTTTTCCCAAGAGTTTGCTGAGCATTTGTAAAGAAAGCTATATTGCTACAGGAATCTTCAGCTGCAGAAGTCAAGGAATATGGTTTATATCTAGTAGTTGGAAAGAGTTCAAGCTCAGCCAATGAAGAGAAGATTTCTTTAGCTAAATTATTTTTGTTTAAATTTTTCTAAAGAATTTAGCCAGAGGCAGTCAGTGAGTATAGAAAAGTTCAGCCCAAACAGCTGAAGTATGATGAAGGTATTTCTTATGAGACATGTCAGGCAATTTTAGTAACAGGTCTTTCTACACCACCCCTTCCACCCCCCAGTATTGATCTCCTTAAAGGCACCAATTACAGCTATTCATTCCAGACCTGGTTGTAATGAATGATATCCCTCCTATTCTCTTTCATGCTAATTGAAAAAAATAAGCCATACATTTATGGAATCCAATATCATGAAAAGCAGAATCTTTTTCACAAAAGAACTGTCCCAATGGTAAAAGCTGAGCAAAGCCAGGCTTCAGATTCTAGGAGTTTTTCTTGTGGCTGGGTTATACATCTAATGGAGGCTCCGTAGCCAGGACATGGTGTACAAAACAGGAAAAACTCTTGTACAAAGAGTCACTCATGAGAAACAAAAGAAAAAGACCTTGTGACACAGGAGAGAATTGAAAAATAAGCTTGCAAACTGCAAGCAAAATAACTTCAGAGCTATTGCTTTTTCAGCGGTATCTGTTCTGAATTTGGGCAAGGACCATCATTTTTCCTTTAATCAGAAAAAATCTCTGATAATTATTAACAGTGTAGAACAAAGAGCAAATTTAGAAACATTTATATATACTACTTTGTGGCGTTTTATTTTTTTGTTGTAGTTGTTTTCTCTGACATAGGAAGAGCCTTTACATAAATTTCCAAATATGTAATATTTGCATTTAGTTTATTTGTTTGATATCACTTCCTGTTCTTGATTCATAATACTTTATTCAGAGAAAGTGTTTTTCAGTGGCACTAGTCTCTGTAATCTAGAATTATGTTAAATTAATACCTGAGACACCAGTTCACATAACTCATGATGAATCTTCTTGTATTTGTCATCAAAAACAAGGGTTACACAAGAAATAATTTGTTGGATTACACTGCATTAATAGTTTCTGATTTAGCACATTTCAGTTTGACAGGAGAGACAGACTGCTATTTCTAGTGAGAAAGCAAAACGCAACAGATAATTGGGTGACAGTGGCAGCTCTAAGGCCTCCTCCCTTTTACATGCCTAGAGCACAGGGCAGTGCAGACATGTACAGCAAACACATCCAGCCCTAACATGACACAGTCAGCTGCCTGAGCTGTTCCACCTCTTCAAATAGGTGCCCACACTGATGAACATCAGTTTTCCCTAGTTTGCATGCTGATCATTGGCATAGCAGGCTCAGGTTTTCCCCTAGTAACCCACTGGCTATTCCTCTTTCCCAAATTCCCCCCAGAAAAACATTTCTTGACCCCAGAGTCCACCTGGCCATTGATCCATCATGGCCAAGCCACAGGCACGAAGATACAGTGTCTCCTGGGGATCCAGGGAAAGCCCAAAAGAGAGTGGAGTATTAGTTTCTATTCCTACACAGACAAATATGTTCTTGGAGGAAGAAACAGTTACTGTCAACTTTGTAACATTTGCAGAATTACAGACAAAAAGGGTATTGTTCCTTCAGGAAATACAGAGTCTAGGGATTCCCCTTTGGAGAAACAACTTCTTTAATTGGTTAGAGTAGTTCTAAGAGCTGCAGTGAATCCTATTGTCCCTTTCTCCATCAAAAATACTCTTATAATCTCAAGCTAAATACATACAAACAGCATCAGAGGATTAACTCTGATTAATTGAAATCAAATTATAACTTCCTTGCCTCTATACTCTTTTTAAAGTGCTCACATGAAAATCAGGAACTTTTTTCTGTACACATTTTAAATTTCTTTCTAAGTCACCTTAATAATTAGTGCGTGAATGTAAACATTTTCTTTAGGATATTTTAATTGCTGTCTTTGCTGTTTTATGGATGACTGAGAAACATTTTTTTCTGGGTAGGTCTCTGAAACAGATTGAAATATCCACCTAGATAAAGAAAGCCTCTCCTGGAGGGACTGCCTGAATGGCAGATGGACTAGCACACTCTTCCGGCTGTTATTGTTGTCTGACTGTTGATGATAAGTACAGACCAAAGAAAGAAATTTAAAGTAACTTTTGCTTACCAGCTGAGCAGAAAATAGCAGGCTGGTATAGAATAGAAATAGTAAATTTGAGGCATACGTGGATTTGGAACTGTAAAGAACCCCTGATAGGATTGGGCAAGCAGCTTCATTCCAAGTTCAAACAACCTGAACTGCAGCTATATAATTATGTTTGGATTTGGGGTTTTTTTCTGCCCATAATATTTTGTTTGGCTTCTGAATGGTTTGGAAGTTAGAACTTCTGCTATTTGCTTATGACATTCAGTGTTGGCAAGGATTATGCATTTCTGAACTATGGAAATCTAAATCCCAAGGATATTTGAAAACCATCAATTTTTTTAGTAAAAAAGTTTAGATATTGTGGGTAATCAGAGCAATTTCAGTAAGAGTCACAATACATCAGTCTTGTGACTTTGTTTGCTTGAAAGGTAAGAGGTGGGTCAGCACATATGTGATATGAAGTAGCAAACATTCATCTTAATTATTATGGAGGTATAGTAGTGTCACTGATAAACATTATTCAGGGCCCTTCTAGTTGGATATGGTCTATAAGCAGGGTTTCTCATTTGCAGAAAATGCTATTTTGCCTGGTATTTGGCTGAAAATTCCTTAGAATTTTTTGACATTCCTTGTGAGCTCAAAGCCCTGGATCAGCCCAATGTTTCTGTCAGACAAATCACTGTCTTCACCACCAAAATTGCCTCTTATAAAGCAACAATACTACACTTACATTGCCCAGCATGTACTGCATATTCAGAACACTAAGTGTGACTGGTGAATCCAAGAGAAAATAAGATGTACATTCACACAGAAATCCACAATAATCTCTGCTCCTCAAAGAGTAGGTGGAAGGATTGCATAAGTGTTTATGTAAAGTATGCTGTACATTGATGCAACTGCCTGAGTTTAGCTGATCACAATTCTACTAATTTCTTGTAAAGCATTTACTAGTTAGTTGGTCTTTAACATATTGACAAGTTTTCCCTCTTGTGCTAAATGCCTCCTAAAGCACGCTCTTCACTGACCCAGAATCCTTGTTCTTGATTGTGCTCTGCACTTTTGACACAAAAACTTCTACATGAGATACTGACCCTTTACAATTTTACCTGAAACTGATTAAAATTAGAATTGTCTTTGCATGTGTTGCTCAGCCTTTTCCATATTCATTACTTCATCACCTATCTAAATTTTTAAACTGTATAACAAGTACAATGATATAATCTTACACAGTGTTGGTAGCTGGTTGTTTTTGGTTGCAGTTTACAGGAAAAAACCCAAAAACCTTAATAAAAGCACATATTTTTAAGATTTCAAAACTTCAGCCAAGAACTCCTAAAAATTGTCTACCATCTCCTTTGGAAATAGGCCTGCTAAGGAACTAAATCTTGGTAAAAGTCCACTTTCAAACATTTTAACCCCACTTTAACCATACAAAGCTGGATGTTTTAAATAAGTGTATTCTGTCACAAAAATGTCAGGTGGCTCTTGCATGAAACTGAGATGGATTCTATGGGGACTCATTTTATTTTGTTCAAAGCACTGGTTAGGAAAATTGAGGGAACTTTTCCAGGACATTACACAATGATTCTTCATTAAAAGACTATAAAGTTTGCGGGGTAAAAAATATTACTTCTGGCTTCCATACAGTGTAACCCCATTTAATGCTGTAAAAACCCCTCTAAAATTGGCTTGCTCAGAGGCCAGATCTCTTACTCTGGTCATCCCTCATTAGTCACTAATATAGTTAAACTTGTCTCAGAGTTTCCACCAACAAACCTCATCTTCAAGAGGTCATGATTCAGCTGTAAATTTTGACTTCAGAGTGAAATTTTGCAAATCAAAGGCTTAACCCTATAGCAAATAATAATTGTATTAATGTAATTATATATATTTTGCTTTATGCTTTTCAGCTGTTAAGCCTTAAATATCCCAAACAGCTTTGTGCCTCCAATAAGTTTTAAAAGGAAGCTACATTTAAGTCATGTTTAATTGATAATACCAACCCCAGGATAAACTGTGTTTCTCTGACCCTCCCAGTGATGCCCACTGCCCTGGGTACCAGCACCCCCACACCAATGGCCTTCCTGGGAGTGTTCAGCTCAAATCTTGGTGCAGATATTCAGTTCCAGCACCACTGACCTGCAGATGAGGGCCATACATCCAACCTCCTCTCCAGTTGCTCAGTCTCAGTGGCAGCTCAGGGCTTTTCAAACCAAGCAGGGGTGAGCACCTGCAGCCCTGCAAGGACCCTGGCCCTGGCCACGCTCACAGCACCCACCCAGGGCCCAGCAGTGACCCCCAGCTCTCACTTTCTTTCATTTTTTCACATCAGGTTAAAAGTCTTTTGCTCAACAAAAATCTTACTCACATCTGCTGTTCATTGTCCTGTAAGATGCTTCGTTGGGTTTTTAATTTATGGTTTAAAATATCACAGTTTTTAATGTCTTAAGTCTTTCATACATAAATCTGAATATCTGTTGCTGGTCACAATTCACATTAATTTTTAAAATAAAAGCAAAGGTTTCGGTATCTCTCTCTTTCTTTGTAACTTTAAATGCAGAAATAAGTGGCTACACAAATAATGCCCACACCAAACAGAAGAATTTGATACCACATTACTATTTCCCACAAATATATGTATATGTATTTTATACATGTATAAAACCACATAATTTTCAATAAATTCCACAGTATGAAATTATGTCATTTGGAAAATGCCAACAACAACATCATTTTAGACTTTTTCGAAGAAGAAAAAAACAAAATAAAACAACAACAAAAAACCAACCAAAAAAACCCCATGTTCCAGCTAGCATAGCAAATCAAATCTGATAATTTTTTCAATAATTTGGATAAGCAACATATGTCTTTTTTCAGTTAGTAATTCTGCCTCTCACAATAACTATTCTCTGTTTTACTTACTAGTAGTAGACAAACAAACAAACAAACAAAAAATGCAGAATTTTAGGAGCCTTAATTCCCTTAAATTGAGTACCTTTGAAAGAACCTCCTCACTCATAAATATTTTGAGGTCATAAGTATAAAGGAAAAAGTTCATTAGAGTAGCAAAAAATTTGACATCATGCTGAGGGAAAGTAGCAGAAAAAGCTAAAATGCTGTCTTCAGGATAAGAAACAACATCATACAGTCCTGGGTCCCTGGGGCAGAGTGCTGGCTGTTGACATAGATGCAGCAGCCTAGGTGCTGCAGCCCCATTGTTTTCTCTCTTACAGACACACAGTCACAATTTTAAGTTGTAATTAGGCATTTTGGGGCTGTAATTTTGCACTGATGTATGAAGAAGAGAAATTCTTCATGAGCTCATGGCAAAAACAGAACAGGAAGAGAAAGATAACTTTCTTATTCATCTGAACTTTATTTTTGTGCATTTTAATAAATTAAATCTTCTGTCTGTAAGGAAAAATAAACACTTTTCAATTTTAACTGATGACATTTTTAAACCAGGCCTCTTTCCCTTTAATTTGCTTTGCAGGAATCCAGTCATTGCTCACCTTTCTAAGGTCCCCAGCCAGACAAGGCTGAGCTGCCCCTGTGCACAGGCTGTGTGCAGCCTTTCACACCCCACAGCTGCTCTGAACTGTACCTCATGCTACTCACCCCAGAGGATGTGCCCACGTCCTCCAGGACCAGTCCATACAGGTATTTTGCTTCATAAGCATTGCATAAAATGTAACAAAATCTGAACACTCCTGTGGCTCTGACCTTGCACATAAGGTTTGCTATGTGTTTAGTAAAATAGGAGGGGGAAATTTTTTGAGATTCAGGAACTTAAATTTTTCCATTCACAAAAAAAAATAAACCTTAAGTATGTGTACATGTTGTCTCTGGGAAAAAAAAAATTGTTTTTAATCCAGCTAATTATGTCTGTCCACTTTTTGAGGACTGTAACATTGTAAATAGAGCACTATTTCCTCTAACTTTCAGTTGGAAGGCCTGGCTGTTAGTAAGGTATTGCTATTAATATTTAGTAAATCCTCAGCTTAAAATGCTGGTCTGCATAGGACTACTTGCATACCACACCTTTTAAAAGCTTCAATAATGTCTAAAGCATGTTCAGTCCTGCCAGTACCCAGACCCACATTTTGCAAAGTTGCTTAATGTCTCAAAACAAGGTTTAAATATACCAAGAAAATATTATAGGCAGACCTCTAGCAATATTTTTATGTATCCATTTTTCCAAGGAAAAAGTGGTTGAATTGTATAAGCTTCCCCTCTTCCATTTTATTGTAAGAATTCCCTGGTGCTGTTAGTTCATTCAAAGCCAGAAGTATCACTTTACACAGTTTTTCATTGTACTCAGGGGAAGTATATGGAAATTTTAGAGCAATAAGCTACAAATGGGGAGCTGGACTACAGCCAGTCTGCATCCTTCTCATGCCCTTTTACAGCATTTTTTTGAGCATTTAGGGTTCTCCACAGTGTATGTCCTGAGAGGCCATTATATTTGTTTTGGAAAAATGCAAAATGTAATAAGTAGACCTTTAACAGTGATGTCTAAGAGGCAGAGCTGACATTTTCTTTTCTTTTTGCTTCAAGAAAAGTTCATTAGTGGAGCCATTAAACACAGAAAGTCAGACTTTTACATAATGTGCAGCACTTGTGTTTTAAGTCTATTCTTTTCCAAGTGGTCAATAATTCCTGTTCTTGTGTTAAACAATTTGACAATCATTGTACAACTTGAACAAATTGTTAGAATGTGCAGGTTGACCTGACTAGGGGCCTCATTTTTTTTCTTTGTACCTTTATAAGAGAAAAGAGGTGATAGCCAGAATAGTGTTATAACTGCTAGAGGAATTGTATTTTATGAATACAGGATATATTATTAGAATGTTATTATAGAATGTTATTAGAGGATAACATTTTATGAATATACTCAAGTACTGGAGTATTTAAACCCACAGGGAAGTCACTGTTTCTATCTCCTCATGGCATGATGAAGCATTCATCAATAACACAGGTGACATTTTAATAGAGGGCTAACATTTCTCATCCTTTGTATCCTGAGTATGTACATAAACATGGCCAGTGCAGACATCACAGTCACTCCTCACTTACACCACAGAAGATAGAATTTTACAACTGAAAGGTTCATTTATCCCATAGAAACAAGAGATGGATGATGTCTTCCCAGTGCATGAAATTCATTCAGTATCAGAACTTTTAGAGATTATCTTTATAAGACTTTCTTTTCATACGTTTCATAGGTCTTGGGTGTGAACTGGCCAAATCACCTATTTCAGACATCTATATTTGAATCAGATACTATGTGTGCTGTTTCCAATTGAGGGAAGGAAGTCATTACTCCAAGGATAAAATTCTGCTGTCCAGTTTTAAAATTAACTTTAGGATAAAGCAACACAAGAGTATATTAACACAGTCTCTTCTCTGATAATAAAAGGGGACTAAAATGATCAGTTCTGAAGAGCCTTTCTATAGTATGGATTTTTGCATTTAGACAAATTAATTACCTGGTCAATGGAACAATGACAGGAGGAATGGTATAGCCAGAAAAAGAACTGGTACATGCCTGAAACTCAGATGTTATCACCTACCCTCCCTCCTAAAATGCCTGTATATATCAGCCCAAAGATTTCTTGAGGATAGATGCAAAATGAACTGAAATCAATAGCAAACTTGTCAATATTAATGTGGTCAGTCACATTTCAAATCAGAGTCAGTTCCTAGAGATCCAGTTCCCAGGATGTTGCTAACTCTTTTGTGATCCAATGAATAACAGCAACAAGATCCCATCATGTCTTGAGAGGCAATTAATACCATGATCATTAATCATAAAAACAAGTATATTCAGGGCTAAAATAATATTCACCATACTTTTTTTGCAATGTGTTCTAGGAAAATTCAATTAATCTTTCTGTGCCTCTGCTGCCTATCTGTTTAGAAAAGAGACGGAATTTTTTTAATTCTCCTAGATTTGTAATATTAGAGTGAAAGTCCTCATTGCAAAGATGCTCTAATAACTTGTTGTGTATCTTGGAAGTGTCTAAGGCAAAGACAGCTCAGCTGGGATCTTTGCTGAAGTTGGATTATGCACAATAGCATGCAAAACCTGCATTTAACCAATGGCAGTTCCTCACTCCTAATGTACATGCATATATATCACTCCAAGTTGTTTAAAATGTTCTATTTTACTTAAATTTATTTGTGGAAAACTGTTTCTACTATATATTCACTGCTATTTCAGTGTGTGCAGACGATTTTTTAATTTAAAGGCTAACAGTCAGCATATTTAAGAGCAAGAATTCATGCTTACAACTCTGTGTTTCTTTTACAGCATTTGATTAGTAACACCTAAAATTATACCAGGACCTATATTTCCTGCATCTTTATATAGCCTCAGGGCTATCATCACCACCAGAGGGGACACAAAGATTTTTGTATAACTACAAGATTAACAACTAGGGAAGGGAGAAATTGATTTTCAATTACGCATATAAAATAATACACTGTATATTCCATGTTTATTTTTAATATGAGAGAAACATTCTGAAAATGGTACAAGATTTTCAACAGGATACTTTCCAATACTGTTTTACCATTCATAAAGCTTTTTACCACACCAGTCTGTATGGACTCATTTTTCATGATGATTCTTCAGGAAAATGTGAACTTTTGACCTCCCACCTTCCCAACACAGCTTCTATTCATTAAAAAAAAAAAAAAAAAAAAAAAAAGAAAGAAAGAACAAATGGCTTACACACACACACACACACACATATGTACATGGAATACACATGGTGGATACAAAAAGAACTTGGTGTACTGCTTGCTTAAGGTAACCCCAGCAACAAGAAATCATTCAATTTATCAGGGGCAGGGAGGGAGGGATACATTTATTCTTTAAAAAGGAATCTCTCTTAGAGCTGCAAAATAAAAATTCTAAATAACCATATGACATTTCACACTTATGTATACCATCAATTCCCTTCTCGGAATTACTGTCTCATGGAAACAAAAAAAAAGCAAATGGACAAATGGACAATTATATGACCAGGGACCATTATGACCTTTTATTTTTTGCTTTGTGTTTTTCAGGGAGAGTTATTGAGGTTCTTTTGCAGTTTGAATCTCTTATCTTTAAGGTCTTCTCTAACCTAATCAATTCCATTATTCACTTCACTTGAAATAGGTCCTTTTTTCTGTATGTGGATATGCCTACCAGTGAATTCTCAAAAGGATTAAAATTTGGGCTCTTCGTATTTGCACTGAAAGTCTCCCGAGAAAACAGACCTTTGACTTCCACTGACTTTAAGAGGCTGACGAATTTATTCAAAACCTGTTGAATTTCTGGACTGTAAGACTGGAACAAGCAGTACTTTGTTATAGCAGGGCACTACTATCTTTGCCAGCAAAGATACAAGCAGGTGATTTGCACATGGGAATTCCATATTTGTCAATGAACACACTGCCCTGTGCTACACTAATATTATGAAGAAATACTTTACCTAGTAAGAGGAAAGATACCACAGTTTTTCCGTATGACATATTAATTCTTAGATTCTGCTGCATACAGTATCTTCTACCCTCTCACTTCACTGTGTATCTGGGTGTAAAGTGAAAAATAAAATGGATAAAGAACTAAAAATAAGTGTAATTCTTCTAGTTCTTTTGACACTGACTCAGGAAATGTCAGCACACTGAAATTAAATCTCAGATGGACTGATAATCACCAAGATGTCTGCTAGTCATCCACGTTATCACTTCCTACTGGAAAGTGTGCTGTATTTTCAATAAATATCTGGTATTTTGATCCAATCCTACATTCTGAGCTGAGTGCAGTGTTATAATCCCGGTAATCCTAAATATGAAGAAAATTTAATCAAATCCAGTTAAAAAAGGAAAATCAAACACTTGGTAGTGACTATTATTTTATTCAACTTTGAAATGGCTTGAAATATCTTGTGGGCAAATTACAAAAAAAAGGGGGGAATGTGTTTCATCAAATCTGTGATCTGATGCCTCTTCATAGTTAATAGGCAAGCCAAAACTTGCTGATTTATGCAACACAAGCAAAAAGCTGAAGCCACATTTACATTTCATAAATCAGATGACAGACATGTAGATACAAAACCACAGAAATCTACAGAATCTCTGCACTTCTAGTCACTTAGCTGGAGAATTCAACTCAGAAAATGAAGAAAGCTATATTTATCATAGCAGATAATATCAACTTGTACTTCATTTTTGAATTAACTGTTTCTCAGAGATTGTACAATTATCCACAGACAACCAGCTTTCTAATTTCTTCTGTACTTGTACTCTGTTAAAGAAAGGTGTTCAGTTTAGAGCACCACAATATAAGTGATTGCTCTAATCACTGGTATTTTTAGCTCCTTGTTTCCTCTCAGTGTGTTTTCTTGCCAAAATGAACACCCAACTACAAGCCAGAGTTAAAACTTGTAGATTCTGATCAGGCACAGCTGTCTTTCTCTCATATGGAGTTGAACACTACTGTCAGAGCTATGACAGAGGAATGAGTCCAGTTGATCAATGTAAGATGCTCTGATCTCAGGGAGCTGGTTGGTGGTAGCAGTGCAGAGAAGTTAGCACAAGGTTACTTATGCTGATGCCTGATCTACCACTCCTCTTGTGCACACGTTCCTGCCTAAGCCCTGCCCTGTGTGACTGCAGTGCACCCATGAAACATTTGTGTTTCATGCACCCATCTAGTTCTTTGGTTTACCAAAGTGAGAATTCTAAGGACTGCAAACTCTCACTTGCACTAGAATAAAAAAAATGGGTTCATTCATATTTAGGAGCAGATCTACCAAGTATATCTTGCAAGTTTCTTGCACCTCCCTTACATGTGATCTGGGACACACAGATGTTGCTGGAACATCCATAAGTGACTTCCCCATCCTCCCTGACTTTCAGAAAGTCTTACATTACATATAAATCTCTCCCCAACAGAAGTCAGTGTATTTGGTTCCCATCTAGACAAGTGACTGACTGCCTCAGTACTTTTTTATCAGCTCAGAAAATGACTGCCTTGGGGGAAAAACTCCCACTGAAAAACTACAAACATGTAGAATCCAAAACTTTGCAGGCTTGAATTGCCAAGTCATTATGTGGAGCTGGATTGGAAACTTTATCCTTTATCAATTTCTTGTGAGTTTCACTTTTCTGAATGCTGAAAATCACTCAGGTTTTTCCTGCTGTTGTTTTATGAATACTGCACAGAGACTTGCAAAAAAAAAAAAAAGACAATTATTTCTATCTGTCACAAGTTGCACATTATTAACCTTGCTCTCATAATCCACTATCCATTGTTTGTTGGCCACTACACATCAGATTTGAGGGCTCATTAGCCCACAGTCAGCCAATGATGAATAGGTAGGCACTTAGAGGTAAGCACAAATGTCTATTTTAGCATGGTCTCCTGACTCAGAGACACCAAAGGTCAATTAGCAATATGACTGCTGAGCTGAGACAATGGTGATGTGAAGAGAAGTTATTACCTCCTCAGGACATGAGGGAGCCTTTCGTGCTGGAGCACAGTAATCTGTACAGTCAGGATGGCCTAAGTCTGAACAAAGGAGAAGTAGTGCCTTGAAGCCTCAGGACACCATTTCCCTTGTTCTCAAACTCAGTACTAAGCACTTGAGGCAAGGTTGAAATGTTAATGTAGGGGGTAAAGAGGGTCTCCCTCATTCTCTGGTTTGTCTTTCAAGGGATCTTCTCCCAGATTTCCATTTGAATTCTGGGGAGGAGATACATCAATACAGTCTTTCAAAAATAAATGAGGCCACAGGCACCCACTGACTGCACTCTATTTAAAACTCTCTTGTAATACTTTGGTTCAGCCAGTCTATAGGTTCTTGTACTGTACAAAATCCCTACTGAGTAATGGCAGTGCTACTTAGAGAGGTGCCAAATCAGCACTGCAGGGATCCCACAAGTCATTGCAGACAGCAGGTGACTGCAAACTGCCAGTAATGATCCACTGGAAACCTACAGATCTAGATACAGATGATATTGCTAAGAGGTGTAGAGCTATAGAGATGATAGAGGTTATAGAGAGACAGAACTTAATGGCGACACTGACAGAAGAAGAAGGAGAGTTAGAGAAATAGGAGAAAATATAATGAATATATGTGCCTAAGACATTAATCTAGTGAGAAACATAGTGCAGAGAGTCCAGCTGCTTGGACTGGACAGTGATTTACAGGAACCCTGAGTCTGAAACCATGCAGTTGTAAGCATATGAGTAGTGAAAGCAAATGACTGTATGACCTTGTGCCAGATTAACAGGTGTGGGGCTCCAGTCTCCAACAGATGAAAAAAGTGGGACCAGAGTCCCACAGTTAGGGATTGCTGGAGGCACCACTCTATGGCATGTTGCTTTGCATTCATGCCACAATGAACCAAAGTAGCATGACAAATTCTTTCAGAATGGATGATGTATTTCTCATTTCATAACAAAAATTCTTGTCATTTTCTTGTGATTTTTTTTTTTTTTGCACTGCATTTATAGTAACTGTGATTCATGGAGACAAGTCATCAAGAAATATATTAACAATGTGGCCATGGTTTAGCAGAGAACTTCCTTCCATCATATATATTTTACAATTTTAGCTTGAATCCAATGGCTTCCCAACTTCCATGAAAATGAATCTGGTAATGTAAACTAGATCTGAGGGGTGGCTTCTGGGGGCAAGGGGGAAGCTGTTAAATTTTGGAGTATAAGAACAGGCTGAGATTGTAAAAATTGAGTATGAATTTTCTCTCTTTGCAAGGAGAGATTTTCTTGCCTGCTTGTATTTGCAGTGAAAGATTATCACCACAGTGCTAATTGCAATATGGCCTAAAAGGAGAAGTGTTCTAACTAAACAAAACCAAACCTGGTGAAACCACAAAAGAGCATTGTAAAAAATTCAACAATGAAAAAGGACCTGAGAAAAATGGGATCTAGTATTTGCATAAGAGATTCTAGCACCTTGAAGTGGAAAGTTCTAAAAGTAGATGATCACCACCACCAGTTAAATCACTGAAGGGAGTACTGGAGACATTTCTGTTGGCAATGTAAAAAAACCAATGGCATTACCATAAGACAAGTCTTGTCTAAAACTCATTAGCTGGACTAAGTTCTATTAGCTTAGAAGAAACCTGGCTAATATCACCTTCTAAGTCGCAGATGGTGGATCATTCCAATGTAAAAATTACATATATTATTTAGTCTACAACTGCAAATTGTTATATTTTTGCTCACCTTTTACCTGTCAGCTAACGTGCCAGGCCATCTTAAAGTTCAGCATCGAGTGTAAACCTGTCATCCCCACTCAATGGAGAAAGTGAGACATGGGAAAGAATGATTTATGTCATTCTAGGGTGACCCTACAAAGTCACTATATCTCCCTAGTGGCTATGGCAGGAACCAAGTTTAGCTGTGTAATCTTCAGGCAGTTAAACAAGTTCCTATGATCATAATCCTAAGTCCTATGAAGTCCTCTATGTGCATGGACCTGACAAATTCCTGGAATTGCAGGTGGATCAGTTAGCAAAGGCTGTTTGTGCACTGTAGAAATAAAATCCTGTTCTTACCAGGAAGGGGTCAACATATTTATTTTTAATTGGAGAAAGATATTCTTTTCTTTAAAGAGGCAAAGCAGAATGAAAAGGCTAAAACCCAGAGAAGCCTGACTTACTTACATTTCACAACCCCAAAAAAACCACCTTACTATCTGGAGGCAGAGTTCCTCCTCAGCAACAAGGAATAAAGCCTTCCTGTAGGGTCGGGGGTGGTGAGAGGAACCTTGTTTTCTGTCAAATGTGACCCCCAGAGCAACACAATAAACAGGAACTGCTTGTTACTTTTCCAAGCAACTTCAGTGCATGTACCTACTATTCCCAGACAGAGCTCTTGTCCCAGGAAGCAGCTGAATAGATGGCTGGGTGAGTAACCACAGCCCTCAGCCTGAAGGCTACTCTGAGGAGAGAATCTGGTGCTCTTGGCCCACCTCCAGTGTCCACCTTTGAGAACTTTGGAGAGGTGTTGTTACAGATGCCTCTTGGTGTTACCTGCTGTCTCAGATGATTGCCTTTGCCTTTGGTTCACCTCCCTCTCACAACAGCCTAGGAAGGAAGGTAATATCCTTTGGATGCTTGACAAGCTCTCGCCAAGTTCACAGTCCCATTGTCACTAAGGGTGCATCTCCCAACATACAACTTTGCCTTATTTTTCTTGTCTCCTAATGGAGAACTGGGAACTGAATCCCAAGCTCTTGTCAGCCATTTAAGCACTCCAGTTCCTCAGGTGGGAGAAATTTTGTCTGAAGGTATATATGAATCCTTTTTGTCATATTCTAAATACCAGAAATTTGCTAAATTTGAATTGTACTGTGCTTTGGCAAGTGCACTATAAAAATAACTAGGAGGCATCTACTGACCAATTTATTTATAGAACTAAAAAGCATCTAGAGGTTATCACTTCTGTTTAGCAAACCTGGCACATGCCTGGCAGACAGGAAAGCAGAGTGTGTGTACTGGATGGTTTCACGGATATGGCCTTTTTCTGAAGAGACTGCTTGTTCTCACAAGATCATGTGTTACTGACATTTGTCAGTGTCATTGATTTAGAAGGACTTACCTCTTGCCTCTTTTAAATCACTGGCAAATACTTCCTAAAATTATACAGTGTCACTGATTATTCTCTTGATTGTAAATTGAATTCTAATACCATTTTGTTTACTCATACAGTCTTGCAGCTAATTCCTACACTCAGATGAAAGTCATAGTGACCTCCTTTTGAAGTTCAGTTTCAGTTTTTCCATATATTTGTGCATCTCCTGTCTTTATGTACTTCCATGAGTACTGTGTTTGTGTAAATGAACATAGTTAGTGGTTTAGCAATTAATATGAAATCATGCATTAAGTTTTTCAGTCTGCACAGATTCTAAAGCGTTGTTAACAATAGATTTTCAAAGCCACTTTTTTTTTTTTTTTT
>VZRH01000363.1:162062-265686 GCA_013397555.1 Urocynchramus pylzowi | reverse complement strand
AACTTTTTTAAAAATGGTTTTTTAAAACCCCTTTTTTTTTTTTTTTTTTTTTTGCAAGGGGGTGTTTGTTTGTTTGTTTGTTTGTTTCTGTTTTGTTTTAATTGAGAAAATACATAAAAGACTTGACTGCTTTTTGGAGAGGTAGGATATAATAAGGACTATTTTTTTCTTTTTTGAAGACAAATGCAACACTCACCTCCATGAGCGGACTTCAGTTTCTCCCATATCCTAGATGTGGCTTATTAACTCATATAGTTTAGTTTTCTTTTCTTTTTATTTTTGTATTATTTCTCTCTTTTCCCTTTTTTATGGCCTGCAACTCTTGTCACTGTCTTCATTATGACATCCCTCTCATTATCATTTTTATTCCCTTTAAATAATAGGTTTGTAAGCCTAATGATAAATATTTTTTTCAAAATATGGGACCGTAACTTTCACCCATCTACTAATCTGGTAATATGACTTGAAAATAATTTTCTTACGTATTAAAACTGGTATCATTATAATATTTTTCTATGGATATCATATAGTTCTCTAGTTTTCACTAGCTGAAACAGCTCACATCCTCTCTAGTAGCTTAGATTTTGTCTCTGTTGTTGTTGTTATTGTTGTAAAATTAAACTACTGTTTGATAGAGTTTATTTTACTTCCACTTGAATCCTGTGATGCTTTTGAACCAAGCAAGAGATTTTTGCCAGGAGGCTGTATAATTCCCTTATGATTATGTATTCATTCCTCTCTCTTTCCAGCCTACCTTTTAAGCTGTTTTTACAAGTTCTCTGGATACTCCAAAGTGTTCATAATTTATCTATCACTCCTTTTGAAACACCCTCAATAACGTTCATTTTCATATACTCTGTGATTGCAGTTTTGCAGATAACACAAAATTTGTTGGTTTTTAATATCTGTTATGTCTTCTCTTTTCTCCTGCTCCAGTCTCCTGAATTCTGTAACATAACAGATCATCTTACAAACCCTGCATGCTCTTCAGTAAGTCGATATTGACACTGCTGAATTTTGTGGGCTATTTCAGCTTTCCACAGACATCAGCATGGCAGTCACAACCATGCACTTGACGTGCTCTGCTTCTATTGAATACTAGATTTCTTCTAGCACTCTGGTAAATCTGACCCATTTTCTTTCTGAATGGGATATAGTCAGACAACCTGTCACAGCACACTGTATGACATGGAAACAAAGGACACAGAAACTCATGATCACAGTGAAATGAAAGTCCTCTCAGATATGCAGTCACATTTGCTTGTTCCTGTAGATGGTATAGAGTGAATATTGTGTTTGACAAGAGTTGTTGTTCTAGAGAGTGAAAAAGATAGGGACAGGGAAATTATTAAATCAGCCAATGTCAATTGTCCCTCCTCAGTGGCTTTTGCTGTTTGGTACCCAAAGTAAAGGTGAGTTAAACAACACAGTCCTACATTTAACCTTCGCTTTTGTATTGTTACAAAAAGACTTCAAGCATAGATTCAGGCAAACCAGATAGTCTGGGGTGACTTATTGCTGCCCAAGAAAGTATTTTGCATCTTCATTTACTCCTCTACCATGTGCTTCACAAAAAATGAAGCTTCATTTTGAAATGGGGAGATAGAGTTGAGGACCTATTGAATTGGAACACGGACTGAGTGAGGAATGATACAAACCTTGAGGATTTATCTTATATTAGCGATACTAGACTGAAACATGGTTGTGATTAGTACCTAGTAAGAGTCTTTTCATTCTCTCCATTGTACTCCTTTCAGTCCTAAGGCTAAGATGTGTTCTTCTTTAAAAGCATGTTCATGACACTATAGAAAATGTCTTCATAGTTCAGATGTCGAAATTTTAATACAGACCATTTTTTAAGTGCTAGAAACAACATTTGAAACATGTATCTTTATTGTTTCACCCAGCAGTAAAATGATGTGATTACTTACAAGATTCCTCTTCAGGAACACAGAATCATTCCACTGAGAAACTGAAGAATATTTTAGAGAATTGAAATATAGTCCTATTTATCCATTTCGGAGCTCATCTAAGTTGTCTCTTCAGATTCAGTGAATGAATAAAGAGTTAGTGATTCAATCTTGTGTCTGAGTTTATTCCAACTCCCTTCAGAGTGATTCTCCCCCCTCGCCCACCCCCTTCCCCCACTGCTACCTTACTTTTCCTGGCAGGTATTTCCCTTGGATTAAGGTTCTCAGAAATCATCATGGCTTTCACTGTTTGGAGAAAAGACTGCAGCAGGAAGCTCTTAATTGCTCTTTTAACAGCAGCAGCTGGTAAAAGCATCAGGTCTTTAAATCCCACTGAAAGTTGCAAGCTTTTATAAAGGAGTTTGCAAGGAGGGACCAAATTCAGAATGGGATCATAGTGCTAGGACAGAGAAAAAAAATGAGAGAGGATACTTTATCTGACTTTTCAGTATTCTGTGGGTTCTAAATTAGGAATAAAAAGAAACCCACAGTTTTAGAAATCTGACTCTGTGGGAGGTCTGAGTGAAATACTCCATAGCAGAAGGCAGAAGCCTTTCAGGAAATGTGCCATTCCTTCTGCATTAACTCTTGCCTCTCTTGAATTATTGTTACTAAGCTCGCTAGATCTGGTCACTGATAAAATGTTCTTCTGAAAGTTTGTCTTGTCCAGGACCATTCCATGAATGGCAGTGCAAGTTTTTTGAAGGCATTTGTGCATACAATAGAGCTCTGTGGGAAATATATGGTACAACACTGATGGCATTTTTAAGTGCTGTTTAGCATGAGAGTAAAGGTTTACACAGCATACATAATATATAGCTCTGGTTGCTAAATGTCTGCTGCCAGCACTTCCTGATGTCAACAGTGGCTGCCATTGTTTAGTCAACTTGAAATCTGTAGAAATATAGCTGTGAAATTCTTTCCTCAAATGCAAAATGAACAGCCCTAATAAATACACTGAGCTTTTACCGACATGAAATTCCCTATAGGATTAGAGGAGGCTGGAGAGGTTTGTTAACTCAGTGCTGTTCAGAGTGGGTGAGGTAGGAGGATATTTGAAAGTACTCAGCCTGGCCTGATTGTGTTCCTGCTAAATTCAACCTCCCATTCATTTTAATGGCCAGACCAGAAATTAATCAGTAGTACAAACTGGATCTGATGGAGAAACTCCTTGAGAGTTGCTCTATAAAACTAATCAAGTTACTGGATCATAGTTGTCTCTTTGGCTTTGAACCATCTAGGTTTTGTTTTTCACACCTGTTGCTTTCCAGTACCACTTTGAGGCATTCCTTTCAGACAGAAAGCACCATTTCGGGTTCTGTAAGAACATGATAGCAGTGCCTCAAACTTTCTATTTAAAAGGGTTGCTCTGACTTATTCTTTCAAAGCTCTCCCACATTGCTTGCTGCAGGCTTTTGATGTTCAGCAAAGAAAATTTCTTTGGGTAACAAATCTTCTCCCTCCACCTCCCCCTCAACTCCATTCAGATTTGGTCAAGATTTAAAGTGAATAAATGTGAATAAATTTGAGATCCCAGTATTGATTGGAGTGAAGATGGACAACAAAGGAGAAAATAAGATGGAAGAAAGCATCCCATTTGCAAGGACATGTGTTTTAGCCTTTGCTTTTACAGTGCAAAAGAAAGCAATAAATTATACATGAACCAGGACAGCAGAAGAACAGTAGTACAATCTGCAAAAACAAGTTAGTGTTTTCTATTGGTTTTAGACTACTTATTTTTTCCCCTTGTACAAACACAGTAGGCACAGTGCAAACTGAAGATTTTGGTAAATATTACTGTGAAGTACTGACAGGAGGAGGTTTGCAAGTTAAATCTTCAATCTGACCTATACTATATGTTATGGGAACATCACTTTTAATCTGAAAAGGACTTTAAAACATTATATTCAAATATATAAACAGTATTACTCAGTACTGTACCTTCCATACTGTTTCTTCCCCAAGAATGGATAGTGAGTTTCATCACCCTTGATTAAGACTAAATCCACTGTCATCACAAAGAAAAGAGAGGGGTCCCCTGAGTTTAGGCTCTCAAAATTCGGTGATTTTATAACTAAATCTTAAATCCTTGGGTTTTGTGATAGCTTTTTGTACTCTGATCCTTAATCACACAATCTGCAGTATTTTTTTTTCTTGTTTTTCAAAAAGTAATAGTAGGATACAGTATTTTCTGCAAACAAGACAGGTAGAAAAGCATACCTGAAGGACAGACGCTTTCTTTTCAGAAGATTTTATCTCAGAGGTGAAGTCTGTCTCCTCACTCATGGTAGCTCCATTGCCACCTGCAGCAGTGACATATTTGCTCCCCATGACTGTCCCTCTGGTGCCACTGCCTGAAATGGCAATTCCCATTCAGTGAGTGATCTCAGTGCTGCACCCAGCAGCACTGGCACAGACAAGGCACACAGACAGTTGGGAGCTGTGCTTGAGCAGCCTGTGTGATGAAAGAAACAAGACAAAACAGCATGGAAAAGGGTGTCTGAAATTTAGCTTTTCATTGTTCGTTTACAAGAGTTTTGGAAATAAATCTGCCTGAGGATGTTGGGATTTGTGTGTACAAAAGCACTGTCTGCAGCTGTTGTGTGTGTGTTACAATAAAAGTTTTGAGAAACAGCTCAGCATTGGTCCATGAGGCCAGTGAGACCTGATGCTTCTCTTGCAGGATGTGTGTATACACAGCACATCCACGGTGCTGGCAGCATTTTGCAGTGAAGTGTTGGAGTAATACTCCATTTCTAGTCTCACATCACTAAAAGAACAATTTATCTCATCATATTTCCACAGATCTAGGCAATAAAACTTTTTAAATAAAAAAAGTTTTATGTACAACTACTTTAACTACTTTATGTACATCTACTTTATGTACAACTATTTCTAGTCAGATTTACACTATCCATTTCAAACGAGCCTCAGTGTATGACACTGAGTTAAAGCAGGATTTTACCAGTCAGAATTCTGGATTTGGGGGACTAGTTTTCTGTGTTCACCCTTCCTATCTTCCCTTCTTCTTTCTTTGAAGCACATTAATTCTGTGTATTCAAATTTGGATTATTTGCTACTGATGGAAGTAGCAAGAACAAAACTAAACAATAACAGATGTTTTTTTTCAAGTTCAATCATATCTAACTCAAAATTCATCATTCATAGTCCATCTTGGACTCATTTTCACACATTTGGAACTTTAAATATTAGGGAGTTCATGTCAACTGAAGTCCTAGTGGAAGCTGTTTATAAGTAACTTCAAAAAAACTTTGTTTATTTTTGGTCTGTTTAGAGGGTGAACATCAATAATTCTTTGTTTAACCCACTGAGCATTGTGACTGTGTCTCTGAATCACTACAGCTTGTCTTGGATTAACATTATATTCCTCTGGTTTTGAACAAGTGAGATATAACAGAGTAAAAAAATGTATTGCAGAATAAAAGTTAGAAAACTAGTTCTTCTCTTACCAGGAAAATATTTTGTTTGCATATTTAAATGGGTGTTCTCAAATTTGTTGGCTAGAGAACCATTAAACATTGAATAGTGTCTTAGGCATGTAACTAAAATTAATTTCTCTGATGGAGAAATTTCTTTGTAATTTTAAAGTATAGGAACAACAGTTTCTTAATTAACATATGGATTTCTATACAGGAGTATATTATTTCTTTAACTTTCTATGTATTGCATGTTTAATAGTCAAAGAAATAGATGGTCAGTGAAAGAAAGAAAATCAGTTCTTTGCTTTTTTTTTTTTTTTTTCTTTTTTAGGCATAAATCAAGGGAGTCAATAGCTGTGGTGATAATGCAAGAGCTATCTCTCAAAAAACTCAAGAAAGGTAAGTCAGTGTTACAACTGCTGTAATTTTGAAAAGGAGACATATAGAATGCTAGAAAAAATAGCACTCCTAAAATTCCTAAAAAAATTAAGCCTTCCAGGAATGCTACCCATCAATAAAAAGGGGAAAAGATAAACACAGCATCCTGCAGGACAACCATTCTTTTGGCTGTAACCCTTCATATGAAAGCCATTTATTTGAATCTTTCCTTGCTGAATACCAGTGATTTAAGCCTACAATCATCTGATAGCTGTTTACAGCATTTCATCTGATGGTACGGGTCACAGCTGACAGGCATGCATCACCCAAAACCTCTATCTGGTTTGCCAGCTGGTGAGCAACATTTCAGGGACATGAGATAAAGTCCATTTATCTGTTCAGCTTCATTTGTGCTCATTGTTTGAAAGAGAGGTAGCACAGGCAGGTGTTACTGCTCTGGCTCTGGGGTCATGTCAGGGTTTTCCACAGCCTGCAAATCAAAGATGCAGAGGAACCACCCATTTGGAGGTTCAGGCAACAGGACCTGTTGTGAGCTACTAAGCCATCACTATACTGAAACATCTAGTTTTTTATTTGTTTCTCTGACAACATTTTTTTAATAAACATTCCTTTAGGAACAGAATTGCCCCTGACATGTCTCTCTTGTTTAATATTTTGGTGTGTTTTTGCATATTTAGTAGGCATTATGTCAAAATTTTCTTTTTTTTTTTGTTTGTACATGGCTTTTGGGTGCAGTTTTTTGGTGGCTTAGAATTACCCTTAGAAAATAGATACTGGCTTTTGCCTGACTTGATAGCTTTGCTGAGTGAAGAACTCATGAAGCTCATAGTTAGATGGATTTCTGTATACTTTACTTTAGGAACAAAGTCATTCCTTCATAAAGCNTATGTCAAAATTTTCTTTTTTTTGGTTTGTACATGGCTTTTGGGTGCAGTTTTTTGGTGGCTTAGAATTACCCTTAGAAAATAGATACTGGCTTTTGCCTGACTTGATAGCTTTGCTGAGTGAAGAACTCATGAAGCTCATAGTTAGATGGATTTCTGTATACTTTACTTTAGGAACAAAGTCATTCCTTCATAAAGCCAAAAAACCAATAAATTGGGTTTTTATTGATGGGGATTGTGATCCTTTAAAGGTTCATATGTTAAACCTCCTCCATTTGAAAGTGGCTGTGCTTCTGCTCCTGTGGTTGTCTCTTCATGACTACATGTTGATGTTATCTTGCTTAGGTGAAGGAAGCAACACCACAGAGAAGGGGAGGCTGAGAAATAGGTACCAGAAACTGGTAATTAGGCACAGCAGGTCATTAATGTTTGTGTAGATATCTCTGAACTGCCTCAGCCATTAGATGTGTGGTTTTATTAGAGTCACCTACAGTCCACAAGGAGGTGAATAAGTCAACCTATTCAGCAAATGAGTTTGTACCAATAGCACAGGGGAAAAACATTTAGAAAAAACATGTGTAAATATGTAGGTCCATGTCATTTCAGTCTTTACCATTTTGGCAGCCTGCTTTTTCTGTCACCAAAACCAAAATTGAGCCTGTCATTAAGAATGTCTAACATACCTGAAGAGATAGGAAGATTGACCATTTAGGATATTTTTTAGTTTAATGAACCATCTAGAAAGATGCTTTATTACTGGAGAAAAGTTAGAACAGTAAAGATCACCTCCCCTTCAGAATCATTCTCAAGAAAAACTTTTATTTCTCCTCATGTGTTTTATTACCCCTTGAATTGACCCAAACTGCCTTCATGGCTGAATAAAATGTGACAATTCCTACAAAGCTTCTTCATTTCTTATATTTAAGGAATGAATCACAGACAGTGACAAGCACAATAAAAATAACCCAAGCATCACCGATAATGACAAGGCATTTGTATTTTTAATGCAAACAGTACCAGAGAAATATTGAAGCAACCTTTTCACTATATCCCCAGGTCATACTCAGCTTCAGAATTTCTTGATCCCAGACCAACTTCCAACAGTAAGGCTGGAATTGAATCTCTGATTAAAATCTGACTTTACTCCTCAAGGGAAGTTACAGGATAAATTAAGGAAGCAGATGCAAAATCGTATTGATCTTGACAATGTCTTGAAACACCAGCATTAAACAAGAGAAAACAAAATTTCCAGTACCTATGAGCAAACCTAATAAGGTGGGAGGAGGAGAAGAAGGAGGTGGCAGGGCAGAAAGGATACCTGCTGTGAGGAAACCTTTCACTTCTGGGGCTGGATGAGTGCTGGATCTCTGCTCTGTGTCCGAAGGGCACAGGGTCTCTCTGAAAGGGGGCTGCTGCTCTGTCACCATGCACACACGTGCCAGCAGCACAAGTTCCCATGCCAGGTGTTACTGTGCCAGCACCTGGGAGAGCAGGACAGTTCTCTGCAGGATGTGCAGGCTGTGCAGCCATCAACAGGGCAAATCCAGGCTGACCAAGTACCATACCAGCAGCACTTGGCTCTCTGCGGAGTTGCTTCGTCAGACAATTATACGGTTTCCCTGCTTTGTTCTTGCTCTCTCCCTGTTTCCTCAGGGAAGTCAGGTTTCCATAGGAAACTCAGCTATGGAAAGCTGATTCTGCCAGAGGTCTAACAGCAGACCCCCTCAGGCAGGAAGGCAGCTCAGTGGGCCCAGTGGGAAGAAGCAGATGGATAGAAAGCCAACCTGCTCTCCAAAACTATTTAATAAATGCTCCTTTGCTGTGGCTCTGTAAAGGCCATATAAAATCATGGAACATTTAATCAAGAAGAGAGGTCATGATGAAGGGCAAAAAGTAATGCCAAAAAAGTGAAAACAGATTGTCCTTTGTAAATTAAAATATAAGCCTGATAAAGGCTGAGGTAAATCTGCATCTACCCCTTGAAAAATTATGAAGCCACACTGAAAAAAAGGGGGTTCCATGGAACACCTAAATGGGTAAAAGTAGACTTTTTGATGCTGATTTTTAGTTCTGGGGTCGAAGGTTGCCTTTTACCGTGGCAATAAGATATATTCTTAGTAAAGCTGTGCCCTTGATTCAGCTGAGGACTCTTACAGGATGAGAGCAGAGCTTTCTGATGCTACCTTCACATCATACAGCTCCTTAATTTTCAGGTAAGGTGAAGTAAATAACTGACTTGTGTACTCCATTGATTTCCCTGATGGTCTGTCTTGTATCTTATGTGCTGAGAATTCTGGTCATTTTGAAAGATCTCCAAACTTCTACCAATCACTAATTTATCTGAACACAAATATTCTGCCAAAACAGAACACAAATATTTGAACACAAATAACTGCCAAAAAAACTTACTGTGGGTCTGGAAATAGATTCAAGCCAGTACTAGTATCATCTTAGCCTGTCAAAATTATAGTGTAGGTAATAACTTGCATGCTTGCAGATTGATATACAAGTGAGTTAGGGTAAGCATTAAGATAGACATTTTGGTAATAATCTGCCCACAGACAAATTTCCTCAGGAAGGAAATATGCTTTAAATAGTAAACACAGAAACAGAATCTTCAAGATTAACCTCTCAGTGGAAAAGTTGAATAAAAACATTCATCATTTCACATATACATATATATAAAATTTCAAACCTGTGAGATATACAGTACAAACATAAGGAACTAGCATTTAGGGCACAATTTTCAGTAAAAATAAAGGTTGGTGTTTGTCTGCGGTGTAGGTATGAAGTTATGAATACCCAAAAAAAATGCTGGTTGTGTGTGGAAAAGAACATGAAAGTCCAAGTGAGGCTGAATAGGACAGAGGAAAGCACTGAGGAATACACTTTCCAAAGTGCAAGTACAAGGCAGGATTCAAAAATACATTGATTTTCAGTCCTTTGTTTGGTATAGCATGTTTATCTTATGCTTAATGTTTTATGGGACTGGTAGGGAGTGCTCTGCTCGGCAGGTTACTCACTGCAATTCAGCATGAGCTGCCTGAATGCAACTTCCCCAATGTATTGGTCCAGGTCCCATAAAAAAATATGATGACCAAAACCAGAATTTTTATTTGGAAAATCTTTTTAACATTTATAGCCTTGCTTACTGATCAAACTAATAATCACACCTTGTTAAAGGCTGTCAGAAAATAAATCCAGTCTGTTTAATGCCAGCAATAGCACCGAAGTCTCCATTATGCACATGCTTGTTTGAACAAGACTCTTGCAGCAGCAAATGAAACTACATTTCCTGTATCTGGCACTTTTTCATGCCATCAAACTAGTGATTCACATTTCTATAGTTTCAGTCTTCATTAACTGCTTCAAGATATCCGAGAGACAAGCAAAACATGCAATTTTTTTCTTTCCATTCCTGGCTCAACTGTTCCTGTCATCTTTTGCTAAATTTCTAGTGTTATTTAGTGCCTGGACTATGGCAGCAATTTTTGCTCCATCTTTAAGAAGAAAGTCTCCTGTAACTCTGTGGTGGAGCTCTGCAATTACTTGAGTCCCATATCAGCAGGGCTGACAGAAGAGGAACAAGTATTCCAGTGTTTCATCTCTGACCTTTCTTGTTATGGCTTGAAAGGGAACAAACTTGGGATGTAACAGCACGTTCCAGAACTGAGAGAGAATAGATAGCAGTGGGATGAACACCAGTAAACAGAGCATCCAGTATCCCCATCCCAGATTGGAAGAGAAGTGTAGAAGACGTGATAGAGATGTTATGGTATTTTATGGCACTTTTTCCTATGGGATATGGCTCAGATGATTTCAGAATCCCATTGTCAAGTCAAATATCAGATGTCTGTGGAAAAAGTATTGAAAAATTATTTTCATAAAAATGTGATTATGTGCTGAAAGTAAGAGAGCATATGGAGTCTTATGCATGAAAACAAAGGCAAAGAGCTCATACTAAATGCAATATTCATTCAGGGATCTTAAGGGAAAGAAATATTTCCACTTTATCTTCACATCAGAATAGGTATGATCCAGCAAGCAACTTGCTTTTCAAAATTTCTGTACATGTGTTGATTTTAGGTTGGAGTGAGGGGTTATGTTTGTGTTTGAATAGCAGAAAACATATCTACAATGTCCAGAGGTTAAAGTGTCTTAAGTATGAATAACTGTGTGAGTGAGCAAAGTTGACTGTGGATAAGAACTGGTCACAGGTCTAAATCAACAGGCAACAAAACACCACAGAAGAGGGAAGGCATAGGTATCTCAGTGTTAGAGCTGTCTGCAAGCTACTCTAAGTTTGTGGCAAAAGCACAAAGGATAAAATAGAAACATAAAATTAGTATAATTTAAGAAAATCTTATGTGTCTTGACCTGCAACTGACACTAGCTTTAAGTGCCAAAGAATCAACTCTGACTCTTATGCTACCAAAATACTTTCTCCTCCAAACAATGGAATTATCTCCTCCCACACATACCAAGATTCTCTAGAAGTTCAATGTAACTCAGTACATACAAGGATTTGGGCAACATTCACTTCATATTTGTAAGTTGAAGTAATAACAAGGGAAAGAGCTCTCTTGAGGAAAGATCTGAATTTTTTCCACCAGAAAAAGGAAAGAAAAAACCTTAAGACAACAACAAAAAATAGTACAAAATGTGCCAAAAGGCTTAAAGAAGTATGCCCTGCAAAATCCTCTGCTCAGCCCAATGTCTCTTGCCTGTGCTTGCTTGGGGACCTTATACACTAGTGAGCATTACTCATTTTTTAAGTGTTTTAAGTGCAAGCCTCCTTGGCTTGTGGGTTTCTACACTGGCTTTAGTCCTGTGCAGTTCTTATTTTAAACCCCAACTGAGATCACAGGTGTCACTGGGAGGTTTTTTCCCAAGGAACATTCCTGACTCAGGTCATTTGGCAGCCTGAACACACCAAGCACCAGAATGCCCTGGTGCTAGCAAGCAGGAGATTGTAAAATTGACACGAAGATTCTCAAAGTCAAGGTATTACCTGTAATTTTTTTGCTCTACTGCTTATCTTGACATTAAGGCAGCATGTCTTTCTAGAGGATGTGCTACAGTTCCACAGGAAACTTCCAACCAGGGAAATATTAGTGATAAAGAGCCTATGTGCAACATTATACAATGGCATAGGCTGTGTGTCATCCAGTCTTCTTTCTGACTTCAGAACAAATGAATTTAGGACTGCTTTGACAAGGAAGACCAAAACTGAACTTCTGAATGGATGTTATAGAATTTCACAGAAGATATGTCTGTATAACTACTAATATTGTCATAGTAAATGTAATTTTAATAATAAGGCATGTAATAATTTAAAAGAGTATATGTTCTGCTGTGACCTTGGTGCTTAATTTACCAATTTGGTTTTCAAATGTCACATGCTTTCTAGTGGCTTAATAGGAGTTCAAATCCATTTAGAATATGCTTTGGAACTTAGAAAATAAAAAATCCAATTATAAATTAATTAAGGAAAAAAGTAAACGTTCACCCAGAGCATGTTGTTAAGCATATAGATGAGTCATTAAAACAAAAAAGGAGAAAATAATTGAGTGGTGGTTTATTTTTTTATTAATCGCTCACCCAAGGATCCGTATGTGTCTACCAGGCATCAGAATTTATGGTATTAATGTGATCAGAAGTGGGGACTTAAAGCATAACAACGATTTTTATTCTCCCCTATACATTCCAAGATGGGAATTTTCCATCACTAAGCTTCAGTTGAAGGAACCACCAAATAACATTTCTCTCTCTTCAGAAATACCACCATATGACATATTTGAAATAGATAATGTTCACTTCATCCTCTAATTCTTATTCCACAAAAACCTCTCCTCTACTATATTTCTAATCTACTGCTTCAGAGTTTCATGCATCTGCAAACCTCCACACTTGAGGAGACAGTCGAAGCAAAACTCCTAATTCCAAGAATATTCTTTATCAGTCACTATGTTTTTCTGCTCGAAATTTAAAAAAACTCTCAGATCAGACATCTGCATGTCAGCCTAGAAAGATTGAAAACTTTTTTTTTCCTCTCTCACCCACATTTAATGAATTTAAAACTGACTGTTCTGTTGGCAGAGAGAGGAGGGGGGATGGGTGTCCCTCCAGCTGTTTGCAGCAATCTTGGCGCAGAGAGGGGCTCGCATCCAACTGCTGCAGGCTGGAACAGTCGGACTGAGGGCAGTGAAGTAATCCCACAGCAGGTCGAGCTCCCAATTGCCCCTGATTTTTTTCATCAGCAATTTTCATCAACAATCTTCATTGTTTGTCCTCTGTTTTGGGGTCTCCCTTCAGTAAGTAGGCAAGTTTGGAAACAGTGAAAAAATTTCAATTTTAAAAGCAATAGCTGAATTGTTCTGTGCCTCCTTCAATTCTTTCCCTCATTTCACTGTTCCCTGCTCATATTTTTACAGCTTTTGCATATATTCCAGCTTTTTGCCAGTTTCATTCTTTGTCCTGTCACTTCCATGTATTTTAATTTTACATCCAAGTTTTCTATTGTGATATGCATTTGAGAAGGTTTGCTGGCAAGCAAGTTTTTAAAAAATGAGCAGTGAGTGGCAGGGTGTATTGATTTCTCTAGATTTACATTTCCCTCAGCATTCACAGAAGTCTAATTGATTTGTGGACCTCGTGAGCTTTCTCCTTCCAAAAAAATAATTGTGCATGCAGTCCAATTATACCAGGGCAATTAAGAATTACAATTTGAGTTAGGAATAATGACAGACTTCAAGACAGAAAGCAATCATCTTTTTCTGGTCTGTTTCTGTTCTAAGAGGTCAGAGCCAACACTTCCACCAAATTCAAGAGGAAGACTTTTCTGCCTTTATTGTCAAGCAAACACAGTTAAAATACATAAACCAGACATATACAGTCAAAATGCATGGACTATGTTTAAGGCCAAATTTGGTAACTGATCACAATGAATCACTGTTTCTAAATGAGGGCAAAGGTTGTCCCTAGAAGACTTTTTCTTTTATTTAAGATTTCAGTAAGCGTTGCTGAGTTTATCAAGACCTACTTTCTTGTTTTGTGTACAGAGTACCTCATGCAGTGGGCTGCTGCTCCACATTTGAGACTGTATGACAAGTCTGCAGGACAAAGACCAAACAAAACCAAAAAAAATCCAGTATGATTAAATCCTTTCATCTGGCATCTTTCTCCACAGTACTGCTATTGTTTATGCAAAGATTGCCATTTTGAGACAAAACTAAGGCCATCTTTCTAAAATCCTAATGTTGAAATATTTTAGAACACCTGAACACAGCTGGTGGCATAGTCCCGAAAATTAGAAGATAGAAAAACAAAACAAGCAGATTCCAAGAAAAATATTAAGCTGGATTTCACTTTAGTTGAAAAAACCTTCAGGCTTTAGAAACATCCTCTGCAGAGAAGTGCTGAGAACCTAAAGCTTGAATATTTTTCCAAGCAAAAAGAAAGAGCCCACTGTTGCTCATATTCCATGAGCTGAAGGATGCCAAGGGATGGGAACACAGTTCAGTCCCTTGGAAGAAACAGCCTGAGAGTGGCCACACAAGAGCCAACTGTACAGTCACTCTCCAGCAAGCTGACTAACAAGGCAGGGGAGGACAGCAAAGGGATCAGACCCAGCTCTGGCTGTATCTGTAATTGCTAGAAATGCTCTATTCCACAGCAGAACTGCAGTAAATGATCAGTGGGAGCAGGAGACTGACTACACACAGAATGAGTAATACTTAATGTGTCAGGAGGCAAAGGAAAGTTCTCTAGCTCTGCTAACCTCAACCACTTCTTATGACTGATAATATCAGGGACACAAAGTGCAGGAAAGTAGTTAAGAAATGGCTCCCACGAGGCCAAATCTACACACATTTGCCCTACTCATTTGTATGAAACTTGCTTTCAAGGTAAAAGCTCTCCCAAAGCAACCCTCTCCTTCTGTTGGTAGATCCCACATAACCACAGGCTCTTGATTCTCTCTAGGGAAGGTTTTGTGAGGTACAAATGGGAGTTACATGTCCAATTCCTATTATCTCTCAAAGACAATTGCATGCTAAACTGCCCTCTGTTCCTTTTATAACCTTTTTTTTTAGAGTCAGAGGTTCCTGATTACAGAGATTATCTGCAAAAGGTTTCACAACAGCAGTACTTTGAGGTACTTCTTTAAAATGCTATTGGAAGGTTTGACAGCATACACAAAATATAGAGTAATAATCATGTATTCTATGGATTGTTTGTTTTAAGAAGCTGACATTTACATGCTAAAATAGGATAAGTTTTTAAGGAAGCATACCCTCAGTCTAAAATATATGCAATTGTGGTTTATTCTGCTGCTCCAGTGAATTAAAACATTAATTCTACAAAACACAGATGAGATGTAATCTGGGGGGTTGATGACTTTTTACAATATCTCAGAAGACTAAGGGGGAGACTTTGCTGAAAACTAGTTTGCAGTAAATGGAGTTTGCAGTAGAAAATTATGTCCACTATGTAGTAAAGAGTTACTGTCACTCTCAGCTCTGGTCTTGCTTTATTTTATTTTTCCTAGTCTAGCTGGCTGTAAATCTTTGAAATTGCATAATGCCAATTAAGAAAAATAAAGAACAAATTGAGATACCAGTACTCATAGAGGAATGCTGTTGGCTGAGGCCCCAGATACTTTTTATGTCTCCAGTGATTTGCCTGTAACTGTTCCAGGAAGTTTGGGAAAAGCTTTGCATTGACATCGTGCTGCAAGTGCTGGAAAAGCTTTACCCTGGGAAAGACTTGAAGCCTAGTTCAATGTCCTGGGTAGCCTATCCTATGACTTCTGTGGACATTCTCAAGGTTAATGAATTTAGCAGAACTCCAACCCATCTCCCCACACGCACTTTTCAGAGCAGTTCTACTGAAGAGACAGCTTAAAAATTGTTTCTTTTTAGTGTTATTTTTTTCTCCTCATTTCTCTTTTCTCAAAGTCTTGGAATTTTATTTTTCATTTAGGTTTTTTTTTCCTCTCAATACTCATATGAACTTCTTAAAGGGAAAGAACTTAATATTAACCTTGTTTAAAAAAAATAAAAGAAACCAAAAAAATAAATAAATGAACAAAAGCTAACAAACAAATTTTAATTCCCACAATAGTTTATTCTCATTTCCAAACTCAGAAGATTAAGAATGACTCTCCTCTTCCTAATTCATAGGCTTGAGACTCATTTTTCTTTTTTACAAATGAAAAATGATTTTTAAAAAGCTAGGAAAAAAAAAAAAAAAAAAAAAAAAAAAAAAAAAAAAAAAAGTAATTCTGTAGAACAGAATTAAAGACAGTGGAGCATTTAAGCTTTGGCTGAGGATGGTGGCCACTGTAGAAGAATAAGTCATCCCAGGAGTTATCTTCTGAGGAGGGGAGAAAGCATTCACTAGCTTGTGCTAGTTTCAGTGCTCCATCCATCCATAGAAGATTCAGTGGGATTATTCTTTTGAGTGGGGTTTTTTTTTGTAGGAATTGTTGCCTTAACTTTCCATTGTCAGAGAGTTGTCGGGCTCTTCTGACCTAGACTGACTCAGAGGTTGGAAGTTGGGTGACCCAGTCTGCAGAGTTATCAAAGACCTGGGAGCTCACTGCTTTTCTCTAGATGCCTTCTCTGACTACACCAGGAACTTGATGACCAGTTTGAACCAGAAACCTTATTTTTAGATGACTAAAGTTAGTTTAAAAAAAAAGGTCAGCTAAATAAATTCTAATAAATTTATGGCTTCTAGTTTCCAAGTTAAATCTGGCAATACAAAAAGTGTGTAAAAGCAGTAAAAAGATTGTGGGAAGCAGAAATCCCTTTTCTGATAAAGGCTGGGGAAAAAACAAGAAATATAATGACCTTGAAGGTTCACAAAAAAATTAACTTCTATGGCAATTGGTTCTAAATATGCCAGTTTTTCAAACTTCTTATTCTTGTAGAACATTTTCTTCACAAATATGTTGTATAGGAAAATTGTGTTTATAACTTCTCATATTTGGTAAATTGAAACACCAATGTCTCATTTTCTTTGCTGATATTTTACAGACAAGGGCAAGTAACATCACAGAAACAATGCTGACTGTGTGTACTTGTTGCTTTTAATAAAACTGTCAAGTACTAAAACCCTGAGAGTGCATAGGCATATTTATAGATTGTTTCTCTCCAAATGGAAAGGAAGAATTATTTTTAAAGCCAGATTCCCAAGAGTAAAGCTTGGGGGAAAAAAAATCAACAAATTACAAAAAATATTATAGAAAAATTAAGACAGAAAAGGACAAACTACTGAATAAATCCCAGAAAAAAAATATTCATTCAAAAATTTATTTAAAGTAAGCCTTTAAAGTGTATTCTAAAAATAATGTGATTATAAGGAAAGCGAAAAATTAACTATTAGAAACTGTTTTGTTTCCTCTTGGTTTGTTTCCTTGGTAGCTTCCTACTGTTGTATCAACTTTATTCAAGACATCTACTATTAACATTTCAGAGTATATAAAAGCCCTTACTGGACTGCAAAAATGCATGTAACCTTTTTTTTTTTTTTTTAATACAGGTAAATATACAAAATCAGATATAGACAGATTATGCCAAATAATCAACAAGAACTTGGGTCTAGTAGACAAGTATTTTAAACAATTTTCAGAGGCACTGACTGCAAAAATCACAGTGAATTTAGCCAGGAAGAGAATCCAGAGGTTAGGTCTGTAAAAGTATTTAGGCCATTTAATCACAACAGCTATTTTAGTGGAAGTTGGATGCTTAAATGCATTTAAGGATATGGCTATAAAACTGCAAGAGCAAACTAAGTACTGCAGTTCTTAAACTTGCAAAAATAGCTGGTCTTGATTTGATAGTCAGATTTAGTACATTAGCCTGCAATAGCAGCAATACTTTTGGGCACTTATGAGTGGATGTGCAGAAGGCATCATGTTAAGCAAGCTTTACCAGGAGCTGAATGTGTCAAAGAAAGGTCATCTCAGTGCCACCCTTCTAATGTAATTTAGTCCATAGCCTCAGATAAGATTTTAGGTTTTGTGTAATATCTTAGATTGAGAAACCCAAGTGAAATTAGCTTCTTACTTTCACATAAAGGGTTATCTTCTACATTTTTCAAATCTGAAGGCCACATCTGCTGTACTATCCTTGTATACAGCTAGCAAACCCAGGCATCAGAACCATAAGATATGTTTTTGTGCTCTATATCATCTTCACAAATGCTAACAGAGTTTAGACCATGTGCTTCACTGTGGTTCTTCTACAAGGACAACTAGTATCTCTAGGTGTCCTTCATTTTGATATTGATGATAATGAGAAGCTTAAAATGCTCTCCTCCTCAAGGCTGAAAATTCTCAGCCTTTAAGGACACTTCAGCTTTAAGAGTAGAAATAATCTGGCTCAGTTTAGATGTCAACACAATTAATCATTTAGGGTTCCCTTGACAGTCAATGGAGATGTATTCAGTGTAGACAGTGGAGTTCAGGTTGTGATTCATTTCATCCTGAAGTACATACTTAAAATAGGTCAGTGAAATCGTGCCCTAATAAGGCCTGTTTCTCTTCATAGACTACAGATGGAACCTAAGATGGTGAACTCAACTGAAGATAGCTGGAGTTAAAATTAATCCTTGCCTGTACTATGCAGTACAGCCTTTGTGGATGTAGTCTACCATACCCAGTATCCATTTTTCCACAGAACAGGATGAAGAAAATTAATTTTCAATTACAGATATTTTTAAGCTGAGACTCTTGCAGATTTGCCTGTAAAATAAATCCCAAAACTTTATTATATCTATTTAAAGGTTACAGTAAAAATTAGTGTAAACAGAATCCAAAGAATCAAGGTCTTCAAAGAAAAAAATATGAAGTAGAAATTAGACATGGGATTTCAAAAGCAAAGGGATTTGAATGTCTAATGAAACTGAGTAAGCATATCTCTTGGGTTTCTTTGGAAGCCTAAATATTAGTAAAGGGAAAATAAGATCAATAAAATGTTGGCATTTCTTACCATTTCTATATTGAAGAGGGAATGCAGAAAAAATAGCTTGCTCTCTTTTAGCAAATATGTTAATGTAAAGTTGCTATTCATTCATTCCATCATATTTTATGACCAGAGAAAGACGAATATTCCAGTAGTCACATTCTATTCCCTTCAGCTTTTTCAGAGCATATGAACCCACATTTATGCAACGTCTGACCACTGATTCTGAAAAATAAAACTCACAGGAATTCTGTGAGCATAGCAGTTTTTCAAAAAGACCATTTAAAACCTTAAAATAATTGCTTGTGTTACACTCCAAATACACAATATTAAGCTCTGTCCATTAAGAATTTTCCAAAGAGATTTTGAGAGGAAAACTTATAATGAATACCTTGACTAATGAAAAAACCAAAAATGTATGTATTTATCTTTACATTAGCCCACCTCCTTCAGCAGGAAACATTATAGAACTGTGATTACCAGGCACTGAGAGTTTTTTAATATGTAAAATAAAGAAGAGAAGGGATAAGCTGTGGTGAGGAAAATGCAAGCATTGTACAACTCACCAGACCTCCTGTCCCAGAGAGAGTTATTTATTGGAAATTACGGCAAGAGGAAAAAGACTAAATAAATTTAAGTCCCTAGTTATTATGTCATATGTAGCCCCACAGTACAATACAGTCACAATCTGCTGTTTTGTAAACTGAGCTGTCAAACACTTGTTATTTTAAAGCTGCAGCTTTTCAAGGTCCTCTGACAGCCAGTGGTCTCAGCTCTCAGCCTGATTCATGGCTGGCTCTGAGACAGAGGAAGTTCGTGTCTGCTATAATCTAAACACTTTGCAAATGGAGCATTGGAACAGTGGTGAAAGAAGAAAATAACCTAAACCCTATAACCCAGACAAGAATCCTGCAAAGCTTCTGGGGAGAAGAGAAAGGAAGTAAGTACAACAGCATGGTCTGCAAGATCAGCAAATGCATTCACATGATTTTATTTCAAAAAACTCTCAGAGTTTCAGGCAGGGAGAAGAAGTTGATTTTAAGCCACTTAGCTGAAAAGCAGTGAGAATTAGTCTCTGTCAAAAATATGGAAACAATGTCCCAGACGTGTAGTTCTGCAACATCTGTATTTTCCATTTCGAGAGTAAATACAAAAAGGTTGGTTGTAGGAGGATTTATCCTTCTCCTCCTCTCCCTCTCACCCCTGAGAGTTGTGTCTCACCCTTAAATTCAGAGCAGTGAAGGATTATAAAGCATAAAGAGATGTGGATAATTTCCACTGCACTGAACTTGAGATCTTGTGTTTCAGAGGTACCACGCAGACAGTAAAGGGAAGATGTATTCCTGAGCTGTGGTAAATTGCCTCTGTAATAATAAAATCAAGACATAACTACTGCTTAGTCTTTCTTAAAGGAAACAAAAGTTCAAATCTAGGGAGAAATATTTTAAAAGCTCCCTAGTCAATTAACCAAAACCATGTTTATGATATAATATTAGCCTACAATTAATTTCCCATTTTTTCCCTTATAGAATTCTTGCATATTTGCAGTTTTCTTTGTCTCCAGTACACATCTGTTTGTTACTAGTTTAAGCCTCATTCCCTGCTCCCCTCCTACCAACTTTCATAGAGCAACCCACATCAAAATACTTGACTAGGATATAAAAGAGGCCCTCAAACTGTCCCTTTGCAGCCTGGTCTGACCAAGTATAAAAGTTTCTTATTTTGATTATGGACTTGTATTAGACAATTAGACAATTATGGATTTGTATGGACACATAGGTAGCCTCAGGATAATGTTCTAGCTACAATGTTCTTTCAACTGTCAGGGAAAAATATGTTTCTGGATGAACACTTGGTTATTCTGTCCTAACAGTCCTCTTCACAACATAAATCAAATGTATTTTTGCAGGTCATGTCTGGTGAGTTACAGCTCACTTTTTAGCATTCATTTTGTAGACAGTAACACAATACAGCAGGAATCATTGCAAAAGGGAAGAATTTGTGAGAAGAAGTATAATTTGTATACATTCTGTGCAGAAAGACACCATGCTGAAGATTTTGGCAACTTACTGGAAATGTTTATAGCAGCCATAATACTTGCCTTTCAAAAAAAATGATTTATGGACAGCTGGAATTTACACACATTGCTTGGAATCTGTGGAAGAATCTATAGGATAGTTCATGTCCTTCAGAAAGCTGGATGCCTAAAAGCAGAGCTATGGAGACTGTAGATAGTACACTCACAAAGCATCTGCAAACTAGTGCCAGCATTCTTGCCTTTGTCATTAAGCAATGGAAAGGCTTTTAAAGTTAAACTGAAGTAATTAAATCTCACAGCTTTCATTAAAAGGATAGAACTGCCTGCTGTTGGTCTGAAGAAGTGCACCGAGGAATGTAAATTTTAATTTCATGGTGCAAGTGTTAAATTATTGCCATCTAAGCTGCCTGCCAATAATACATGAAATACCACCACATTTTAATAATTGTCCTTTTGTTTTAGGTGGAAATACCACATGTGTTATGATTTCGAAGTTTTTATGTGCAATTAGAGCCCTGAGAACTACAGCAGCATAACCACATTCAGTTCACCTAATTGGACTGAGAATAAACTATCACTTCTGAAATGGTTTGTGCCCTTTTGAGTGTCTGTGTTCATGCATGCGTGCATAAAAAATGAAACTTATTTACTCCTTCATCCTCTGTTAAAATAGGGAAATTCCTTGCAGTTCAAATTCAAGATACAGTTGGGTGTTCTAAATTAATCTCAAAACAATTGTTGGAATGCATGTAAATACAAACCTGCCCTTCCGAATTCCAGAATTATTTCCTTGCATTTTTTTTTTTTTTATCTCTGATGCTGTTAACATGAATTTGTTATCAATTACCTGCCTTTACAGTGCACTGGATGAGAATTTTCACATTCCCAAACTATACAAATCAGAGCCATTCTCACTACTGTGGAAAGAAATACTAACTTTTCTTTCAGAAGTGCAGAACTTATGACAAATTTAACAATGTTCATTAGATCACGTTCTTGTAAGTGGTAGTAACAAAGAAAACCAATGGAGATGTTTTCATTACAAATATTTTTGAAGGGTTTTATAAACTTATAGAGAAAAAAAAATGGAAAAAAGCAATAGGTGAATCTCAAATCCTTACGAAACAACCAGCCTCTGCCTAGGCATTTCCATGGTGTGTTGTGGCCTTCTATAAGGCTTTTAGGTAATACTGAACTCACATTTCTACGTGGCCAGTGTCTCACTGGCTCTGCAAGGCCCCTCACCTTGCAAAGAAGCTAGTTCATGTTTTTGTGTCATTTGTTCTTGAGTGACTGGGTTCACCATTCTCTCTGGCCCCACAAAATTAACATTGTCACAAGTGCCAATGAGGCAAAATCTAGAAAGACAGAGAAATGCCACTATCCCTGCTCTTCTCTGACTTTATAATTTCTGTCCAAAAATTAAGCTAAGAATTGCAAATCCAACCAAAGTTATGTTTCCAAGACCTGTTTCAGTACCTAAGCTTCCATTAGAACCCATAGGTAGGCACACAGATATTTAAGAGCTCACCTACCTTGTGAGTCTGACCTTTCTTCAAGTAGAAATGGAGTTTCTGAGCTTTTGCTTTCCTTTTCTTCCCTCTTAGTGGATAGAAAATTTTCCAGACTTGAGCAAAATAGGGTTCAAAGGAGTTTTTGCTTCTGAGAAAAGCCCAAGACTTATGTCTCTAATAAGTGCATCTGATTCTGGGAGAATATCCCTTTGTTTCCCTTTGCAGATTTAACTATACAGTGAGACACAATAGCAGATGAAATATTGAGATTTGGAGAGTCCTCTCACAGCACAGAGGAGATTATCTTATTACAAAGTTAGTGGGAAAACATTGAGGTACCACAGTCCTGTCTTCCAAATGACTGAAGTTATGGACAGTTCTTTGCATGCCTAGAATATCACTTTTGAAGAAATTTAATGACAGAAAATAAAACTTCAATGGGATCAGCTAGAAGCTGGAGAGTCCTCTCACAGCACAGAGGAGATTATCTTATTACAAAGTTAGTGGGAAAACATTGAGGTACCACAGTCCTGTCTTCCAAATGACTGAAGTTATGGACAGTTCTTTGCATGCCTAGAATATCACTTTTGAAGAAATTTAATGACAGAAAATAAAACTTCAATGGGATCAGCTAGAAGCTGGGGAGGAGTCTTGAAGATCAGGAAGACTCCAACAAAATACTACCTTACTGAGACATCTGAGATGTTTACAAGTATCCAAGATTTATGTCTTTATGCAAAATTGTCTTACTCAGACAGCATTGTCCCAATCCCTGCATTTGCTGAGGTGAGTATACCTGTTATCTCCTGCCTTATCTTTCTCCAGGATACTGCTGACCACACAGAGATGCCCACTCTCTGGCAAGCCAGACATTTCTTTACACTCTTGTTAAGTATCATGTTGATACAGTTGCTTAAACTTACATTTCTAGTGCCATTTGAAGCATACATAAAGCTGGCAGAGAGAACACAGGATTCTAACTGACACTCACAGGTGTGACAGCTGAAGGAAAATCAGGTGTCCTATGACATCTCATGGTCCTGTTTTTCACCAATCCATCTGAACCCTGGATGGGAACAAATGCATATATAGATGTCACAGAGGCATACACCTGAATTTTGGGTTCAATCAGTGGCAGTGAATTCTATAAAATCTGTGACAATGAGTCCTGCCCAAGAGTAAGAGGCTCTGAATCTAGGACATAACCCAGTAGAGTCCCTTGAGATCCACCTAAGAGCTCTTAGAGCTCAGAATTCTGCACTTGCAGTATTCTGTGCTGCTTGTGAATTAGTAACTTCAGATAGAAGAGAAAAAAATCTCAAGGCAAGAACCTGTAAACTTATTCTTTTCCAAGAATACAAGAATGAAGTGACAATGGTATTGGTTCTTAGGTTTTATATCAAATAAATTATCGTTTTAGGTTTGAATGCTTTGGAACAAGCAACAGCTATGACTTCACATGTATAGCCTGAAAATATGTGTAATTATCATGCATATTCCATCAAGGTTTACTGGTGAAGATCTAACATTGTAAACAACCCTTGTTTACACAAAAAGACAATTGGATCTTCTTTTGTTTCAGAGTTTACATGATTAGAGACTGAGATCATTATTTTTGAAATGTGATGATGGGAAGACACACTAAGTACCCTTGTGAAGTTTTTACAATGAATTCTGTAAATAAAGCCCAGAACAGAAATGCACAGTGTCTCCAAAGAAACAATTATCATGTACTGTTTTTGAATAGTGACTCACAATATTTTATCATCATCTGTTTACATAATAAGTCATAATGACATTTCAAAATATGGTGCATGCTTTTATTATGATTGTCTTAATTGTGCAGAAGGGAATTGCCACAGCCGAGCACCATAAACTTTGTAAACCTTTCTTGGAGACTGCTTCTTTATCCCCATCCTCTTCTGCTCAAACAAAACCATGAAGGAAACAGAGCACACAAATAAAAGTGCTTTAAAATAGTCCCACGTGTCTGGCTAAAACAAAAGACAGGAAATTCTTAAAAGTATGGTTATAAACTGAAAAATGCCTATAAACATGGCTTCCTAATGTCCTGGGTTTATGTATCTGTGATTATTTCACTATCAGTATTTTCTTTGTTTATATATATGCAAATGGCACTGGGTCAAAGTGCCAGGACCACATTCTTAGTCTGATATCTGGAACACAAGTTCTGCTGCTGTTGGCTCCTACTTCAGCCTTAAAGATGGAACTGATTGAAGCCCCTAGATTTCAGCTCCTACAGATTTGATACACCATGTTATTTCTAATCTTTAGCCAATAGTCCACTGTGGAAACTAAGGTCTTCATTCAGCTTTTAAGAATTACATGGTAAATGTCAATTAACTCCTGAAACGTCAGGAAGACAAAACACTGCAGTTACAGCGAGGTGCTCAGCACGGTCCAAGGGCTTCAACAAGAGACCTTGCTGCTCACAGGAAGATGTAGAAGGAGGCCATGGGGCTGATAGACCCAAACAGTGCAACATCTGCCTAAACTTCCTGCATTGCAGCCTGCAATCCAAACCCAAGGGTAGATATTTGTTACAGGAAACATATGACACTAGCTACAGTTACAGTTTAGGACACTAGCTACTAGTTACAGTTTAGGACACTAGCTCAAAGTAAGTGCAAAGAAATATCTAACTGTATCTCACAACATGGAAACTCAAAGTCAGTACAAAACAACACTCAAATGATGTCATTACCCTATGAAGCTTAGAGACTCAGTGTCACAGCTGAAAGCTGTGGCTGTTCCATCCAGATAGGATCCATAGACCATGAGGGCTATTCAGCTGTTTTTCAAATGTTCAAGCTTTCTGTAACACTGACAACAATGAGATGGTAATAATACTTCATAGGATTATTCCTAATTCTACCATTTAATGAAAAATACACATAAAAGTTTTTTGGAGCAAGGACAGCTTGCTCTATATAGTTTCTCTCTTCTCATCTATTTTCATGACTCCTAGTCACATGCAGCTGGAGTGAATACCATCTGCCCAGCTATGCAGGACCCTGTGGGACCCTGCTTCCTCAGAAATGAGATGTCTAAATGCCTGACACCAAAGCAGATGGGGGAGGAGCGGGGGGAAGTCTTTCTGAAACATTCACATTTTTATTGGAGTATACTCATAGTATTTCTTGGGTTGGAAGGGCCCTTCAAAGGCCATCTACTCCAACCCACCTAGTTGCTCAAAGCCTCATCCAACCTGACTTTAAACACTTTCACTGATGAAGTATCCACAAAATGTAAATTCTCTGAAAAACCTTTCCAAAGTCTCATCACAACTATTGTATGAATTTTCTTCCTGATATCTAATATAAATATATCTTCTTTCACTTTAAAACCATTGCACCTGTCCTGTCACTACAGGCCTTGGTAAAAATTCTTTCTTCATCTTTTTTTTCTTACAAGCCACCTTTTTATATTGAAAGGCAACAACAAGTGTCTTCCCAGAGTCATCAGTTCTCCAGGCTACACAACCCCAATTCTCCCAGACTATTAATTACATGTGTTTTACCACACTTCCCAGGTCTCAGCTACAAGGAAGCTACCTCCCTTCTCTTCAGGATTCCAAGAGTGCTTAAATTAGATGACATTACCTGTCTGGTTATTCTTTATGAGAACAACCAAAACTAGACTATATGACCTGAAAAACTTTAGAACAACCAGAGGAGTCAATTATTTTTTAAAGAAGCTGAGATCAGGCAACCAATGAATGCAAGGATTTAAAGCAACAATTTCAATGTGGCAATTTAAAACTCACTGTGTTCTATTTTAGTTAAGTAGTTTTATTGACCCTAACCTGGTGCAGGTTTGTGAAATGTGAAAGCATGCAGATATGTTTCCCACGTTTTATGTTATTTGTGCATTGCCTATGAAGAAGTAAGCAATTACAATTAAATTCTCCACATAAATGAACACAGTTACAGCTCAAAATCTGTTCCACATCCAAAAACACATTCTTTTTTTTTTTTTGAGCATGGAACACTGATGAATTCTTCAAGGTGCTTTTTTTTTTTTTTGGACTTTCTGACATGTATCATTTGCTTTAAAGTTTATTTATGTATTTCTCATGCATTGCATTCTTAAGGCAAAAAGATCAAAAGGATAGATAGGTTCAGAGCACAAGATGTAAACTAGTTAGATTTCAAGGTGATTGACAATGTTTGAATCCTGTTCTGACAAACTGTACGAGTGACTAAAGAAGAAGGATTCTTCAGTTGACTCTTTTAAACAAATTTCTACCACATGACTAGGTATATCCTATGGCAAAGGGAAGGGTTTGGGCTGTGCACAGCTACCTAGCCATCATTGCAGCTCACAGAGCAAAAGCACATGCACCATCCAGGACACAGCTGCTTTTTCTTTTCTCCTGTAAATCCAGGTGCATGGTCCTACAATTCCTACTCCCAGCTCAATTTCATCTACCTGACCTCTGTGGAGATCCTTTTCTCAAATCATACAATCTCCTGATATTTCATCCACCCACTTAATTAGGTCAACTGAAGTACCACTCATGGCCATAGCAGTGGAGGCTATGCACGGTGTTGGAACACATAATTTATGTTTTCTATATGATGGCAATTCTCTTGATAAAGAACTTGCTTTTGCTTAATTAATAAAAGCTGTATAGTGTGTCAAGACATGCAGCAGTTCATGAGTAAGACATTTTTTCTGTGGTCAGCAACTGCTGGCCAACTTAGACACTTGAAGAACATCCAACTTACACATGAAAAGGAGCTAATTTGTCTTCTTGGGTCATTGAGTTGTTCATTTTGCCAGCCAGGATCTTTCCATGGTATATATTTCTTTTTTTTGTGCGAAAAGAAAAAAAAAAATTCACAAAAACTAGGATCCATTTGTACCAATTGTTGTATCATTCTGTTCTGGTTGAAAAGCTTTTCTAATTCAGTATTAAAGCATAAAGTGTTCTTAAATAATTTCTGTTAGACTTTTTTGGCTTCACACCTCTCACAAATCATAAATCTTACCTTTCAGCTTTAGTTCTCTTGCAGCACATAGGTTTTCCTGGCAATACTGAAGTAAAACACATCTAACTTCAATGTCAGAATTTTTTCCAATTGAAATTAACCCAAATATTAATTTCCTCTCTATTCTTGGTGTTTAAGTGTATCAAATATTTGAAGATGATTATCATGTTCTTTGTAAGGCCTCAGTTAACTTACAGTATATATTTTTTGATCCTTTAATCTTTCTTCATAAATCAATTTTTCTATACCCCTTAATCATGCATATTTGTCCTTTGTGAGCTCTCTCCAGTATGAAAGCCTTTTGTTTATTCTTTTAGATCCTTTGCTTTAAAAAGCTCATAATTTTAAATTTATTTAGGATCACAAGGGAAATTCCAAATATTATATAAAATGTTTGATACAAATAAATAATAATGTATAATGATAACATTTCCTAATTCAGCATATAGCAAACATACCCAAATAAAGCTAACAGATATTACAAGTTATACCCCTTTTTCTTTTGCAATTTGTGTTGGATTTTCATAGTACAACACAGTGTAACTTGAATGCACTAAAAGTCGTGATGGCATTTATTTTACCTAGCTTTTGGATTCTGCAATTTTCTAATCTCTAATCTCAGTAGTTAAAATCCTACTGGTCTATTTCAGATTGCTACCTCAGAATGAGATGAGTCATTGCATTAACTACAATGCCTATGAACAAAGTCTGAGACACTGAGAACCCAACCTCACATGAAGCTACTCTACCAGACCTCTACATACATAGACTTTTGTAATTAGTCAAATGAATTCCACCCTCATGTCATCTTCACATTGCACTGCTTGAAAAAAAATGCTTGAAAACAAAGGAAGTTCACTACTCTCTAGCATAAAAATGCTCTTCCTACAAATTGGGCTAGTCAAAGTATTGTATTTATCTGGGGATTCTTCAAGTTGTATCTTTGGTGTAAGATACAACTGAAGTCTAGACAATGCAGAGATGGGAAAGCTCTCAGTAATTAGATATCACGGCCCCCAAGGCATTATATCATTCTCTCAAGCAAGAGAGTACTTGGGAAGTTGGCATCAGAGTCGAAATTTACAGAGACACATACACACCACATAATTAGAAGATTAAGGTAAAATTATGACACTGCCTTTGGGAAAGTCTATCTCTTAATTGTCAGAACAATGATTAAACCTGCCACGTCAGATACTTTGCTGAATTGAAGATGTTAAGTGGATGAGAATCATAAATCAGTTTGTTTTCTTAACTCCTAAAGAAGAGCCAGTAAACTGGTAAATTTCTTGTCAAAAATGTCATGATCAAAAAACTCCTCCTTTTAATCAATTCCTCCAAAAAAAATCAGGAAGGTTCTCATTCTTCAGATAACACATTACTCCTTAGGGGAACGTGTGCTTCCTAGGGAACTTCTGTCAAACAATTTTTTCCCAACTAACGAACATGAGAATTCCAATCATCAGTGATCTAAAAAGTACATACAGATGTGCCTTAATGAGTGAATGTCCATTCTCTGCAATTAGCCATCTCCTTCCAACCTCAGTAGTTTGGAAGAGTTGCTTCTCTGTGAAGCCATGCTCATGGAAGGACAAGGAGACTGGAGAAGTCACCAAAGGACCACAAGACTCGAGCAGCAGTGCCACCACTTCTGTGGAAATCAGGGTCAATAACAGCACTTACTTGGAGGAGCTTTTGAAATATCCCTTTGAGCATCCCAGGGAACTGCAGCAACACATTCCTTTGAACAGTAGGGAGTAAATTCAACAAGGAGTAGCAGGCCTTGATTCCTGATAAAATATCTTCCTACAAGAAAATGAAAAAGTTTTTTTCCTCAGTTTTTTTTCTACATGGTCCAGTGTAAGACCTGATTTCTGCAACATTGTTTGAGGTCATATCAGATATTTGTACACCTGATATGTAGGCTTCTGTTTAATCTCTTTTGTTGGACTTAAAATGAGTCCACTGTTCTGTCAATAGGGACAATAAACAATCAGACTCCATGTGTAAGAGACTGCTTTTTCCTTCTTTTTTTTCCTGTGTAGTCTGTGAAGCTGTTAATTTGTATAATAAATAAAAACATGATAGACCATTTAATTAAAACTAAATGCCAGTACCAGAATATTTTTTTCTGTTTCAAAGACTTTCATAGATCTAAATGCACATAATATTTTGATAAATGGGTGTGGTTTTTCTTTTTTCCATTTCTGCTTTAAGATTTAAAAAAAAATGTGAAGAAAGATGGAGAGACAAAGTACAAACGATAACCCTCAGATATTTATAAGACCTTGAAAGTTTTGCAAAACTCTCCCAAGAACATTCCAATTCCTATAAAAATAAAAACTACTAGAAAAAAAATTGTTAGAAAAACACAATCACTAACCTGTTAGAGATATTTCTCTTTTTACTTTACCATTTTACATCATAAAATCAGGATATTAAAACTGTTCCAAATAAGTTAGCTTTGGAATATACTTTCTCACACAGTTTCAGAACTGAAAAAAAATTTGCCATATCATTTTCAGGAGACCCTTCAGTTTAAAATGCTGTAAAGACACTTTACAGACTACATTCTTCCACCTGCAGTTTTGTCCTTCATTCTCACATCCCAGTGACAGCTGTGCTCTGTGCCAGTGCTTGTGTCATCCTAAAGGATGCACCTGCAATAAAGTTTGAAGTTTTCCTACTGCCAGTACACAAAGCACCCTACTCTGGGACATGTGCTGCACCATGCACTGAATCTGGGTTTGCATTGACCCACTGGTCAACTTGATTCCATCTCCCACAACTGGAACTAAATTTGGACCCATTTTGATTCTAGTTATGGTTGGGACAAGACATATAACAGCATCAGCTGTAGTTGGTGAATATTAGAATACATAAGTGCAGCTTGGAAAAAAGTTTTCTTCCCACCATCTCTGCAGTGGCAACACAGAGGAACTAAAAGAACACAGCTATGACATTCAAGTAGAGGTTTAATGAAGGAAATAAAACAGGAATTTCTCTTTCAGGAATTTCTTTCCTTTGCTTTTCTACAATGACATATATAATAAACAAGCCTTTAAAGAAATTTTTAGTTATCATCATCAAAGAGCTCACAAAAATTCAAGTAGAGATTGCTTTCAAACAGGGCACAACTAGCAGTTTACAACTGCAGCTATATTGTAGCACATTACAGCAATTAATTCCAGAGTATAAAATTAAGACAAAATACATTAGCATGCATCAAGTACACTCAGAATTTCATTACACCGAATTCTAACTGTTCAAAAATAGTAAATGTTTAATAGTGATACAGAAGGAAATAGAAGAACAATCAAAAAGGACCCCTAAAGGATTAAAAAAGCACACTAAAATTAATACATAAATCAGAGAGTTAGAAAAATAGATAAGAGAAGCAAAATGAAGATTTCAGAGAAGACTAGAGACCTACAAGAAATGCTTTTAAATATGTAAGAACAGAAGGTGACTGAATAATACTGTAATGCCTAAAGATGATAATTTTTAAGGGATAAGGCAGAAAGTGCTGTGAAATTTAAATAAATCTTCACATAGCTTATCAGAAATAAAATTTCTAGGCAGATGGCAGACCTATACACACACAGGTATACCTTTCCTGAGGAAGAGAGAAGTAAACACTGCAGAAAATACGAAATATTGAATATATTGAAAATACTGAAATATTAGAGGTGACAATCTTAGCACATATCAGATGAACTAGTGTCTCAGAGCTAAGACATATCCACTTCAGAATTCACAGAAAGGGACAAAACTTGGATCACTTCACAAGAGTAATTTAAATCACTTCATTGTTCAAATATTTAATGCCTTATGCAAGACATTACTTTGAAATCAATGGGGTTGTTCACATAAGTGGCAGCAGGGGGACCATGGAGAGGAGGAAGCTTTAGTGGATTTAAAGAAAAAATGTGTGGAGCTGTTCAAGAATGGACCTGGTGCAACCCTGCTCACAGCTAACCAGAAACAAAATAAGGACTGTATTCAAGTCAGAGAAACAGTGTCTCTTTCAGGCATATTTCAGAGATATCCTTCAGAGACCTTTTTTTCCATATACATGTCAAATACATGCCTATGGGAACCATGTGTTACAAAAACTATAGAATATAACTTAAGCAAACTGTGGAGCAATGGCTATTGCAGTGAGAGAATCTACTGATGAAAACCAGAAGTTTTAACTCTGAACAGAAGCAATGAATTCTGCTAGTCCAGATCCAAGTTTAAACTCCTAAAACTCACCATTATTCTACACTGAAGATAGCTATCTACCATATTTTTAGCTACATGTATGAAAGAGTTCAGTAAATTCAGCCTAAAAAATTCAAAACACAGACATGTTTTCAGCCAAAACAGAGTCAGAGCCAGCAGTAATTTTAATTCTCTTCACTAAATATTTTTTATCATGAGAGTATGTGTAAAACGGATGCAATTGTAGTGGCAATAGGACAGGGATATCTAGGATTTATAGGGTGAACAACATGCTGAGGAAGAATTTGCATGCATAAAAAATTGTATCTTTATCCATCTGTAGTGGTTCCTGTAGCAAATGTATTTTTCTCTCCTTCCCAATATTACTTTTCCCTAAAAAATCTTCATTTTGGAAACAATAAGATAGCTCAGGACTTTTGGTTTGGGCCCCTGAGAACAAACCAAGAGTTGTGGAAATGCCTCCGTTCTCTGCACATCTGCAGGAGCCCTGCTTGCTCCCAGTCTGCACAGGAGACTCGACTCTGTCTTTGGGCTGAGGACAGACCAGGAGAGACACACAGATGTTTGCTTTCTGCTTTTCCTCCTCTGGGGAGAGAACAGTCACATTGGCTGGGGTGCACCACTCTGAATCTTTGGAGAGATACTGCATGGGCTGTCTGGAAAACACATGCAAGATGAGAGGTGGGAAACTGAATTGGGCTATTTGAGTTCCCTTTTGTTCAGAGAAATAGGGCTCTGAACTTATAAACAGAGGTGCTTCAAAGGGAGACAACTTCACCCTTAACCTTTCCACAGAGGAATAACCCTAACTTCCAAACTTTTAATCAGACAACAATATCAAGAGCAGTCCAGAAACAGAGTGAGCCAGTGATGGCAACCGACAGGTAAGATATTAACTGTACACAAGATCTGCCAGTCGACAGGTCAGTTTTAACAGGACACTTGTTAAATACTTGGTATTGATCAAAATAACTTGCAAACAGAATAGCTGCAAAGTATATAGATACTTAAGCATAACTCTGTGTCTTCTTTCACTCAAATACAAAAAGTACATTTTCAGTCAGTGAAGTCAACAGAAATGAATGCAAACTGTGTGCCTACAAGTAGACAAACAGAGGAAGTATCACTAAAGCAGTCAACAGGATTATTAAAAGCCATTCCTCATTAATAACAAAATAGAGAACTCTATCTCCAGAGACAGCTGAAGAGAAGATAGTAAAATACTAAAAGACCAAACAAAACTAATGTTTCCTATGTCAGCCTGTTAGCAAGTCAGTTAATCTGTAAAGGATGACTGTGTCTCTGAAAGATATAGCAACAAGAACTAACAAGACAAAGCTCTATCAGCCTGAGCCAAAAAAAATCAGGTGAAGTATTACTTAATGTTAAGTGCCTGAAACAAAACAAAATTAAAAGCTGAAGCTATCAAAAAATTCATTTTGGTATATATATTTTTTTTTCTGATTGAGTTTTTCAAGACAAATTAAAGAGATCTATAATATCATATGGAAAATTAAAAGAAGACAGTTGCCTCCTTTTACTCAGTATATCCCAGAAGTTACACACTGTTCACCAAACCCTCATGTACTGCACTATGTTGATCCTTGAAGTTAGCTTCACCTCCCTCATCCAAACACTATCCTGTTTGCAGGAGTAAATTTCTCCATATTTTACCAGCTGATACATTTCAGACAAACAATAATGGATCAGAAAAATAATATTCACATAGTATCTTGGAAATTCACCTGACCAAGAGACTGCTTGACTTTGTTTGCTGGTGCAGTTGACATTTCTGTTTCTGTAAAAGGTTATAACTTCCACAAGGGACTGAAATATATCCTCAACACTCAGTTTTAGTGAGGGTAAACAGAAGGAAATTTTTGAGTGTAGTTCACCCAAACTGTTAGTGAACACGCTCTTTACTGGACTACCAGCTCTTCCTCCTCCTCCTCCAGGTGGAGAAATTTGCTTCACCCCACCCCAAGCTGTCTTTTTTAAATACAGTAGCTTGTGTTAGAATTTCACTTACAGATTGGGTTTGCTTTTTTAATTTGCAGAAAAACTAAGAAAATATATTTTGTGTTAATTTATAAATAGTTTACACAATCGTCAATGAACCAAAAACAACCAGATACTTTATAGAGAACTGACCTCTTCTGTAACAGGTCCCTTTCTTCACCTTACTTGTTATTCCTGCTCTATAGCAAGATTTTACTGAAAACACTATTAAAGTGAGAGCATCTGTAAATCTGTTGCTCTTCATGAACTCTTCAGCCTGTGCCAAAAAGTTAAAGCTGTAATTAGGAGGTTGCTAATGGTCACTTGTAAACAGGCATTTCCAGTGTTTCTATTACTTTAAAAGTTTTCTATCTGCCTAATTGTAGCTAATTATTACCATTTGAGGGACACAGCAGAGAAGCCATGATTTTCTTCCTCACTCAATGATCACGGAGCTTTTGGAGTAGACCAAAATCTAGAAGGATATCTGCAATTGTGACCCGTTCTCATTATCTGTTTCTATTCTAAGTTATATCAGTACAGAGTTTTATAAAATGGTAATGAATATTGAAAGTGAATTTATAGCTTTCAATGGCAAATTACAACTAGATGTGACCAAGGAAGGATTAAGCCCATCATTTTGCTTAAGAGCTCAGATGGTTGGAGTAATTGGAAGATAGCTGTAGGGCATCCTTTTGGTCTATAATTGGGTCATTTCTATCTCATCCCCTCGTGGTGTGTATAATTACAAATTAATTTGAAATCCCACTGTGAGTAAAGAAAATCAGTTTAATATAATGGAAGTGCAAAAGCAACAGGATATTATTTTTTAAAAGATTTTTATTCTGTATGCCAAAATAGTCTGGCCCAGAAGTCATGTTCCTATGGACTGCAGGGCTCACATTTGGTTTCTTTCCTGTCTTTTATGTCGACACGGGTAAACTGTCTCTCCAAGATAAATGACATTTCATGACCACACCAGCCACAAGAGTTTTGACGGACAACGGTACTACCAGAGGACTCCCAGGCAGCTCTGAACGAGTTTTACCAGATTTTACTCTTGCCATTTGAAAGGTATTTCTCTGCTTTTCCCTGAAAGCGCTGCCCAGCCCTAGCTAGCACACCTGCAGGAGCTCACCCGTCTCAGTTCCTGGCTGAGCAGTGCTGCTGGCAAGTTCTGCTTGCCCGCCTTTATCCCCCTGCCGCGGTCGGATGCCTTGGACCTCCTGCCTGCCGGAGCGCCGGCACAGGTGAAAACACGCCCTCCTGGCAGATGGATAACCCCAGCCACAGACAATGTTTTGACTTGCTGAACTTCCTGTTTCGCTCCAAGTGTTTTCATCTCTCCCCAGAAATCTTGAAAGGGGTCGGTGAGAGGGTCCCAGGTGTGATCTGAGCACTGGGAATGCTGACAGCGAGCCGGGGGCTGCATGGGGTGTGCACTTAGAGGGAAGAGGAGGAAAAAAGACTGACAGTGCAGAGAACAAGGGTGTTGAGATTTGATCACATTTGTGGGTGTCTTGTAAAAACTGCAGAACATCCCATGCCATTAGCACGATCAGATTAGACTTCTGGCAGAAAAATTTAAAAAAGGAAAAGAAAAGAAAAAAGAAAAGAAAAAAAGAAAAGAAAGGGAAGGGAAGGGAAGGGAAGGGAAGGGAAGGGAAGGGAAGGGAAAGGAAAAAAGAAAAAAGAAAAAAAAGAAAAAAGAAAAGGGAAAAAAGAAAAAAGAAAAGAAAAGAAAAGAAAAGAAAAGAAAAGAAAAGAAAAGAAAAGAAAAGAAAAGAAAAGAAAAGAAAAGGAAAAGAAAAGATAAAAACTGCTTAGATATGAGATCCAAAGTTCATTGGGAGTGTTCTTTATTGCATAGCTCCAAAGCTAAGATGTGCTGGGGCATGTGGAAAAATAAGGAGGTGTTAAAAAGCTACCAAGCTTCTTAGTTTTCAAAACCAGTTCAAAGCCCTAGTCTTGGATTATTCACATTGTGACCTTGAGGCCTATTTGGGATGCCGTAAAAACTGTATTCAGGAAGGAAGGAAGAGATTATCAAAAAGGAAAGAACTCCTTTTCATTCTAATAATGTCTTTAGAACAACAAGCTTTTTCTTTTACGTAAAACCTTTCATTTGAGTGTATCAACATATTTGTTAGATTAAAAAAAGAAATTAAATCTCAGCAGCACAAGGAAAACCTGGGGCAACCAATTAGGAAGAAGAGCTAGAGAAAGAGATTTGAATGTATTTATCACTCACTGGAGAGATATGTAAAAATAAGGTAACTTATTATTAGTCTTCTCATTCCAGAAGTGAAATAGACATGCTAATAGGATATATGCACCCCAGTGTTTCTCCAGTGTAATGTCACTCTGCAATTTTTGAAACAAGAAGTATTTTTAAATTTCCACATGAAACTGAACCAGCTAAACATTTATTTTTATATTTTCATTATGTTTTTTTAATTCTAAAAAAAAAGTATTTTTACAACTAAATCTCATTTCCTAGTTGGAAAATTGTCTACCTCCTCCATGTAGCTTCTAAGGCAGAAGATACATATAAAGATTACATATAAAAAGCAAATAAATAAGTAGATTAAAGAATTAGCTTCTCTATTCATAATTTTTCTTGCTGCTGTATTTAAAACACTATATTACTTAAAAAATAGATTTTTTTTGTCTGAAATACAAGTAATGTACTTGAGAGGTTAGTCTTCTAGAGGGAAAAAATCTACCATAGAGATCAATTACTTACAGGTATTCACTTACCCTGCTATGATTTTTTTAAGTAAATTATTTTGAATAGCTGGCAGCTATCAGTGAGAGTTCTTATACAAAAAATAAATACAAGAGCCAAACCAGAATAATTATTGGGTTGTTTAAATTCAATTTCTTAAGATTTTTTTAATCTCTCTAAACCACAATTTAAAAATGGGTGGTCTCAAATTAGCTACTGTATAACAGAGCTTAAATTATGTGAGTGGTGAATTAACTCATTTCCCTCTAAGCATTTACAACTCTTTGTTTGTTTAGTAAATAATTCATGACATTTTATTTATAACAGACCAATGGATAGAAACCCTTAATACAATATTGTCATTCTTTTCTTATTATTCTCTAGACCTTAATGCTAGCAACAACAAATATACCATTGATATCTGCATTTAAAAGACAGAAGAACAGTTATCCTTACTGTAAAGTTGCCTTACAATCACTCCCCTGTTCAGGAGTGTACCAATGCACTTGGAGCAAATAAATCCTTCTCACAGTTTGCCCACACTCCACCCCTCAGGATGCTACTAGAGCAGCACAATGCTCACCTCAAACCTCAAAACCACTGGAATAAAACCTTGGTTTGATGTGTTCCTGACCCTCAGGCAATGCTTACAACAGTTCATGAATGCAACTTGAGGTTTTGTATGCATCTGGGAAGTCTGTGGTCTCTCAACCCTTAAAGTTTCCCAGGTGGTATTCTTCTGACTTCCTTCCACCTTTGTTTAGTTTTAGTTCTGTTTCCTGGGGAAAAAGGGTGAAGATGGTAATTTAGAAATATAGCTGCCAAAAATGTTCTGATGTGGTAAGGAGAGAAAGAACATTAAAAAAAAAAAAATAAATAAAAAAAAAAAAAGGAGAATGGTAATTCCACTCACAGCAAAAATGAAACTTGTCAAATTCCTTTGTGTTCCACATTAATCATGGAATGGTTTGGCTTGGAAGGGACAGGGACCTTAAAGATTATCTGGTTCCAAACCTCCTGCCATTGGCAGAGACAGATTAGACTTAAAAAATATTATGAACATTTTCCTAAAATACAGGATTGTGCTAGATATCTGTTTTCTTTCAGACACCGGTATAAGAGAAAGAAGGAGGTCTAAAATTGTGGGAGGCCAAGCTATATGAATGGTAATCTTCAGTGTGTATCTGTCTGAATGAGGACTTTTTCAGTTCATGTCACTGCCCTAACCACCCACCCTGAATCCTGGGCAGTGGTCCTTCCTTCAGTGGAATTTCCTTCTCAGAACCATTTTACTTTTGATATGTGTTATTTCCTGAGCCACTCTCTCTGTGCTGTTCTGCAGCAAATTTTCTACAGTGTTTCTAGGTGGAACCATTTCAGGAAGCAACTCAAAGAGTGAAACCAGATTTTAAGAGAGTGAAAGTGATTTTTCAGCTTAAAAGTCACAATAGTCACCTCTGTGTTGAAATGCTGAAGCCACAGTAAAAGTTTGATTCCTTCATCGGAAGGGGAACAGAATTTACTGGTCTTGTAAATCTTACCAAAGATGCTAGAAGTCATAACATTTTCCTAGGAGGTGTTAATTTAAACAGTCTTTGGCATGGCTGGCTGAATCTTCCATCCCAGCACTAATCCAACCCTGCATCGCTAAAAGCAGGAGGAGCTTATCCTCCAATCTGAATTCTGGTGCAGTTTCCCCTCTGCTTTTCCTTCCAGTGCTTTTCTTTCCTTCCTTAAATATTTCTCACTGGGCTGTGTGGTCAGTTTCTCTTAGAGTATTTTACATCCAGCTTTACCTTTAACTTCAGGAACATTATTCTTTTTCAGTAACATGTCATTCATTTTTGCCATGGGCCCCTAAACCCATAATTCTATACCAGCAACACAAAGGAAGAGACTCATCCCTTGTGTTGTATTCTTGCAGCTGGTAATTTGGTAAAATTGGTGAGATACCTCACTATGCCATGCCAGAAGAGGGGTCTGCCTGTACCTGATCTATTCCCAAGGACACAAGAGTAGATGACAAAGATTTGTAAGTGTCAGGGAGGGCAGTGTAGTCTCAGGACCAATATGTATTTGGTAAGGCTAATTTCAGATTAAATAAATCTAATTTCAGATAAAGCTACTATTCTTGACACTGTGGCACAAGATTAGAGTCCAAGATTAAGTCTGATTTAAAATTTAAGGCATACTGTGCTATGATGTGGTAGCCTATTATTTTTTTTTCAAATTCTGGCTCAAAACTGAAACCCAGATCATCTCTGCCACTTCCTCCAAACTTAGGTCTGTCAAAGTAGCTCTTCATAAGCACAAAAATGGCATGCTGGTGTTTGCCAACAGGAACATTTCCCTGCATTCTATGTGGAATATTCTATATAGACACAAGAGCTTCAATGTTTTTTCTTTAATTTTAGAAAAGATTATTAGACTACCTAGATATTCTTGCCTTTCAACTGTAGTAGTAGGTTTTTGACTTCAAGCAGAACTAACTTTAGTTTCCAGATCTTGTGGTTGCAAATGAACATGTCAGCTGTGATCTTGGGATTATGCAAGGTTTGGGGTGCAGCTAAAACTTAATTAAAAGTTTTCATAAGCATTTGCTTAAGCTCCAAAGAGAAGAGGAAGGAAAATAGAGCCTACATGAAAAAGCAGGCTGGATTGAGTTGACCACTACTTTTTAAAGAAGTTCCACTTGTAGGTTTAAACTCAGAAGTGACCATCCTGTCTGACCCCAAATATAGCAAAGGCCGTCGATTTTCACCCAGGACTTTCACCCTTTCACTTAGTAACTCAGAGCTGATTTGATCTTTTACAAAAATATGCAGTGTCTATTGAAAGTCATGAGGAGTTTATCCCTCCTCATCAGCAGACTTACAGGTAATATTGCATACTAACAGTTGTCACACTTCTAAGGTTACTCAGTCACTGACAGGAAAATCCATTTAAGAAACAAATCTATCCTGAACAAACAGGCCTTTAATCTCTTGCATTATCTCCATTGAAGGTGATTTTATTCTAGGAAGCTCAGGAAAAAAGGCTTTTATAATGGCACTGCCTGCATGTGAATGTGTTTAATGACTTTTTAACCCATTAGCCATCCACCCGATAACAATCTCAAATAAATGTGTTTTCCAGAAATAGATAACTAGATAAAAAAAGTCTACTTAGTGGCACATTGGATTTTAATATTAGACACTGGAAAGACTTCATAGGAAAAAGAGGCTGTAAATGTTCCAAGTACAGAAAAGGTCCATCTGAAAACTGCAGTTTCATGGGCAACACAGACTTTTTCACCCACAAAATTTATCATTGGGAGTGTAGGACCATTCCTGGGAAGCACCTAGGAAACATGGACCACCATCAGATGATTCTGAGGAAACCAGCTCACCTTGGCTAAGTCCTTTTGTTACAGATTTGGTTTTAGTCACTTTTGCTTTGCTTTGCTTCCAGATCTGTGAATCTGTTCTTTTTTTTTCTCCAATTCTCTAAGAAACACTTCCCAATAAATTGAAGAATATTGGTGAAGAAAAGAAAAAAATTCTGCATTTTGTTTCAGTGTAGGAAAAAAATGAACACCTTTAAGCTTTATTTGATTTCAACTCCTTATGTATCAACTGCTGGCCCACCACCTCATAGCACAGGCATCTGCATATAGCAAGCATCCCTCATAGCATGTTTGGATCTCAGTGAAGGCTCATTCTCAGCTCCCCTGTGAAGCAGGACTCTGAGCAAGTGCCAGAGAGAGAGAATCCCTGTCTGACAGGGCTGCAAATTACAAGAAAAATTTAAACATGCATGTAATAGGGAAGTAAAAGCCACTTACAGAAGAACAGGAGCAAGGAGAGGATCTTCTAAGTCCAACCACATCTAAACCCCTTTGACTGGCACACTTATCATAGTACAGTTGGGTTTGTTCTGTAAGGGTTTATTTCAGCTAAACCAGTCAACACTTGCCTCTAAATGGCATAGGTCATTCTGCAATAGCAAGGATCCTTTAGGAAAATGTGAGGCCAAATGCTCTAACATCAGTTGTGTGGAAATCAAACATTAGGGGAAATTGTGCTTTCTATAAAGAAGAATCATATACTGAACTACAGAGAATTATAAGCAGGAAAATAAGAATATCAAAAGGATTCTGAGTAAATAAAAATTATTTGGGAAGGACTCTTCCCCATTTATTCATTCCTAATGAAAATCACCTCAGCTACTAAGGATGGAGTTACTATCTTGGATCTTCCCCTCCTCACTCCATGCCAAACCAATATCTGTGAATAGAAAGGAAATCAAAAATAGTACTCTCTTCATGGGAGGTGATCCATTCTTTAGACCCATATCAAAGATTTGAGATTTTAATGGGTAATCAGCCATCTGGAGACATTCCCTCAAGGTGCCTGCATATTTTGATTACAGAAGAATTCAACACTACAGCTCTGCTGCTCAGGATGAGCTTTCTTTGTCTAGTACCTTATATTATTAGACATATATTTTGTATTAATTTATACCTTGGGGAATTATGGCACATTAGTTTGCAACTTGCAGAAATCACCTGTCTCTTTAAATTGACATCAGGTAAAGCTCCTACCACCACAGAGTAAAAAGCTTCCTCACATACACTTATAAAGAAAGGCCTCTCCCAGGGACCAAATGGTGATGAAAATGGCCACTTAAAAGCCTTCCACACCTGCAATATCTCCAGCTCTTTCTGGTCAGGTCTCGTGATTAAATCTTTAAAAGAGATCATCAAAATAGTCTTTATACTTGTCTTTACATTTTTGTTCTCTCTTTCTCTTTCTTTCTCTCTTTCTTTCCTTTTTTCTCTTCCAGTCCTTCTCTCTTTTGTTCTTGCCTTCTTGCCTTTTTGCCAATTTTTTCTGTCACTGTAAGGCCTTGGAAACCAAAACTCTTAAAAGCAAACACAGTTATTTTCACTCAACCATGTTACTCTAGTATATGATGTTTTGAGAAAACCACCAAATATTGCAAGACTCACTAATAAAAACACTGCAGCTGGCAACATGGTTGAATGAATCATTCTCCCTAGGATTTTTGTATAGACCAAATATGCTGGCATAAGCAACTATTCTCTTCAAACAGAAGTGATGAAGCTAGAAGGAATGGTTACAGCACAAAAGCTGTGACCTGTCCTGACTAAGCTCCTTTTTATATCTGGCTTTGTTGATATCTTCTTGTTTATTCTTCTGTGAGCATAGTCAGAATATGTATGATCTTTTGCAAACAGTCTTGCATCTGTCTTACAAATCTTCACAGACAGACAGTCAAACACAAAGCAGCTGTAAAACAAACAGGTATTGCAATATTATGCTCAAGATTGTAAATCTGGCTGAGAAGAGCATAAGTACCTAGGCTCAGTGCCTGGTTTACATGTCTATTTGTTCATCTCACTAAAAAGCCAAAAACAGCCTCATGTGTCCACTGATGAATGATCACAGATGTGTAGCCTAGCATTATCTGTCACCACCCACCCCATTTCAAAATCTCACAGTTGATTTGTTGATTATCTTTTTTTTTTTTTTTTTTTTTTTTTTTTTTTTTTGTACTTGTTCCTCCTGACCTGGGAGCCTGCTCTCCTTTGTCCTTAGAAATGATGCCCAGCTGTGTGCTATGGGGTCCACCACTGTGGAAAACCAGTTCATTCACTGAACAGAGTTAAAATTATCTATTTTAACACAAATAAGTCATAGCTCAAGCATTCTGGCCCTAAGGAAAGTGTGCATACTGCAGAGAAAACCTCACATACTGTTTGAGATCTCATTCACTCTGTGACTGGAGTTGAAACAAGGGGTTAGAGCAGGGCTCCCATGAAATCCTAAATGCTATGTCCAACACTGACGTTGTCACAGGTCCTATATATTTGTTGTACTTAAATCAGGAGGCATGCAGACATTTACTATAAAAATTCCCCAAGTGTCTCAAAGTCTCTGTCATTATGTGCATACAACCTCCAGCCAAAGAATCCAACATCAAAGTCCCACCAAAGCTCTAAATCCACAAATGAGGACCTCCTCTCCACAGGACCTAAAAGACACAAGGGCATATTTTGAAAACAATTCCACAAATATCCTTCCCTTTTTTTAAAACATGAACTGAGTAGGAGCTTATACCCACCTCTCCTATTCATTATTTTGAGGGTAAGAGCTTATGGAAAAACTGAGAATAGTGGGCTCTACATAACCTCTTTTTTACACACTCTCCTAACTCTTAAGCTATCCAGGTAGAGAAGAGTCCACTTAAAGCCCTCCCAAAGGTTTTCCATTTTCTATAAAAGTATTAAAGATCTTCTAGTGAAGGAGAGAAAATGTAGAACAAGATGGGTTTAAGCCTATTGTTAGAGCACTCAGCTTGCAAAAGGGCACAAAAAGTCATAGTTGAGTTCTTAAGGCCTTTTCTGGACTAAACTTCCATGGGATAAAATAGAGAAGCAGGCTGTGATGAAGGGACTGGACAGACCCATTCCTTTTCCAAAGTGAACTCTCCAGCTGCCTAAAGAATGGGCTCTCCCTTTCCCAGTTGGCAACAGAGACCATTTAACACTATCTGACCTGCCACCCTGGAAAATGGGGTCTCCATTTGCTGACCCCCAGTCAGCTGAGATATGCAAAGAGACTGAACCTCCTGCAGCTCAACTGCAGGACTAATGGCTAAATTGCTCTCCCCACATCCTCTATGCTGTTATCAGAAAGAAAAAGCATGATCTTGGTTGCACTTTGAAAAGAAAATTTGCAGATGCTGACATGCAGGAGAAGCTTCTTTGCTGTGAATTGCTCATGAGTGACAACACTATTTCATAGCTCTCAGAAAAAGTACTAAAATTCAGGGAGAGGGATCACTGATATATAAAACACTTCACTCATTAGTGTTTCTTTGTGACTAAATTAAGAATTCCTGCTCACTGTCCTGTTTTAGGCATAGAGTTCAAGTATTGCATATCCTCAGCACTATAACCAAGATTTTTTTGGAAGAGCCTAGATGCAGATGCTAGGCTGTGCAACTGTCAGCATTTTGGTATCCACATCTCATAAACTAACCATTCAGAAGTGAAATGGCTCTCAAAAACATGAGCTCAGCCCTTAAATTTCAGTCACTTCATTGAAATCTGAAAGGATACTTAAATATAAACCTGAAAAGGCCTTATGTTCATGGATATACTTGTAACGTTTAATTGACCCTAATAAATCAGTGTCTTGATTAATTTTTGGGGTTGGTCCAAAAATTTGATATCTTTATTTGGTAAAAGGAAAAAAAAATTTAGCAAACAGGTGTCCTTTTATTAATGAAATACCTAGAAGTAGATTGTACTTGCATTTGCTAAATATTATAGGTTGATTCCTGATACAAATTAAAAGTATCATGGAAGAAGGTGCTTCTAAATATTAGGAAAATATCTTACTTCATAATTGTAGTAGATATTTAATTTAATAAATTGAAGACAAATATAAGCCTTACCTATTTCAAATGAAATTTTTGTCTAATTGCTAAACATCTCATGACCGGTTTGTGTCACCACCTCGAGAAACTTCATTCCAAACTTATGAAAATACAAATGAAGGTTTGAAATTCTAGACCACTGAATTGTGGAAAATTTTAAGCATACTGGGTCTTGAAGGCAGTTTTTCCTACAGGAAAAGCAAAACCAAGGCAGAGATGAAAACAAGTTATGACAGGCTGTGCATGGACATTGCTAATAGGCTGTGCCTTTGACTCTACATTTTCTGAAATTAGTTTAGCCTTCATTTGACAACTTTTTTTCTTTGTATATTCAAGTGGTATATTTTTCCTCTCAGTTACCAAAGTCTCCATAATTATCTAATACCTGACTTTTAAAAATGTTTTCTGTGCAGCTGCTAAGAGCTGTCTACATGGAAGCCCTATTCAACAGCTGCCAGTGTCTCTGCAGACACACCTGCCAAAGGCTGCAGCTCTTGGAGTACACAGCCTGTTGCTGGTTTGAGAAAGAAGGCACACTCAGGTGTAGCTGTTTGCCTTATTCCTGGGTAGGCACAGGCACAGATCATGTCCCACATCCTCCAAGTCCATGTCCCATGTGGGCACGGGACCCTGTAGGCTCTGCTGTGGTTACTGGTGGTGGGTGATGCACGTGGATGTGGGGTTCAAACTGCAGCTAATTCCTTCAGAGAGCTTACTGCAGCTGCTGCTGCTCTTCCCCAACACACTGAGTGAAACCAAATCTCCCTGTGTAGTCACTTCCTAACCTGCCAAAACCACCTGGCTTAGCCTGACCACGTTTAGAAGCCGTGGTGCCATTTACAGAGCAAACATCTGTCAGAACAGGAGCAACAGGATAACTGGGTATGAGGATGGTGAAGCTTTGGAGACAGAGACTTCAATGCCTGAAAGCAGCTGAGTTGTGATTGGAGCAGCATGTGAGACAGCAGCTGGAGGATCTGCAAGCACACAGCTAAATAGCAGTACATCTTTATGGAATTATTTAAGACCACTCCATTTCAAAATAATCACAAAAACCTGTCATTCCTCCTGGGGACCTCTGGGCAATTTGGCTGTGGCTGCAGGGGACTGGCACTGCTTAGGGATTGCTGGTGAGTGGTAATACCTGTTTGTTTGTGTGAGTGGTGGTGGTGATTCAGCCTGGGGTCAAGGATGTGCCAAATAGCACTAATCCCATAAATACAGAAGGAGATCAAGGTTTGGAGAATAGTTGAAAATAGAGAGAGTAGCATTTTTCTGCAGGGAGCATGGTAAACAGAAAATCTGAACAATGGGGTAATCCCATAGAAAAGGTAATCTGGTAAAACCATTTGATTCATAGCAGAATTTAATCTCAGCTGACAGAGATATGTAAGAGATGGGAGAAGACACAGCAGACTGAAGAGGAAAATAAAGGGAAGCAGGTGATGAAAGTCCTACAAAAAGACTGCTGATCAGAGAGGCTACTTGCAGCTACTGTCTCCAATTCTACCCCACAATGGCTCTCAGCCCCACAGACTTCTGAATGAAATGACTGATCACACTGACAATGACCACACTAACCTATCTCGGTCAAAATGAATAAAATCAGCCCAAAAAAGATTTTGAAACAGTAGATTTTGAACCACTGTCTTCCATCTACTTTGCCACACATCTTCCATATGGTCTCTGAGGTGAGGTCTACCTAATGTAATTTCTTACATCTAAGTAAATTTCAGCTTTTTGGTGAACACACATAATTTATATAAATAAACAAACACTCAGTTTCTGTCCAATGTGTTATTTTCACTGACGTTATAAAGCAGTGAAAGAACAGCAGTGAGGAACTGCAAACATAAGAATTATTAAGTCAGCAGAAATCACTGCAGAGAGGGACTATGGCTGCTGCCTATAAACACATCAGAGAGTAAAATTGCAGGAAAGGAGGCCAATACCAGGTCTCTCCAAGTGCTGACAGACCCCAGCTGGTGGGTTGTGCTGGGATGGGACCTTGCCTGTGGCAAATGGCATCCATCCTTCACCCTAGCATGTTGGCACTAGCATACTTCCAGCAAGCAGTGTGCACTGTGCACCAAACAGAGCACTAGGGAGGCCAAAGAGTGCTTGCTGCAGTGGAGGGTGTGTGGACAGGACTAATCAGTGGAGGGTGACACTCCTCAGTGAGAGGCATTATCAGAAAAAAGGCAGCAAAATGCAGCCTGTGCACTAGAGGATGTAAAATTAGGTCCTTAGATTCCTTAGTCCTTGAGTCTAACTATATAGATGTTGAAGGGATAATAAAACTTCAGCTAATAAGTGCTAGTAAATGTGACTTAACAGCTCCAATTTAATGATTTGGGGCTATATAGCATGACAGAGTTAGAGCCCCAAATATTTTAGGTGACTGGTCTCCATCATGGAACTTGATGATTTAGGTGATTTAGGTGCCAAAATTCCTTAAAGAAAGGGCTAGAACCTCAAAACAGGACCCAAAACAGACAACTCAGTGAGGAGCAGCCCAGAGCTGCAGAGCCCACCACCCCCTTCTAAACTTAATATTTTTTTCTTTGAAGCAACTCCATGAGTTTTTCAGAACTGTAAGGGAAACAAAACAAATTTCTCAAAGTCGACTGATTTCTGTCTTCACATAAAAGGTGGGATTCACATTCTTTACAGCAACGGATTAGACATGCACACACACACACTAGAAGAGTGCCAGAACCTCAAGGCAGTGGAGGTAGATGGAAAAGGTTTTTTTAAAAAAACTAAAATGGGATTTTGGGGTTTTTTTAATAATAGTGCATGTAAGAAGATACTAAATATCTGATTGCTAAGTGATTGGTTCTGGTGGAGACAAACTAGTGAGAAAGTGCAATTCCAGCAGAGGTGAATGACATGGCTCTGCAGTATATTACATGGCTCTCATCACTTCATGTGATATATGTGTGAATAATCAAAAACTTGAACCTGCCATGTTTAGTTTAGAAACAGGGAATTTGATTCCTGATACATAATACCTAAAAGCAAATACTTATCGGTCACACTAAATATTATTGGTATGGAATCTATGAAAAACAAAACAAAAACAAAACAAAACAAAACAAAAAGGAGACATGTAAAAGCTCCCAAAAGTGAAAGGCAAGCAGGTTCAAGTCAGCCCTTTCATTTCCTCTCCACAATTTAGTTGAGAACACAGTTAACTCAGTCAAGAATCTTCTTTTTTTTTCTTCCTTTTTATTTTGACAGGGGCTTTCACTCCCCCCACTGAAGGAAACTAAACTCAGAGAACTTTACAGGCATTTCTATTGACTCTGTGAATAATCTTGACTCTATGGATTATCCTCAAGCAGCTGTGGAAAACACAAAAGATTTCCCCAAACATAAGAAAAAGAATACTGATGCAGCCTGGGGCACGTTTTTTTTTTTTTTTTTTCCTCAGCTCTCAAGTGATTTTTAAGAGCCAGCCAGTTTGGAAAACTATGGATTTGTTTGTAAGAAAGGTAAACACTGCCAAAATCAACAAGTTCCTTCCTTAGGGGCCTGTAGAGCAAATTGGTTCACAGATTAAGACAGTTCAGTTAAGTCATGTTGGGGCTGACATGAACCCTTCAGGCTCCTTCACTTTTACCCCAGAAAATACAAAGAGAAGTGATAAGATTCTTATGAAGGAATTATACATAGTAGGGTCAGAGAAATTAAATAAATTAAAATTGATCACTGTAAATTTCCTGACAAAGGACTTGAGAAGCTTAACTGAGAGGGTTGGTAGGTTTACCAGTAGTCTCTTTTACACAATTTTCAGTCAAATAGGCTCTGTCTTGACTCTCTAGATTGGTATCAGTGAAGGATTTAACAGTGATTAGAGCTGTGTAAAATGATCTCATATGTTGTCACCTGCCAAAGAAGTGGCAGTGGATGAAGTCTAGCCCTATTCACAAGTCATTTTTCCAATCCAAACCAGGAAATGTGCTAAACAATCAGAGCCACAATGTATTACAGAGGTGGATTTCATCTTCATGAATTCACAGGTTGTGTGTCAGAGACAAAGTGAGATGGGAAAAATAGCATTTTACAATCTGCTTTGCAATTTCCCAGTGTTTTTTGTTTCAAAGACATAAAAGAATTAAGACAAACTGGTTTTTAATCCTGATAAAACGCTGAAACATTCATCACTCTCATTTCAAAAATCAAGAAAAATAGAGGGAAATAGAAACTCAAGTCTCATGCCAATTCTGGTGCCATAAATCACGAGAAAATTTTATCAGAAAAGTGTAATAGGAAGGTAAGGAAAAATTTTCAGGTTATTCTACTAAACAATGGTGCCTAAAACTTCAGCAAGCAGTTCTGAATACTTTGGCTGGCTGTAGCTGACATGGCCAGGTCATGCATAGTTCAGTTGGACTTTATTGGCATGACAACATCTTCACACACAGCTACAGGAAATCAGCAATGCAGCTGGGAGGGAACACAAACTCCTGACTAGCAATTGTGTGTATTAATGACAATGCTCTGCTTCCTAGTCCCTTACATCCTCACAGCATTTTTCAACCATTAACTAATGCATCAGTGAGATTTGTTTGAGATGGAGATGCAACAAGCAAGCTCAAAATGAGGAGCATGTAGGGCCACCATTTCAGTGGGAAAAGGTTAACTCACTCTAATTAAATCCCACAGAGCCTCTCTGTTCAGAAACCATCACATTTTAAAACCAATGAGAGTTAACATCTCATTAACAGGGAGGTTAGCTGCTGTAAGTCTGCTATATATAAACATTTTTAATGCTTATTTCTGCTGGGAAACATTGTAGAGGAATATTATATTCAAAAATCTTTGTCAAAAAGGCTAAACAACTGCTAATCACTGCATTTACACTCTCATTCTGATCTAAATTAACATAGTTCTGCAGACTTTTCCTGCACAGCCATACACAAGACCCTCCCTGCTGTCTAACACAACCAGAGGGAGCACACGTGTGCATCAGTCACATGGCTGACACCTCTGTCTTGGGACAGAGCTGTTGCACTTGCTGTCACCAAGAGGGAAATGTCAATCCTGCTGGCAGTGATGGTAATGTCCCTTGTTGTTCAGAGCTCCTGTGGACCCAGCTGTCTCTCCTGCTCCACAGCTGCAGGCACACATGCTGAGCATCATCAGGGATAAGGGCCACCAGAATTCCTCAGCTCCATGAGACTCAGGTACCACAGCACCAGCACAGCCTAAGCCTTGTTCACAAGTGGTGCCAAGTGTGGAGCTGGCATGTAGCACTGATCTCTGCCTTTTACCAAAGACAGGCTTCTTTGTATTATTCCTACCATCGTGTGACTTTCCTATGTTTTTTATTTATTATTGCCACAGAGAAAAAGGTTTTCACACGTTTGGTATATGTGCAGACACTAAAACTTTGCCTTCTCTTAGAAAGATATTTGATTTATATTAATGAAGTGCTATTTTGGAAGTGAGCAACTGACTAAGAAATTTTATTCAGTTAAAGAGAGACCCAAGGAAATGTACACCTCGTTTATGACTCATAGTCAAGAAGGAGGAAGAACTCATGCCAGCTAGAAGAGAATAGCAAACAGCAAATGTGTTGTTAGCAATTCACAGATATTATCCACAGCTTTACTCATTGAAGCACAAATTTACAATGTCACTCCTGGTTATGTGGCAGAGGGGCTTATTTCCAGCACAGTCATGGGTTAATAACTAGAGTTAGCTTGTAGCAATTGAAAAGTAGCAACAGGCATTATCACTGTTGTTATGGCCACAGGGTGGTAACAGAATTCAATGAGTTCTAGAGAAAAATACTCAAAATGTCAAAACATAAGCTTAACTGAAAAAAAGGCTGAAGTGTAAGCCCAACCCAGAGAATGGAAAAGTACTGGATAAAACACTGGAAAATATACTGCAGGGAACAATCCTGCTTTGGCAGTGGATAGGCTAAATGACCTAATACAACTTTTCCGTCTCTAATTTATACGATTCTATGATTCAACAAAAACAAACTGTGAAATTAAAAACTGAAGGAAGTCTATAACCTGACTACCATATTTTATAAATGTATATATACACGATTCTATAGGTATTTGAAACAGTGACTGTCTTGGCTCTGGTACTACAGAAGATATATGCAGACTGTCAGATTTCCTCTTAAAACATTCATCTGTCTGCCAGGCTGAGCAGATGCCAGCAGCCTCAGAGATAGACCTAAGAATAACCCTTCAGACACTCCGGAATAATCACTCAAACCAAAAAAGTCAATTATGGTGACTGCTACGAGCTAAAACTCTGTTTGCATTGTAGCAATCAAGGTAAAAAACAAAACAAAAAAGAACCCAAGAGCAAACAAAACAAAACAGGGACAGAAAGAAGGTTGGGCCCTCAGTGTCATCAGCTGTGTTGGAGAATGGATATTCCATAGGATGGGCACTTACTCATGTTGTGCTTCTCCTCTGTGGGGACACTTACAATTAAGTTCAACAACTGAACTGACAATTAATGAATAGACTGATCAGAAGATATAGCATTAAATTTGTCTCTTTATTGGATACATGCACATCATAAAAAAATTAATAAAATATGTAATACATCCAAGTCCCTTCCTATTCTTTTTTTTCTTATAAAGATATTCTTTTAAAGGAAATCACTAGTCTTAAGTGACAGCAAAGAGAGAGATATATATTTAGGTTCTCTTAGCTTAGTTTAAAAGTATTACAAATGAGAATATGTACTAACAAAGACTGTCCTGTTTTCTGAGAAGGAAATACTGACTTTTAAATGTGCTTCCCCATGCAGATAATCCTGTGACCACAGAGGTTCCTGCAGTTGTAAATAATTTGAGACCACCTGGACATGTCTAATGTAGATAGCCTGGGGAAATAAGTCATTCAAAAGAAAAACGAAGTCCTCTTATTTGAGTCCCTGGGTACAGATCTGTAGCTCTAAGGCTAATCAATTAGCTCCCAGCAGAAGAATGGGTGGCTCTGTTCTGGAGTACCAGCTTCAGTGCCTTTCTAAACACTGGAAGAGCCCTGTCGTCCTGTTTTAAATAAGGAAAAAGCTCCACCACTGAGGAGGACAAGTATATGATTTAAACAAATAGTTTATTAAAGGAGCAATTGTGAAAGAAAAGATTAATCCCTTTTTTTTAAAGGAGTGTTTGTGCCATCTGTGAAAAATAGCTACTGTGCATTGCCTTTCCACAACAGTGAGCTTCCAATTATTAAATAATGGGTTTTTTTCTCAAAGGAAAAAGAACACTAGTAGTGTTGAAAAAAAAAGCAAATGCTGGACAGACCATAATCAAGATGATTGCCACTAGAGTTGAATCAAACAAATCTTCTTGGGAAGGTGACGCAGAAGTTCCCTGATGGTAAAATAAAAATAGTAGATGCATAAAACCACAGGGGCCTTCAGCTGCTTTTAAACTCTTTTAAAATTGCTTTATTCATTACTGTCCCACTTTTTACAACTGTTTCAGCCCTTATTCTACAGCAGATGTTAAAACAGCCATCAAATTCTTACAGAATCTCACATCTCATGACTTAAGGATACTCTGAGATATTTAGGAGCCAATACTACTGATTTTGGGCTCCTGGGACAGGATTCACAGGAGAATTTTATTCAGAGCTCAGAGTTCCTACTGCACTGTCCTAGCTGATAGTGACCCTATCAGGATCACTCCTATACAGGAGGCCACAGCTCTCAGTAGCACAGGCAGCACAGAAGCATTAGCTGGACAAGACNGTTTTAACAAACTCTGAGATATTTAGGAGCCAATACTACTGATTTTGGGCTCCTGGGACAGGATTCACAGGAGAATTTTATTCAGAGCTCAGAGTTCCTACTGCACTGTCCTAGCTGATAGTGACCCTGGAGGCCACAGCTCTCAGTGGCACAGGCAGCACAGAAGCATTAGCTGGACAAGACTTGCAGAAGCCCCAGGAAGGAGCTTGATGCTAAACACAGAAATGCCACACCTTGTCTCCTCATTACAATCAGCTTAGTTTGTCTTTCTTCAGCTGCTGCATTTGTTTGGCCACTACAACTATATTTGCCTGCAGATATGTCAAAACTGTAAGTTAGATTCAGTTTTATAAGTTACAGATCTAACATAGCTGCTTGACTTGTGCAATTCTTTGGAATAGGGCATAACATGAACACCCCATCAAGTAAATCAGCAGACACATAGAAGAGAAATGCTCCACCAGGCTGAGCCAGAGGATATTTTGTGAGTTGAGCTTCATCTCACAAGCTGAGCAAAGCTCCTGGCTCCACTTGTGTTTCACAGCCATGAACTTTGCAGAGCCAGGAAGCTAAGCCTTCCACAGAAAAATGGAGGGAAAGAAGGGAGAAATAGAAGCCAAAAAACTCCCTTATAGTGTTATGACTGGGATATTTATTTCAAAGGTCTACATTCATATTCCTCTTAGGGTAATTGAATCTGAGCCCAAGCTCCTCTATGCATGTGCTTTTGGGTATCTGGGGACAATGTTTCTCAATTCCTCAGATCTTTCCTTTTCCATTAATTAAGTAGTCTGCTCTGTAGGGTAGTGAGAGGAAAGCAAGAAATTAAATAAAGGAAAAGGCTGAAGGAAAAAAACACCCCCTAACTTGCCAAACAGAACATTTCCCTGAGAAGTTGAACACCTGGAGCTGAAATAAAGTTGATGAAAATGGATGAACCCCATTTTCCAGGGCTACGTTTTCTAACCAGACCATCTTCCTGCAGCTGAGAGATGCTAAAGTAGGAAATTTGGGTCTGGACTAAGCACATCTACCCAGCAGGAAAAACAAGATATATTTAAGGAAATGCTACATGGACCAAAGTACTACTACTGCAAGTATTTTAAATAGATCTATACAGCAAAAAGAAGGAAAAACAGAGGATTTTGGTCAAGATGCACAGACAGCTATGACAATACCTAGTCTTTGGATTTAGGAGAAACAGGCTGGTGATGTGGATCTACACTTTAATGACAAGGGTTTAATAGGGTACCTTTGGGAAATGAGCCTACAAGTACCCATAGTGTGTTTGAAGAGGGACATGGGTTTTTCTGAAGGTGCCTCCACCGAGCAGTGCAGTGTCACCTGATGAGTGCCACACCTACAGGAGCTGTGCTGAGCAGGTCCAAGGGCCTCTGGCTATGAGAGCACTATTCTTCATGGGTGCCCAGCTTGGACAAACATGGCCCAAATTCTGTTCTCTGTTTATGATAGTTAACTACTACTTTTTATGCCCATATCTATATTCTTGCCCTAAGGAAGCTCTTAATTATGCTTAGCAGTATAGTGTGTACACCCCCATAGAAAATATTAGTGACAGTCCTTCATTAGTCTTTCATACCCATCTTCCCTATAAACTGGATTATATGGTGCAGTACACACAGTCTGAGTAACTAGGGTAGGAAATTTGAAAGAACATAAAATTCTCTTTCAAACAGTATAAGGTGTTTCAATATGTTATTTCAAACAATCTATGTTTTTATTATTTGTTATTTTAATAGCTAAAAACATAGTAATAATAAAACACCAATACTGACTTTTCCCCTCAGAAAATTGTAAAATTTGGAGAGTTTGGGACAACTTAGAACAATGACAGATTTTAGAAAGCTTTAAATATATTATGGAATGGAATGCCAGCTTTTCTCATACTTATAGATATATGCAATTTAGGCCCCTAGCTGCAGTGAACTATCTGGTTTTATGGAGTCTGTCCGGATATTCTGGATTCTTTGGTCTGAATGTACAAATTTTTTTCCCATGCTCAACTTTCTTACTGTGTGTGGTCCCACAGAAAGCAATACAACTCCCCACAGTAGTTAAACTGAAGATGAGTGTGATTTTTTGAGTGTGAGTGTCTCATGGCCTGAGACTGCATATTCCCGTGGAAAAAAAAGTGTTATCTAGGGAGAGGGAAGGTTCTCTCTAAATTGCCTTACACACTTATTATTCTGTGTAAAAAATGCAAATAAAATTATAGTGTCAAATTTTCCAGCTGAAACTGTCTGGAGGATTCTTTATAGGATGCCAAGAATCATAAGTCAAAAACCTTAGAATAGTCAATGAGTGTTTCAAATTAGTCCCTTATTTTCTCAAGTTGCCTGGGCAAGGGTATTTTACATGGCTCTTAATTTATTATCTTTCATAATAAGGAATGTTTTGCAGGAATATAACATTATGGAATATTGCTGAGCATATTATTAAATATAATCATCAAGATTGTATGGTCATGTCTATCTGTCTCCAAGATATTTGGGTAACTGGCAGTTTCATTCTTCATACATTTCAAACTCTATTTATGTTGTTAAAAGAGCTTAAGAAAATGGGTGCTCTGGTAGGTTACCACTGCTTTTCCTTGCTGGAGGGCAACAAGTGCTGAGTCAGAGGGACCATGAAGAAATTCCAATAGTCCAGGCCATTATATTCATCTCAAATGAGACAAAAAGCCCACATTTGAAAGAATTATTAGTATCAAGAATGCTGTTCCTTTTTATTAGTGTTTGGGTTTTACATAGCACCAATTTAAAACAGTCATTCTTTTTAATTTACCATTGAGGGGGTAAAAAAATCACACAGAATCACATAAAATCAAGTTTAGTATGAAGCAATGACTGATCCCAAACCTTGCATTATGCAGAGGGAAATTGTGTAGTCAAATAACAGCTGCCAGCTGTGATTTTGAGCCAGAACAACAGCTTTTCTCAGCAGTGTGCTGGGAGACATCTCCAGAGTGTGTGGGATGGCTTGCAGTGCTCAAGGGGAATGGGCTGTGTCACTTCAGTGAGGAGCAGAGCACACTGAGGGAAGGTGGAAGCAGAAAGATGGGGACAAAAATAGGTACCTGTGCCCTGACTTGCCTCTATGTAACCCAGAGAATGTAAATCATCTGCATTGCAGCCATTTTTAGGATTTTTGCCTTCCTCCCACTGCCAGACTGGAGCAGCAGCTTATGCAAGTGTGTCTTAGGTCTGAAAGGAGAGAGGAGTAAGAGCAGGGGCAGCCATACAGGCCAGTCACTAACAAAAGTGCTTCCAAAAGTCCCCGTGAAATATTATCTCTCACAGGCAGCTGTTCAATACCTCATGATGTGTTAGGCACAGCCTTCCTGCCAGCATGTTCACCCCAGCTTACTTCTCTTTATTAGATTGTGAATTCAAGAGCATTAGTCTCATTTCTCCACAGACAGCTTCCCTCCCCAGGGACTCAGTGCTGCTCTCTCAGCCCCCACGTACCCCAGCACCACCCAGGCCATCATTCACCTCAATATATCAAGCCCTCAAGTGCCTGGGAATGCACTCTGCTCCACTATATTCAAGTAAAACAAAGGTTTGTCTTATGCACATATATGTGCCAAACAAAGAGTAGATCACTTCTGCAGATGGCAAAGTTAAATTGGTTAAATTTGTTACCATTTTGGTTGGAAATTTCTTTTGTCTGCCTACATGGAAATCTTCTGTTTTGTGACATCTTTTGGTGAAATCTTCTGTTTGGATCTTTCAGGGATTTAAAGCCAGATGGATAAAAAATAGATCCTGAATGTTCCTGCTCACTGAGAGCAAGTCCCTTGTACCCCACCACAGCCCCAACATGACTGTGAGCTGGCACAGAAACACAAAACATGCTGAAGAGTTCAAGCCCAGCAGGATCCAACAGTTGTTAATCTGCTGGAGTTTTAACAAAAGAATGAAAAAGAAACAAATCTTCTGTGAGAGCAAGATGAATATACAAATAAGTTCCATGAGGAATAATTCAAAGGAAGTTTGGGATAATTTACTTCTGTTAGGATTAGTCAGCAGAAATAAAAATATATTTATTCACAGTCTTAAATCCAGGCTAGGACTAAGGGCCTGTTCCACAAGACTCAATCTGCCATATAACTGCAGTTTAGAGTAAGGCTTCAACAAATCTCAGAGAATATTTAATTACTCACCCCTTAGTACTGCAAACCCTTCTGTAAGTAGCCTCTTCTGTTACTGACATAAATGTAGATTTTTTTTTTCCTCAGAAAACTGAAAATAGAAGGTAATAATTCCTTGGTGAGTCAAGCTGAAACTTTCTGAATTATTAAACAGTCATTTAGCCAAGGTCCAAGACCACCTATGAGTGTAGCAGAAGCTCACAGGTAACATGGAGGAAGGGCGTAGTACTGATCTGTGACCTCCAGTTTTTATCTGTATGGTGTTACACTTACTGGTAATGGGAAAAATGAGTGTCCTGGAAAACATGGACAGCAACAGCTTCTCTAATTTGAGCTGCATCTGTTCACCACCTTGGGGGGCCAGAGGAGTCCTTGTTTCTGCCAGAGCCATGAAGAACATCAGGAGACACATACCAGTCTCACCACACAGGCCAAAGCGTTAACCAAAGGATGACTGTAATGAATGTCAGGAAGATCAAATCAGGGTCAAGATAACTTGGTGTCCTGCTTGCTTGCTGCTTACTCAGAAATAATTTCCTCTTTATGTGAGTTGTTTGCTCAAATGAGGTTTGTAAGGGCCCTTATCTGACTCAGCCCCCAGGCAATGATGTTTGCCTCACTGGGTAAAATCATGCAGTCTCTGAAAGTAGTGGGAACATTCCTTGGGATTTCAAATGTGGACAAAGCCTGAGGTAACATACACTATAGTACATATTTCCTTAAACTTCCCACAAATGAAAAAAACTGCCCATTAATAAAAATTAAAGTAAACTAAAATTATAATGATTGCAACATCTATTTTCTTCATGAAATTATCTGGTTTTGTCCTGAAGAGAAGCCTACCCATACAACTAACTTTATTTATTCTTTTATGCTAAAAGTCACTGTATTTCCCCATTAAGGGGGAGGACAAATATTGCATTAATTCCTAAGAAAAATATGTCAAGAACTTGATAATTTCATATATTAAGCAGATTGATTCAGGTTTCCAAAGAGTTTCTGCTCAGTTTTCAAGCCATTTTAGGCTTGCACTCACCTACCAGTTCACCCTTTTCCACACTGAATATTGAGCCACATGCAGAAAGACAGAATTCTGTATTTGCCATGATATGTGAGATATAAATATACTTTCATTTGTAAATTAATCTCATAGTCTAACTTTTCCATTGTCCTCAAAGTTTCTTAGAATAATTTATTTATAAATGTCTTTCCCTTTTTTGCCTTTCTTTCTCCATTTCATTGCTTTTTAGGTTCTCCATTAGTCTTCAGAGAGTATCTTATCTAATTTTGTGAGACTATGGGATAAGCATCATATGAACTTTTGATTTCACATTGTTCTCTTCCTCCATCTTTGCAATCCATATTTTCCTATTTCGTGTTTTAAAAGTGCCTTGGCTTTGCAGTAGTCATGAAAGATGGAATCATTCCCTGTGAGAGATTTCTAATGCTGGACTGCTGACAGCACAGAAGCAGAAAGAAAAATGTACAAAGTGTAACCTGAATAAGAATTCTGCTTTTCTGGCAGCACTTTCCACTTCTGCCAATGCAGAGGCAGCAGCACCAGCCCAGTTCACCTGGTCCAACCAACCTGCTGTGCCTGGTTTGTTGCAGTCCAATGCATATCTAACCATGTCTATAGATTTAGCTCCTTAGTATCTGTTTCTTTGCCCAGATATATAAATAGTGCCCACCTATTAGAACCTAAGTCCCTGAAGTATTCCTATGGAACAGATACCACAGAAATCTGCCTTTATGTTTGTGTTTCTTGGGAATTTTTTCACTCACTGATTAGTCATCACTCCAGGAAAGCACCATTCTTTTTTTTAGCATCAGAATTTAATTCTTCATTCACCCTATGCTCCTCAATAAACATGTTCATTTGGAGAGCTAGTTTTATCCAGCTAATACCCAACTGCTGCTGAGTTAATCAAACAGAAGCAGCAAGGAGGCAAAAACAGAGAACAGACCTGCCACTTACATACTTTGCAGCCAGTGATGGGCAGCCACCAAGCCTTGCTGGAGATAAACAGCTCAAAGATTATTCTTATCCAGATGATGTTTCTGTTCCTCTGTCTGTTAAAAAAAAAAATAAAAAATAAATTAAAAGGAAATTAAAAGGATTGAAACAACTTCAGATATGAGGCTTTAAAGAAGCATTTTTCAAATCTATTAAGAAAAAGAAAATAAAACAAACAGAAAACAAGCCTGTCCATCCCCATCCAGGGATGCAGAGATGCAAGAGACACATTGACACATTTTCAGACTCTACTTTGCCTCTCCCCACCTTCCAGTCATTTCTAGCCAACTCCCAAGTGATTTTGTTAGAGGTAAAGCAAGGGAAAATGAATTTTCCATAGAAATGGAATTTCTTAGGGAAGTGATTACTCACTCACCCAAAACACATCACAGAAGGACATTTCTTTCTGCCCATGACATTCAGTTTGACCATGAGCACACTTCTGTAAGACTTGAGACTTCCTGAAGCTCTGCTGAGACTTGCAGGATATAGTGTTCAAGCAGCCCTATTCAAACTCAAGACAGAGCTTTTGCATTCCTTGGCCATCTTATTGTTCATTTTCCTCAATTTATAGCACTCTTTAGAGGAGAAATTAAAAGGACAACATTTCATTCAACAATTGCTACAATCAGGTGCAGCTTAAAGAGTTAACTTCAAAAGATGTTATTGTCATGACGCTGTTCAAAGTGCCTTCTTCACCTATTTGTGTATAATTTGTGTATAACAGTCTTCCAAATGTGCCTGGAATAAGATTTCCAAACACTGAGGTTTCCCTGAAGCACAGACCAACTTTCAGCCATCTCTAGGTAAAGCTAATTCACAGTCTAGTGCAAATTCCTTCTGGTCTAATTAGGTGACAGAGTTTGACTCTCCTTGTTTCTCACCCTTTCCTGTTCAGTCCTGTGCAAGATGGAATAGAAAACTTAATTTTAGATGTTGGAGAACAGCAAACTGAAGAGCTGTTAAAGAAATCAAGCAGGCCTCTTAAAGAAACAGATTTTTCTCCCATCAGACAAAATCCTGTGCAATGGAGACCCATTAAATGAACACATGAGGAAGCTGGTCTGTAGTGCATCCAGCACAATGGCTGAAGGAGCACTGTTAAATTTATCTATCCAACCCAAAATATACCTCACATAATGTGATAGACTGCTCAAACAAGTATCTCTCACTCAAGAGAACTGCTAAAGTATTTTGGTGCAATGTGGATACATATTTAACAGATTTATACTTCAGATGAATAACCCTTTAGAGGTTTACCATGCTTATGGTTTCAAAATCAGGATGTAAGTCTACTGACTACTAATAGGGACTTTATTGATGCCTTTTCCAGTGCAGAAGAAAAATTGTGTATTACACTGGTATTGACTTTCACAGCTCCTGACTATTCTTTGTACGTGTTTCTTGTTGTTTTGAGGGGACTTCTGACTTCATTACATTCCTTATGCAAAGCCAGTAAAGCTGTCACCAAAGGGACTTTGGGTACCAAAAAGTTTATTTGAAAAAGAAAGTAAAGTTTTATTTAAAAAAAAAATTCCCTCTTTTTGCTTTCTGAATGAAGCTATTTAGGATAAAAACATATTTCAAGTGTCAATGGGACCTCTGGAACATTATTGATTTTAATGAACTTTATAAAATTTTTAAATTACAAGTTCCCTAAGCATCAGTCAGTAATCAATATCTTTGTTAATATTCCATCATCTATGAATTATGTGTATATGTTTTCTGAAGAAAGTTCTTGAAAATAGAGACTCCCTACTGAACAGGAGCTATCTCAGACTTTGAGAAGGACAAAATTCAGATCCTTTCCTGGAAACCCTGCACTGCAGTCATTCATAAAGCAGACTATTCAAATAATATAATGTCAAGTCAGCTGACCTCTACTGTCAAACAGGAATGAAAAAGAAAAGCAGCATCTTAATTAGGAAGGCTCCAAATCATATATAAATTCATAAATCAATGGCAATCACTCAGGAGCTGATAGGGAACCAGACACTTAATCAGTGAACTAAAGTAATGTGCTTCATTCAGCTGCCATTCTTAAACAATTTCTGTCATGTATTTTGCCACAATGTTCAGACATGAAGCACATTTCATGATATAGTTTGGAAATCCCAGGGGTGTGAATAACTGCAGCATCCTTAGAAATTCCAGATGCCTTTATTATTCACATTAATCATTCTTTCTCCTAACCTTAGCACAATGAAAAGATTCTGCAGTCTTCAAAATGTCCATCTCTCCCACAAATATCTTCATATTCTGAAAAAATTACAAACCTGGTTTAGGGTGGAATTCAAATTTTCTCATTAAATAATTTCCTGGAAAAAATAAATAAGGAATTAATGTTTTTCTGTTTCCTGGTTGATAAAGGTTTTCCACAGCAAATGAAAATGGCAAAGCCTGTTCATATGGGAAGTCAGAGAATTTTGACTTTTTTTCCTATTCAAAATTATAGATTTTGAAAATAGCAGAATTCTCTTTCAGACAGTCACTTCCACAAAAAATCTCTGCTCTGCCCATTAAGCACAAGAAGTTATCCAGATTCTCCAAAAAGTTGACATGTATCACCCGAAAAGGCGCCATGAAGTATTTTGTCTATATCATTATAACAAAAAATGTGTTACTATCTTTTTGTAGTGTCTAGCAGTACCTTCTTGTCTTAGAGTGGAAATGCAATGGAAAAGAGAATTCCCAGTAAAACAACTTCAGGAACTACTGATACCATGAGGCAGTGTTTCCTAGACGTACTGACATAAAACATAGCAGAAGGGCGAAACTTCCAATTTCAGCAAAGTCAGGACTTTTTCCCCTACAAAATACTGACATTTCAGCAAAAATACATATGATTTTGTAGTGTGTTTGCATTTCACTTGAAAAATAAAATGGGTAGGATGAGTGTTTCCAGACAAGCTCTCTTAAGGAGTGAAAATGGTTGGCAGAAGTTCAGTTCTAAGACTGTTGCTCGTCGCTTCGGGACACACATCTACCACTACAGAAGCAGACATTCTCCAGATCTGGTCTGAGAGAGCAGTAAAAGCTCATCACAGCAAAAACAATCTGACTTTCCTCCAAAAGAGAGAAAACAGATTCACCAAGCAATACACCACCTGGAATGGCTCTGCAGGTCAAACTTCAAATGTATTCTATGAGAGAGGAGTTTATTTTCTTTTTGCTTCCAAGAGGCTCCTTATTAAAACAAATCTGTTTGTGGGATTTATGGCACCTATACCCATTGACAGAGTCTGCACAAAGCCACTTGTGTGTTGTCAGGCCATTAGATATGCTGCTGGGTGAAGGTACAAAGAAGACATCACCTGTGCAATAGATTTCTTCACCCGATGACAGCATTTCATTTTTTCCCCTATCTGGAGACAGAATGAATACACCAAGGACCTTAGAGAACAACTCTATGAGATAAGATATAAGGGAGCTTTTGCCAGCTTAAGCCAATACAAGGTCCAGTGAGATTTTCCAGCTGGAATTTGCTTTTTCTGCCTCATAGGTGAACCCCAGCCAACGTGTGAATTTGTCATCAGGCACTAACAAGTTGCTGTTTGTTTTGCAGACTGCCCATGTCATCCCCGGTAGGAGGAGCAGAGTGCAGAGCCAGAGGTCTCACAGCTGGTGCAGCAGCCCCCACTGGCAGACAGGAGCCAACTGCTGGGATTCAGCCAGTCCCTGCTCCCCACACAGGCTGGTCCTGCAGCACAAACTTGCAGCCAGGTCTCTTTCCACTGTTTTGCCATGCCTGTGCTCTGTAACCCCAGCTTCAGGAGGGGTTCCCTTTCTATAGCCACAATTGCTCAGTTCTAGCATAGAGCAAGGCAACAGACCCAGAAGTCACCCAAGACCACCAAAACCCTCTCGGGTAAAATCAGCCTGCATGTGACAGAACTGTGTCCTGTCCTCACATACTCTTAATCAATGCCAATTGTTCACTTCTTTATAAGGCAGTATTAAGAGATTCTGTTACACATGTTGCAAGGACGTTGTAGTTCTTTCAATTTCTCAGTCTACAATAGGAGTTATCTCCATAGACCTGCAAATGATGATAGATGAGTAACCTAAAGCAGGAGACTTCTATATTGTTTCAAGAATATCACTGGAAGAGCTTTCCCTAGATTTCAGAGCATAATTGTCAAGGTTTGGTTTTTTTTTTTTTTTTTAATAGATATATTTTTGTCACTTATACATTTCAAGAGCATTACCACAAAGAGGAATCCTTTTTGCCCTCTCATATTCAACATTCATGTGGCAGTAGTCAGCAGTCCTCTGTCCTCTCCTCTCCTCTCCTCTCCTCTCCTCTCCTCCAGCTGAGTACACATATTTATTTAACAAGTCTACCCATTTTTAGCTCAAGAAAAACTTTATAATGGAGGAGTGGAGCTAAAAGAACTCCTAAATAGGCTATTCCTCTCTCCTTTTTTAAACTTCTCTCCTTCTATTTCACTTTGGTGAGCTGTGATGATGTCCCTGACTAGTCTGTAACAGCCTGACCTCAATCCCTCATTTGGTCTAAACATCACCAGATTCTATCTGACACACCAAGAACTAAGTATGTGATGCTTTACCATCTCTTTCCCCATCAGAACTGCAGACTAAGTACTTATATGACAAGACCATGTGTGGAAACACTCTAAAGACATCCTCCTTTAAAAAAAAAAGATATATATATATATATATATATGGAGGTTTTTTTCTATTGCTAAGTTCACTGGGGAAAAGAAAATTAAATTCCACTTCCAGGTCTCCCTATAAGCTGAAATTAGAGGATGACCCCATAAGCACAAATATAACATATATGCCTTTACCAACTTTATCAATGAAAAAGAAGGGGAAGAAATAATTTTCTTCTGCAAAATAAAAAAAAATGTCCCATACATTGTCTGTGACATTAACCTTTTACCAAACACAATTATGTAGCAGATTGCTGTAGGGACTGCTGCAGTGACCACAAAACAAAAGAGCTAGATCTGTAAAATGAAATTGAAGTCTTGCATACATCCCTGAGAACAGCCCTCTTTCTCTCAAGGTGCCTGTCTGCCTTCTTTCCTCAGCCCTCAAGGCAGAGAGGAAGCCTCACCTCAGGTCTGTGTTGCCAGGCAATGAAGCTGTACTGTAGAGAGGGGAATTCTGAGTCTCAGCTCTCTAACTTTCTGCAAAACGCATCTGTAGGCAAAGTCAAAAATGTATTTTGAGAAAATTCTCCATGGCAGTCTTTGCTCTGAAAGATTTTCAGGCAGACACAAGAAGAGGTGTAGAAATCTTACCTGAGCATCCAAAATTGCGTTCAAGAAAGTACAAGGTACATAAGCACCCTTTTTCTGGCTGTCCTCATGCCCCTGTGCCTTCCTTGAGTTGCTTCTGGAAACCTGAGCTGGGTGAGTGCCCCGTGTAGGAGCATTGCAGATCAAAGGGTGCTCACCCAAGGTGGATGGGTGTCCAACATGATGGATATCCTGTCCACTTCTCAGTGAACCCAGAGTGTAGCTGTCAGCTTTACTCTCTAGAGAAGATCCCACTCTAGAGGAAGGGAGAAGGAAGGCATCAGGCTGCAAGACAAATATTTCTTATTTCTCTTGAGAAGAAACTAATTCCTGAAACTCAAAGAAGGTGTAACCAAGTTCTGCCACTTGCCTTTAAAGTGACTGTTTTTCTCTCTTAATCTTGATATTTTGGGGGGTTTTTTTATCATTGCACACAGTCAGAATTTGTCTTGGGACATGATCAGTTCCAAGTTTTGTGGGATAAGAAGGAGGAAAGAGGCAGAATTTAGGTCACTGGCTGCTGTTGGCTAAGCCTTCCCACTGAAACCAGAGGGACTTTGCCTAGACAGAGGACAGAAGGTGAGGAGGAATAAAGGCACATCTGAATCTATACTGTGTGGGTTAACAGGTAGGGTTACCCTATTACCCTCTCTATTTATAGAGTAGAGAATTTGCACATTGACCAGCTGCCCTGGCAGACAGCAGCACAAACCCCTTTGTATGCAGAGGGGAGAGGAGGGCTGCAAATTAACTTCCTTTAAAGCCAGGACAGCCTTTTGCCTTGGTCAGGTGAAAGACAGCAAGGATCTGGATGCTCTTGTTCTACCCATTATGTTTTTTTCCATCTTGCATTTTACAGATGCTCCAAATGAAGGAGAAAGGTTTTTGCCTTGAGGCTCCTTCCTGAGTTATACAAAATGAATTATGACTTTATTCAAGAAAATAAAGTTATCTCTTGACAGGAAAAAAAGAAAGAGGGAATGTCAGAGATGCAAAAAAATGCAATTAATGTATGGACTTCATGACAATAAAATAAAATAAAATAAAATAAAATAAAATAAAATAAAATTATAAAATAAAAATCAAGACAGCACATTGTGTCTTGGGTCATTTAAAATCAGTGCCATTTTTGTTCTCAGCTGTGTACTCTGCCCTGAATTCAGAGCTGTCATGGCTCTTTGTTCTTAAATCTCTGTGAAGCATTGCAAAGATGGAAGCTGTTCTACTTCTCCACCCTCACTGCCTTCAGGTTTATTCTCCTTCCCCCTCTATTACTTCTCTTTGTATTTTTTTCTTTAAATCCATTCCTCTTTGCTTTCCCCTTCAGCTGCCCACTCCTCCCCAGTCACTTTCAGCCCTGCCCACTAGTCTCTGCTCCCCTCAGCTCCTCATATTTGCACTTGTCTTTGCCCTTTCCTGTCTTGTGCTTCATGCATCTCACCTGTGCTTTCTTGGTCCACAACAGCAGTTTTACCTGCTGCATTTGAGCTTTAACTAACCTATAATTATAGTTCACATTGAGAGTAGCCCAGTGTTTTATCTTACAGAAAGCAGGATCTCTGCTATACATACAGGTTGGAACTGTCCACACACACTTTTCTTGTAGTGTACTGTACATGGAAAATAAGCTAAAAAGGTGTCATTTTGATTTGCCCATTGCATTCAGGTGTTCTGAATTCATTCACACTGGCTATTACAGGAACCAAACTGGACCCTAAGTGAAAGTATTGCTGGTTGGGTATTTTGCTGGGAAACTTCTTTTCCAAAGAATGGTCATTTATCAGAATCTTTCTGCAGCAACACTGAATATTGAAAATACTGAAAAGGGGGGATTTTTGAGATGAAAAAGAGAAAAATCTTCTAGATAGTTCGTTAAGACAATTGTTCTTTCATTTCCCTCATCTAGACTCAGCTCTTGTCTGACTGCTTAAAATGGGTTATTTGAATCCTCATACCATATCTGGAGGAGCTTCAACCTATTCAGACAAGATTTCAGTTGTTGGTTTGCTGTCCCTGATTGAGTGCTGGGATGGTTTTGGTCAGCCAAAATTAATTTCCTCTACAGTGGCTAGTATGGAGGTATGTTTTAGATGTGTTGTGGAGTTTGGAAGATGTATTGTAAAGTCTTAAGTTCAGGAAAGACAAAGACCATGTCCAGCAAATATTGTCCTTTCCCATCCTCATTAGAAAAATGCACGTAACATTCTGGGCATTAGCTGGGAAAGGCCATGATCATTTTTTTTACTACTTATATTTGACCAATATTTTCATTTTGCCAATCCTACTTCTTGTTATTCAGCAATAAAATGCACACGGCATTTAGCAAGAATATATTCTGGAAAGTTCTTGCGAAATTTTACAAAACAATTGTCAAAAAATTGCTATGTATTCTCTATATTTTTTCTTCAAAAAATCACAGGGAAATGATTACATTTCCTTTGCCACTGCATTTGATTCATGCACTGTGGTTCAAATTCTGCACTACTAGACATAAATGCTACTGTGCAAACTTCATTTTGTACTAGCAAAGATTTTGGTCAAATATGTAAGAAATTCTTATAGTTCTGCTCAAACCTTCTTCTGCTGTTAGAGAAAAGACAGGTGCCAGACTCTTTTTGGGGGTGCTCAGTGGCAGGACAAGGAGCAATACCCATAAACTGAAATGCCAGAAGTTTCACCTCAGCATGAGGAAGTAGTTCTTACAATGAGGGTGGCAGAGCACTGGAACACCAGGGAGGTGGTGGAGTCTGCCTCTCTGGAGACATCCAAAATCCACCTGGGCACATTCCTGTGTAACCTGCTCCAGGTGACCCTGCCTTGCCAGGTGGGTTGGACTGGATGATCTCCAACCCTAAATTCCATGATTCTGTGAAAGATATTTTTTCCAGAAAAGGGACATGTATTATGCTATGCAAAAATAGCCTTGCTTGTTATTCAGTACAGAAGAAGTTAAACCAGGACAAAAGTCTACTCTCTGAACCTGAGAAGTATTTTTGGAGACACTGCTTTGGAAAGGGGAAAACCTGCTTGGTTTTTGTTTAAACTAGAACCAGTATTGTACTGACTGGCTTAGGTTTTCAATGCATTTTCCAACCTGTTGGACACCTTCCACAAATATAAAAAGACACTACAGATATAAGTGAAGAGAAAGAGAATGTTACTTTTGTGCACAAATTCCTCCCCGGGGGTTTATAAAGAAGGTCTGTACACATTTTTGTGTAAAGATACAGAACAAATTTACTACAACAGAGAGGAGCAGTAAAAGCAAATTTATTATCATTTTTATCATTCCTGACAGTATTTCCAGCAGACAGCCCAGGTCCATGAACTATGCCTCAGAGTTTCCACACTCGAGAAAATTTGGGAACTGAAATTCATTGTTCCTGTCAAAGTGGTCCAAAAGAATGGGCCACCTCTTCTAGTACACACTGTGTTCCTGCACACAAAGTCAGAGAGAGAGAGGATCTGGAGGAATGTTTTTTTCCAGAAGCAAAATTAATTTCTTTTCCTGATGACTTTAACTGAAAAACTAGATCGTTTAGTATATTATTTTTTTGGGCTTGGGGTTTTTAAATTGCTAGTTGCCTTTTTTTTTCAGATTGATGGTTCTTTTCCTATCTGTTAACTCTGGATCATTTTTATTCAGTGCCACTGCCATAACAGCTCAAAGTCTGAGGACAGGGGTTGGGAGATAACACCAGTTTCACAAAAACAGAATCCTCTGAGCCAAATACTCTTCCAGACGCAACAAGCCCGGGGATTCTCACTGTTGCCACACAACAATATTTCTGCAGTATTGTCTTCATCCTTGAAATAAGCCTGTCACCTACTCTCTAAGAACTGAAGAAATATATTCTGTATCTGGAATGAGAAAAATTTGGAAAAAAAACTTCCATTGCAATTAGTTTTACCCATCTAATTTGCAGGCATTTCTGATCTACTCCTCATGGGTCTAATGGAAAGCATGTATTGCTGTGTATGGCAGCTCATACTACTGCATTGTTATGCAGTGCAAGCCTAAGAGAGTTCAATAAATTATTAAATTCATCCCTAAAAAAAGCCTTTCTGAAAAACAGGACTATTTCTGTAATATATCAGAAGACTGAGTCTCCTTTTCCATTGGCTGAGCTTACTGACCAAATTCTGCCCTTTGTTTAGAATATAACATTTGTTTGCTCTCTAACATTAAGCAACATTGTTCCATTTCAGCTGCAGTGCTTCATACCTCCACAGTGCCACTTTCTGTCTTTTATGTTTAAGTCACATTTCAACACCCCACACTTGGTGCTCAGATCCTAGATTCTATCCACAGCTGAAAACTGACTTGTCAGGTGAAACTTTTTTAAAGCCGAGTTATAAAATAAGTGGGTCTAGAAGGAAGAGTATGCACATAAATAAATACAAACACATTTATAACTAAAATCTGACAGTTCCAGGACTTACCCAAAACTCCTAAACTGTTACTTTCAGTTGACTCCAATAATTTTTGAATATGTCTGCTTATAAAACTTATTAAGGGGAGTTTCATTGCTGCATTCTCCAGCTCTCCTGCAAAGAAGAAACACACTGAAGTGAATTGCTTCTGACTTGAATCTTCACCAACATTGTCTGTCTTTTGGTGGCCTGTGAATGCAACTATAATAGTACATTTGTGTTTTGATGTTCCCTCTGAATTCTGAAATATATTTCTAGAACCTCTTAAATCATCAAGAATTAGGAAAACTCTTCATTTTCCAAACAAATTCTACTAGTGTTCACTGAGTAAAAAAGTAAATGCACTTTTCAACATGACTGAAACTTCTCTACTTTCCAAACAGAAAGATAATGTTGTCCAGAAACTTTTTTTAAAAATATCAAGGATGCCTGGATGTTACAGTATTTTTATTCCAGCTACCAAACCAGTTAGATCACAGAGATCTTCTGGATTTGTGGCAGTCATGATCTTCAGAAAGCATTTGACTTTTCTCACAGTGCAGCAAATGCCTTTCCCTGAGACTGAAAGTGAAGACAGTGCAGTACCTATCTGCACTGTGATACTCAACTGTAACAAATTGGACCCTCCACTCCTTTTCCTGCAACTGATAAGCATCCTGCATGAAATTTTGAGGCTGTAGAGGACTCCCCATATGTATGGCAACACCTGAAAATTTTGATGCAATTTTATTTCTCCTTTGGATGATGGTATTTGTTAGTAACTATCATATCTGTGAAGGAGAAAACAAAATCAAGTAAGCAACAATGTAAGAATCAAGTATCTAGAAAGTGCATGATTAAACTGATGAGTTTCTTTTGTACTTATCACCATGATTACATGTCAATGTATGCACTGCACTAGATATGCACACAATTAATGAAAGTAATTTCATGAGAGTATTGGAAGGTTCTTAGAAAAGTTTAAAAATTGGACCAAATTCAGGCAAGAGAAGAAAACCAAATTAAAGGGATTTTACAGGCAATTCATGCATGGAAGGAAAGAAATCCCCTTTATGACTTGATGAAAACATTCGAGGAGAATCCTCATCCTTCTAACTAATTGCTATTTTTGTCAGAAATGTAAGCGATTGTCATGGCACATCATAAATTACTGATAACATATCACCAGTGAACATTTGTAAGTGAGATAAATGCAGAAAGTATTTATACTGCTTCCAGACCAATTAACACTCTGCCACCCTACACCACCCAAGTTTGCTGGTATTTGAGCTATTGACAATTTGAAGCTGCTTGTCTTTAAATAATCTTAGCTGTTGTGGGGTATTATTATCCCAGATGCAGAGCAGAATACCAAATCCAAGTCAGTTATGAAATTTTCCCCCAGCTCCCTCAAAAGGGGCCCTTGTTGACTTCTCCAGTGCTCTGGCAGCCAGCACCCACAGTTGCTCTGTGGAAAGATGTGAGTCATGCCCAATCCACTCATTGAAAATTCTGTCCAGCTCAATAACTTCTGGCAGTCATTTCAGCCATTTCTGGGTGTCAGAAGCACAGGCTGTTTTATCTGGATGTTCTCTGTGGCTTTTCAAGTGGAGGAGCTAGATTATCACCACATTCCCATCAATCAGGTGCTGTTCACCAAATATTACATATGAGCCCAGAAAGATCATTGTAAAGCAATAGACTGGTTTTGCTGCTACAATGGCTAACCATTCAGGCATTACATGATAATTTATTGGAAATTAAGGAATTTTAAGGCAAAACTACAGTGATTTCCTACAGCACTGTAGGAAATCTCTGAACTATTCTAACATGGTGTGACTCAAATCAATCCTTGAAATTGTATTATAAGAATTCCCCTTTCTCTAGCAAGCTCAGACAACCCATTGACTGACACTGCCTGAGATTCCTTTTTGGAAAGGTAAGTCTGTCTTCCACCACCCACACTGCTTCTTACAGCTACCTTAATGCACACAAGGCTTGTCCTGAGAAACACCAGGAGAACACCAGCCCCTTCGTTGGGAGCTGCTAGATCTGATTAGCTCCCACCAAAATAATATTCCCGTTCTGTTCACCATACACGTGGAACTAATTCAAAAATCAATCTACAATTCTATCATCTACTGCAGCAAAATGCTATAATTCACCACTTCTAGATAGATAAAAATAGTATGATACTATTAACCAAATGGCAAGCCTTTAAATTTTCACAGCCTTCTAGGCTGCATGACATACACAGTGTGTCCTTAAGTGCCTTCTCAGATCCAGAGGCTGGAAATGTTTTGACACCACTTTGAATTTATTAATAAAAACATTACTAAGGCTAGGGAAAGAAAAATAAAAACTGCAATTTTATTGTTCTTTCTGTTTTCCAATGCTTCTGCTCATCACTCTACGAAAAAATTTTGATTTCCTAGGCAAATGTCAAGCCTGTGACAATCTCCCATCCTCAAAATGCAAGATAACCTTTTAGAGTTTTCTGCAACACCTGCATATGTCTACATTTAAAATAATGCTATTGGATACCTCAGAAACAACACTGAGGAGTCCTGTCCCCTTTTAATACTTTTGTGAAAAAATTGCAATGCACTTTTAAGTACTTAAGATGATCACAAACCCTGCAAAACTAGCAGAACCCACATCTGACCTGCAGCCATACTTAGCAAAGCCATCTCTGAACGTGATTTTGACAATTTGCCAGATACAGGTTTTTTTAAAACTATTTATGTAATATGATATTTGGAAATGGCTATTTAAAGTGATTTCAAGGGAGAGAAGAACTTGCAAAAAATGTAACAAAACTTTTTCAAAGCTTCCATTCAGCTATCTCAGTACTTCTCTGCTTTGATTCATCATAGCTACCTTTAGCCAACTAGAAATTTAATGCTTCATTTAAGGTACCCTTTCTCATTTTGGTCAAAAAATATATCATTACTTTACCTACAATTCAATTTCAGATTTTGTATTCTTTCTGAGACAATAGAACCAGAGGGTATTTCCAGTCAATCATAAGGCACCTATGATTCAAAATTCCAATAAAATTAGATGTGAGCTAGATGTCACCTCTTTTAAAGGGAATCAGGCTTTTAAAGGTCAATGATTCCTTTAAAGCATTCCCTTTTTGTTTCCTGTAGCATTCACATTGCATTACAAAAAATTTCTTTGTTCAAAGACAGAATTTTTTAAAAGATAAAATGCATTCTCTGAAAAGGTACAGTTAAGAGATAGCCAGGAATGTACTTCCAGATTGTCCTGGCTCTGGATACAACTCAGCAACACTATGTAGTTATACCATCATCCAAGTCATGCAGCTGTGCACAATTTTATCAGTTTAAAGCAAAACAAAGCTTATTACCCAGTCAAGAATCACTGGAGATCCACTCACAGCATTTGCATGGCAACAACAACTCTGCACTTCAGGTTGTTGTTCAGGTAGGAGCAATGTGCAATCAATAAGTCACACTGAACAGGTTTTTCCATTAAGCACTGGCTTTCCCTCTGATTGCTTCTGACAGATGCATTCCATTGATTGGTCTGGTACCACTCAGATTACTCTGTGCAGTATTCCTTGGTATTAGACAGGCATTAATGCTGCCTATAATGAGTGCATTCCTAATTAGGAAATTCTAGTCTGTGGGCTGATTTCAATTCTCATTGATTTTGATTTTAATTTTCCTCCCATTATGAGAAAATTAGGTAGGCAGCTTGTGCATGGGTGTGTTATTAAAGTCAGGGAAGAAAATCAGTAGTGAGTGTTTATTGTTCTATCTGCACTTTCTCAAGGATGAACTCGAACAGATTGTTTGGAGGAAGGTTAATGAATTTAGTCCAAGGTTTACAGCAGCTGCCAGCACAGGGGGAGAGGCTGGGGGGAGCAAACTGCCTGAGGTGAGGAGAGGCTCTTAGAGTAGCAGGAAAGCACATGCTGAGAATTCTGCTTTTTTGACAGGTCAAGTAAAGTGCAATTTATGAGATCAATAAACAGACCTGCCATTATTATGGATTAACCAGACTTTCCTTCATCCAGAGGCTTCTGCTTTACTGGAGAAATTTTGTATTATTCTGAGACCTTCTGAAATAGGCAGTTTTAGTTGGAATATGCAGGGAAAGTGGGAGGGAAAAGGGAGACAGGATCATCACAAATTCATTTTTTCTTAGTGTTCCATCAAAACATTCCTATATATGTCTCAATACAGAAATTCTCATTTTTTCCAAGACTAAACTTATTAACCACACAGAGCTCCTAATGTGACCAAAATTAATTTTAAAAAATTAAAAAAATTAAAAATTTAAGATTTGGTTTCTTTACCCACAGAGAAATTTTCCTTACAATCTCTGCCTTATGCTCTCTTCCATCTAACACTTTCCCATGTGTCAGCCTGTTCAGTTCCCCACCAAAATAACAAAACAGGTGAAGGCCTCATGCATCTTTACTTTTTTTGGTGGTGTGCCCTCCTGAAGGTCTCCTGCTCTCTCTTTGGGACTGGTTAACATGCCCTGTAAGAGATGAAATCATGGTCCTTGGCAAGTGTAGGATGTGGTAGTACTGAAATAATGGGTCTGGAGCAATAGCAGAGTTGAGCAGCCAAATGATGAACACATGGTAAATTCCATGATTCTATGTGAGAGCATGAAGTTCAAGCTCACAGGAGGAGAAAAGTTATCTTCATTGAGTAGGAGCATACTGGGACACTGAAACCACTCACCCCTGAAATTATGGACTTGCATGAACAGCTCATCTTTAGCTCTGTATTTGTGAGACATTAAGAATTACACAGCTTCAGCCCTCATTGAGGTTTCTTAAAACTAATATCTAATATCAATAATAAAGAACCTTATTCTTTAATTTTTTAAAACACGTTGCCATATGAAAAAATAATGCTGTCTGCTTGAAGCCAAGCAAAACAATTCAGATTTGGAGAATAGATATTAGCTGTACAAAAATAATTTTAAAAAAAAAAATGACACCACTTGCATCAGACCAGAAAGTAAACTATCATTTCTTATAAGTTTGTTGCTAGATAGGATGAGACATGAACCTCATGCCAGTGTTTCATTTTAAATGGGACAATGGGATATATTTTCTTGTGAAGATTTTGGTTGAAGCAACAAAACATTAAAATAAAAAAACCAAAAAAAAACCAAAAACAACAAAAAACCAGCTGTAAACATTTAAATCATATATTATATATTTTATAAACAGATATGTAAGTTTGCACATATTTAATTTCTTACTCCAAGATTCTTGTTAATGTGTATTCATGGGGGAAGCTCTACTACCCGAAAAGTAAAAGAAAGAGAGAAAAACTAAGTAAATGTCAGTAAATATTTTTATATCTATTTTAAGTAGCTATTCTGTGCTGCTTAAATGCTAATTATTTGTTTAGGGAAAATGAAAAGTAGTATTTTATTTAATTAAATACATTTCAGTTTCAGAAAATGTCATTATCACACATACCATCTGGCTTGTCTTATTCAGGTATACTATTCATTCACTTTTATCCAAATTTATCCAAGATATCAGATGCCACCACAATCTGAGTATAATGACAAATATGTGAATATTCTTCTGTGTTTGCATGCTTTCACAAATGTCAATACAACTGTTGGGGTTATCTTGTCACCTAAGTGATCCTTTATTTTTTGCCCTTCTCCACGAGGAATTAAGCAGTCCAAACACCAAGAAAATAAAATATGCAAGTTGAAAGAGTCCCATGGTTTTCAGATGCAGTATTTCTTTACTGTTTTTACAATGGTGGTACATAGACTGCTACACAGGATGCAGGTAGGAGACTTCCAAGCTTACAGCCAGGTGTTGTATACTTATCTGTCTTACACTAACCTGGCCCCAAGGATCTGACTTTCAAACACTCATATTCCATGCCTGCAATTTTGGGTAGCTATTTGCCTTGTCTAATGCAATATTCACATCTCCTATTTTGCCACAGAAAACTTCTACTCCACGAGACACTGAAGACTTCTCACACTTCAGTGCCCTACATTCTATTCTTTAGCTCCCCATCACAAGCCTAGTTTTTTCCTCTAAAGACTAATTCCCATGCAAAAATTCCAAATTTTCATCATCTAGATAGGATAAATTTTGGACAAGACTGAACAAACAGAATAGAGGAGACCCAGAAGGGTTTCTGTCCCCACATCAGGTACCATTCATCATAGTTTAGACAATTCTCCAGTGCTGGAGGTGTGATGGAAGATTTGAAACATCTTTAATCTTATCTCAGTGTAGTTTTGGTACAGTGACATAAATTTGAGTATAAGCTGACCACCAGACACCAGGCACAGTGGCTGCCACACCCTTTTTGTAATGGTATGAAAGCAATCTCCTGCCCTGTCCGTGGTGTTACACACTTTGCATCTTATAAAGGTGAAAGGAATGTGACAAAAGAAGCTGTAGTCTTTTAAAAATCACCACATGGGCTAAATAATAACTTACCTGTACATTATATCTTTCTGTGAGATTTGTGGGTTATTTTCCCTGCCTCTTATTAGAAGTTATTTTTAAATTTGAATCACTTGCAAATCCCATTGTTTCACATGTGGAAATACAATCTCAATTATTGAGTGTTTCCTCAAATGGTAAAAAGTGCTGCTCTTAGTTAATCCTGTATGTGTGTTACAAGTTTCTGTGTGAGGCTGAGGGCTGCTGACCTGTTTGTTCTTCACAGTGTAAAGCCAAAATTCTTCACTCAGTGATCTTATAACACAATTTGAAGGGCTGATGAATGTGAGGAGACAGCTGGTGGTGTGAGAAGAATTGGACAATCTTTCATCTAAATATGCAGCACTGCCTGTGTAACAGATCCTTGTATTGCCTACTTAGGCTGTTACTGCAAACCACCTTCTAAAAATCATTTCAGTGTCTTTACTTTCAACAGCTTGTGAATTTTGGAACTGTGAAAGAATGAGATGATAAACCTGTGGAATCTCAAGGCCTGCAGAACTAAAATTTGGAAGAAGGTGGTCTTGCAGCACTTAAATGCTGATGAACAAAAAACAGTCAGGCCCCAGAGACTGCTTCAGTACTACAATAGCCAGCATGAGAAGGGTCTGGTTACTGCGCAGTTAGATATCAAAAAAGATCCAATAGTTAGAACACTACAGACTAATTTCTCTCTTTTCCACTACTGCTTTACTCAATTTTCAAAATTAAATGTTTCATCTTCAGCATTTGAAATGGTTTTCCATCTCAGAATTAAACTGGATTTTTAAAGAGGTTAAATAAGCATTGGGGAATAATGTCATTGTTTCATTTAATCAAAATACTTTTTTCTGGTTTAATGTTATTTCATTATATTGAGAAAAATTGCAAAGATTTGCTGTCTAAACAAAAACAAAAACAACAAAGAAACGAACAAAGAAAAAAAACCAAAACAAAACCAGTTACTAACGAATATAAATAAATGCAGAACTGGAATTAATTAATTGCAAGCAAGCAAAGATCGTCTTAAGCTAAAGAATAAAGTAAAAATAAATAATTCCCAAAGTTTGTTACAAAACCCATACTTAAAACTAGAGCTGCAGATGAAATTTCATAGATTTATGTAGCTAAAGAAGGACTCTCTTTATTGATCTGCTTTTATGCACTCTTGGATGCTAGTTTAAATACAGCTTCCCATCTCAGGGAGCTGCTTTCACATGATTATTGCACTCTACACTTTGAATATTATGTAGCATATTGGAGTGTGTATATATATATATATATATTAGCCTGCTTCTAATATACATCCAACCATGCATAGTCTAAGATGTATGAGATTTAAAAAACAAAGGTGGAGTTCCTTACTCAGCAGAGAAGAGTGTTCTGTCAGGCTTCACCTTCTTTAGGCACTGAAAGTTCACTGTTTTGTCTGAAGCTGCTGACTGGAATCCCTCAATACCAACACAAGCTCCTTTGGAGTGAGATTCCCCCATCTGAAATAAGGGACCCAAAGCAGGTCACCTGAATTACCTTCCATTCTTTATAGAGGAGACTAAATAATATACTGTGGACTTTTGGAAAGCAAAATTAAGATGAACTTTATTGTGTCTGCTACCATGTAATGTTTGTTTACAGCAACAGGCAAGCATAAATAAGCATAAAATTTAAGAAGCCAAATCCCTCCATTTTCTACAGATGTTAAGAGTTTCTGGGCTAAAAAGTGTTGTCAAAAATTACAGAAGTATTTATCCTTTTTATGTACACAGTCATTGTCAATGACCAAGCATCTAGGTTGCTGCAACCTATTCCCTTTATTATTATACTTGACTTTTAGTTGTAAAGTTTTTTTTCCCATAGTCTAAGTATTCAAAAAGTACCTCTACCTTGTCAGAAACACAAAACAAGTTTTTTGTTCTTACAAATTCCAGTGGCCACATTTTGTGCTGCATCTTTTTATGGCAAACAAATACACAAACAAATACACAGTCTTCTAGTAATACATCTTAAAACACAAACCTTTCCATGCTTCCTTTGAGAGGCTGAGTGTTCACAGTCCTACTTAGATCAGCCATTCTGTTCAAGTTCCACATTACCTCCCTGTATTTCTCGACTTGAAAAACCTGCTCTGCTCATTGAATTATTAAGACTTCCATCCAGATCTGTCCTCTATACTTACAACATTATTTTATAATTGGAAAATGATTTAGCAACAGGCTGTGAGTAGAAAAATCAATAGACCTTGATAATGAGATCTGTCCTACATGTTCCTAATCAATTATTTAAAAAAAGAAAGTATATTACAGAGGTGCTTCACATGTTACTAATCTTGCAAGCCAATGTTCGTTTTCCTATTTTACTAATAAGGTCTTGTGAGGAAGAGTGAACTCTGTTTAAACTATCATTCATCTTCATTTCATATCCTGCCAAGTCCCTAAGCAAGGCCAGAAGGTCACAAAGCTTTTGTGAAATAATAAACCATTCCTTACTCAGAATGTTGATGATATTATCTCCACTGATAGAGCATCTGTTTTCTACCTCATTAATCACAAACATTGCAATGCTATAAACCCTATTCTTGAATCTTAAAGAAACAATATTTAGCTTATTTCAGCCTTATCTTTTTGACAAGCTCTGCTCTGCCTACTGTAATGGCAGAACTGTTTTCCCTTCATGTCCTAATAATTCAGTATATCTATGTATAATTCAGTAATCTATACAAAGTAATTTTTTTTTGTTCTTCTTTTGATCAGATTATTTCACTTTTGGAGAAAAAAACTCCACTGAAATGCAGATTAGACAGCTTCTCTGTGATAATAATTTTCTTTTTATTTTTGCTTTGTTAAGTCTTTTAATACCCATGCAGAACACCTGGAGTACCAATATGCCATTTAGACCTTGACCTGTGCTGGGTGCTGCACTGCCTCACAAGACCAAGAGTAGAAGGAAATTCTGAAAACTCAACCTGAAAGTCATGTTTGGCTCCCCTTTATTCTGGTGTCACCTGTAACAAAGTGAAAGTTTTATTATTAATTTCTGCAATGCACAAGATAATTCAGCTTCCTCTCTCAAAATAATAGACAGGAATTTACAAGAATGTAGTCAGGAATACAGGTGATTACCATCATGAATACAAAGAGAAGAGTTTTTTTTAACAATTCAGCACTTTTTCTCTCAATTTCTCAGTATTAAAGCATTTTTAGTCCCATTCCAATTGTACAAGACTTCAGATATAATAAGTCAGACCTGAGAAAGAAGTAACAGAGAGCATGGCAGGTTCCTGAATAGGTGGTAGTGTTTATTGAGATGCATAATATGGTTTACAAAGTTCTTAGTATGCTGAATTGTAAGCTGTTACTCTTCAGCAGCACACTGGCACATAAAGCTTCCTGAGCAGGTAGGGATTTTCAAATGCCTTGAAATGTCTATTAATCTAAGTTGTGATCCAGTGTCTAGAAGTATTTGATTATTTAACTGGAAGTTATAACTACTTTGAGAGTCATATTGTCAGTGACCACCTCATACTTCTATGAGGCTTGTGTCTTTTATAAGAGAAGGCAAATGATTTATGAAAAAGGTGACCAGCTGGAGAATGAAATGATGCCCTTTTTTTGTCTTTTCTTAAACCACGTTTCTTCACATTTGTTCTGGTGTGAATGATTTGGATATAAAGGCACACCAACAAAGGCATGGAAGGTACAGAATTATTTGCTATTAATGGCAGCCACAGGAAACGCCATGAAAGAGGGTGCAAGGTCATCCTTGAAAACCAGAGAATCAAAGATTGTAGTTATTTTAAAAACTGCAAAATCACATTATTAATGATGCATGTTTTGAGATGGTTTAATGGCAATTACATTGTATTTTTGTTCTGGATTCTCAATTATCCATGACTTGGATTTCGATGAGCCTTTTAAAATTTCTCCACAAGAGGAGGACTGGAAACTAGCTTTGGTAACAACATCTGCAATTCAGCATCTGCTGAACAGAGGTTTGTAAAACCCACCAAGTACCGAGGAAACCAACAAAAAAAAAAAAAAAAACCAAACAAATTTGTAGGCAATTCCACCTTAAAAAACCCTGTTCTCCTAGTGAAAAAAGTTGATACCTCAACAAAAAGAAACATTTTGTTCAGGATTATAATTTTTACAGTCATTCTCACATACTCAAACTCTTACAGCTAACTCTTATTTTATTTGCATCAAGTCTGTTCTTGTTGTTTTGACTCAAATCAACAGCTGACCTCATTATCTTTATGATCCTCAGCTAGTCAAGTTCACAGCAGTACTCATGTCAATAGCTACAGCTGATAACAAACTTAGAGGTCATCTTCCTTGTGCTCTTATCTTTCATTTTGATTAAGTAATTAGGAATTTTATGTAGTCAGTGATTGAACTAGCCAGTGCTATGTTCCTAAAGCAATTAAAGAGGTCCAGGAGAGACTAAGCAATTTTTTGATACATGCTATTATGTTTCTGAAAATCAATCCATCCTTAGGAGTTGGGTCAGAGGGACAATTCAGGCACAGTTAAATATGTATTTATTTAATCATCTAATGTATTAGACACAAGCACAATAATTTATATGTCAAACTGCAAATATTAATTCAAAATAAACCTCATACAGCCCAGTGATGAGCAAGAAACATTTCTGTAGCACAGATATAAGCAGGGCCCAATATGCCATCAGTGGTGAAGGGAATTCTGTTCCAGATAAGATTCTCTTGTTCCCAGTGCTGAGCTTTTTGGGAATCATTTATGCTGAGATCAATTGCTGCAGTACAGCCTCTCATGAGTGGAGTTGCTGAGTCTGTGCACAGGCAGCCCCAGGAGAATTTCCTTCAGGACTGGTGGCATTCCCAACACCTCTCAGCAGGGAGCAGGGAGGAGCCAGAGCAATGCACAAGGTGAACAGTCTGAACTCAGGCGAGCTACCACAAGAGCTAAGACACACAGCCAGACCATAAAGTGCAGCCAAATGAACTATCTCACAATGAAGGAAAAAGGCTCCTTTTCCTGCCTGTGTGGAAAGCAAACAGTCAGGTATTGCCTTACCTCAAGTCACTTCACTCATAGTGTTGGACCACACAAGTTCCTTGATCATGTCATAAATTATCAAAACTGAGCAAACAGTTGACTTCAACCTTAGAATCTTTAAGAAAAGCACCAGATGTCTTATCTTTGGTCTTTCTTTCTGTTTATGTCTCTATTGTTAGAGTTTGACATTTTAACCTCACAGTGACATCTCTCCTTCGAGGAGGGCACAGTAACACACCTGTCCACAAGCTGAGAAATCCTGCTCTGGTTGATGATTACCACTCTATTTTTGCTCTCTCGTCCCATTTGAGTTACACCCAAAGAGAATTAGCACATGCACAACTGCAGGAATCTTGAATACATTTTGGTTTACTACACACATGCTAATCTGGCTCAGGAGCCCACAGCTGAGATAATACTTTTAAAACTGCTGAGTGCTCTAACTTTGGCCTGTGATACAGAGATGATGGAAATAACGTCTGGTGATAAGGTAAGAATAAGTTGCTACATGGAGAAATCAGTTTTCAATTAATTATAAAGCTGACAGAAAGATTAATAGTGTTGATGTAAGTATTTGACCAAGGCCATTTAGAAAGCCTCAATGTATCTCTCAAACCAATAGGTGAATATCACAAAATCAAATTTGCACAGTGCAACTGATTTGGCTTTGGAACTATTCCAAACCCTGACAAGCATAAAATAAGTGTAGTTACTAGCACATGTTTACACAGTGTTTTATAGTTTAGGATTGCAAAGTAATAATGATTTTGCCTTTCCAATAGCCCAGAAAAGTGAGCAGTCTTTAGGCATGTAAGTACTAAGACATTGAGAGAATCATCCCAAACCCTTTTCAAGGTATAGGAGAAAGAACTTGTTAAAAGTCTCATTTATGATACTCAAGCATTGAACTTCAATATTAATTGATTATTTTCCTCAACTAAATGCAAATACCCACTCCTTTACACTCCTTTAGATTTCTGTTAGTCAGCACTTGAAAACACCTCTAAAATCCCTGGTTTTGGCAGTAGACTGCAGGATCAGCAAGGCAGAACTGTGTGTGTCTAACCCTGCTCTAGAGCTCTAGGGCCATGTTAGCCCAGCATGACAGGGAGCAAATCTCCCCCACCCCTCACATTTTGATGAAGTTGTTGTTTTCAGACAGATGTGCTGCCAGCAGCTCACACTCTTCAGACACTCTGCAGTGCTCGAGCTGATCTGCACATCCCCCTGCGTGCCCGAGGAGCAGCTGCAGCTCTGTGCAAAGCTGACCACGGGGTTTTAGCTCGGGGCTGCCGTGTGCTCCTGAGCTGCCTGAGCAGCTCTGTGCTACCCCTGCTTTGCATGGACACATGAGATGGTGCTGCCCACAGCAAGAGTGCTTCCCAGATCATCCTTCAAATCATCATACACTGAGTTTTCTCCTTTAACTAATGCTACCTACGCCTGAAACCTTTTCTTCTGCCATTTGTTAAACCAAGGTAGCATTAATAAACTAAGGTCCAGAACCAGAAAACTTGGACTCATTATGTCTATTATATTCTTCATTAAGTACTGCTGAACCTAGCTATAAATGTAGATTCATGAAAAGTGAAAATCCTGCCACACTACATATTTCAAGATTTCTGCAAAGCTATCATAATCTCACAGAATATTTCACATTGCAACAAATATTTCTGGTTTATAGGAGTTTCTGGAACAAGAAAGAACATGTAGGTCTTGTGAAAGTCTCTCTATATTTTGTACAACTTAGAAAGAAATGTGTCCTCTTACTGAAATCTTTGTCCCATAGCTGGACAAACAGTGCTTGAACTACAGACATTGCAACAGCTGAAATCCCACAGTATTCTTGTCACCACCAGCCCCACAAACCAAAACCAAAGCAAAAACGAGTTTGCTCCTGGCTGAACTGGTTGGAGTTATGCTAAGTTATTCTCAATACAGAACTGACAATCAGTAGTTCCCAAATGCTGATAATAACAGCAATAAAAAGAGTGACACTAATAATAATAATTATTATTATAATAATGATATAGCTGCATAACTCAAGCTGCATTTAAAATCACTTAAACAGAATAAAACTGATAAAACCAGATTCAGCATGTCACAGTCTGATGTATCCACCCAGGAAATTCAGAAACACTTAGCTCACCACAAAGCAAAGAGAAAACAATGAAAACATTTGCAACAGTCTCTTGTTAATGAGATGTTTATGGGCCAGTGCTTAAAGTGGAAAAAAAAAAAGAAGTCAGAAGTGCTGATTAGTGTTCTTTAGAAGTTAAAATGTTGGGTTTCAGTGTTTTCAAATTAATTACAACTTTGAAAATTTTAGTGAAAGGTATAATCCAATAACGGTCACAGAAATGGGACATTAAAAGAAACCCTCCAAGCTGAAGGAAAGCCACAGCCAGTGTAAATCAGCAAAGTTACACAGATATCAATGGAATTATACCAAATTGCACCCACTGAGCTTTTGGTTAAAAACAGCAACAAGGAGAAAGATGCAAAGCTATAAATAGAGATGACTGAAAGCTAAAGGAAGACATTTAAAAATACTGAATGGGATACATAAAATCTGAATGTCTGAAACCCACCTCAAGCCCATGCAGTCAGTAGAAACTTAAGGACAGCTCAGCTGCCTGTGTGTAGGAGCCTGCCTTGTGGTGAGACCAACCAGCCCCAAAGCTCCAGGTGTGCTTCAGATTAAAATTCCATTGTCTGTTACAGAAGTTTATAAATCCATTTTATGGGTGAACACACACACAAATGCCTAAATTTAGGCAACTGAGTCTGCAAGGTCATTCCTTCCTGAACATCAGAGGAAGTGGAGAAAATCAGGCACTATTCCACAGCAGCTATCTGAACTCCATTAGACCATAAAGCAGCATTAAAGTGAACCATTTTTCAAATAGCAGTTACAAAAAATCAACTCTTTCTTTTTAATTCTGGATGGAGACAAATTTGGAATTCTCAAGCCCTTTCCCAGAATGAACCTACAGTCAAAAAAGTTCAGTGCATGTATTTTCAATATGGACTCCTTAAAGTCATATGCTTAAATGTTTCATACCTTGTTTGATTGGTTTTGTTTTGTCTCCAATTTCCCTTTCATAAGGGGACATATACCTGCAGAAACATTAGAAATGGTTTTCATCACTCTGCACATGCCTTTAAAACTTGCCCAATATTTTTAGAAAAGAAAGAGCATCTTTTGATGGGCTGGTAGTGGTGGGGGGAAATCACTGAAGAAGGCTGAAGTTCAGTAACACTAGATCACAAAAATGTGTTTCCATTTAGATGTGACTAAATATCCTGTTTGCCTGTTCTTTTTTGCCAGAAATCAGATTTTTTTACTGCATCTGAAAGTTTTGGATCACAGCATTAAAAATAAAGGATATCCACACACAGCTAGCTTTTCTTCTGTGCTTTTCTCTGAATTCTGTTCGCTTGCCCCTTTCTCATTTTTCTCCAAACTATATCCCACCTACTGAAGCCTCATTTTTTTTTCAAACACTGCTTGAAGAAATATGTTTCACAGAGAAGGTACAGGAGCCAAGTGTAGGTGTCTTCTCCCTTTATGCAAACAATGGCATAAAGACAAAACTCACATGTTTCTATTGCCTGTTCAACTCACATAGCTCTAGAGCAATGAGATGAAATCCCTATTCCCTTGAGTTTACATCACCACTTGAATGACACAAAACTGTAACTAATTTTTCACACTGCAGGTGACTGGTGCCTGAGTTTTTGTTTTAATTTCTCTCTCTGGATCTCTGGCACAGGATCTCACCCTGCCCCTCGCAGTCATGGTGCTGGGTTCTGGTTTTATGACATCAGTCCTCCTGGATGCTTTTGCCTGGTTTCCCCTGTACAAATGCTCCTTCATGCACAGGTCCCCATCCCTCCCAGAGGCTGGGGGAAAGCTCTTGCTTGGCTGCTCTGGTGGCTGCCCCAGAGGCTCCTGAAGCTGCCAGGTCAGCAGTGTGCCAGGGCTTCATCACACCTTCACCCTGCCCCACGTCCACCCACTGGCTCTGAGGGGCCCAAAGGTGCTGCAGACCCAGACACAGGTGTTGTGAGGGAGATTTCTGCATTAAGGTCACCCTGAATGGAGTCTGGGATAGACTGCTGTCTGCTCTTTTTTCACAATTCCTTTGCATCAAATAATGTGGTGTAAAGACCTTACATAACAAGTAAAGAGGCTATGTATTAGGACTACAGGTGTGTTGTCTAAAAAAAAGAAAATTCACTCCTTTCTTCTTTTTCATCTCCTTTGAATCCCTGTTGTTGCTTGTACCATGCAAGTCTTTTCCTCCTGTCACCACTTCTCCCCAGTAGTTTGCATCCCTCCTGACATGTAGAAGCTAAGTACCAGCTCTCTCCAAAATGCTAAGGTGAGCTAAATTGACTCTCCTGTTGCTGTGTTAACAATTGAATAGAAAATTACAAGACTTTCCTGGAAATACAGCTTTTACTGTATTTCCTGCTTTCAGTCTTGGCTGCAGTCCAGAAAAACAGAGATGCATAAGAAAATTGAAAAAACATCACCATGTTTAGGGAGAAGGAAGGATTACTTTTCTGTATCTTACAAAAATAATCTTTATTCTTATATTTTACTTTCTCTTCAAAATTTTGTAGAGTTATTTACAGGGAGTTACTTTGTTTTTCCCTCAGCTCATGACACACATCAGGAGCAATGGGATTTAGAGCACCACATTACTTAGAAGCCACAATCTAAAACCAGCATCCATCTGTACCAGGTAATGAGGAAACACTTTCAATAGTCCTCACTTCTAGAGCTAAGGAGCAGCAAGGAATAATGCAGCCAGCTCAGTTTCAACTGCTGCTTTAGCCACTCCACAGGCTAGCACAATAAAACTCTTTGAAAGTAAGGGCCAGATTTTAATAATTTTAATGGCTGTAAAGGAGACCTACTGTGACAAACCCATTGCCTGTCTGTTCTGCAAAAATGAGCACCCATGTGCAGAGCCATTTCCTGTCTCATGGCACAGACTATGCACTACAAGAGGTGGCATTAAGTCATGGGGATTAATGAATAACCAAAGTTATTAAACTCAAGTGCAAATTTTCTGCTTTGATTTACCCCAAGCAAATCAAGTGATGAACCATCATCTTTGATAGGAGCTTTATTTTTTTTCATTTTGACCATCTGGTGATCTGTGTAAAAGATGGGCAACTGCAGTATTGATCAGCCCTTAACCTCAGAGTGCAGAGAATGCAAAGAGAGAAGAGCAGAGACACAGCACACAATCTAAACACCCTCTTGGGTGGAGACACTTGTGCCAATGATCAGAGAAGCTTTTTGGCATCACATCAAAACAAGGAGAGGAAGACAATTTAGGCTCTGTTCACTTGCCTCATCCCCCTTTCTCCTTTTTCCCCAAACCATATCCCACCTACTGAAGCCTCATTTTTTTAAACACTGCTTGAAGAAATATGTTTGTTGTAAAGATAAACATGCCAGAAAAAGAAGTCCTGCCAAACAATTTGTAAATTATAGTAATTTCATTTACTGTTTTTGATCCAATGGTCTGTGTCATCACACTTAAACCTTCTTTTGCTGCTAATTTTATTGTCTTCTTACTGATGGAACTTTAATCAATTTTTCAGTCACATTGTTTTCCTTTTGGAGACCAGCCTTAAAGGAACTATTTCACCTTGGTCTCAGGAGAATGTGCAGATTCACTCATTTAATATCTTGTAGCAGCACCACCTTTTCTGTCATTTTTGGAATTTCTTCTTTTCTCATTAGCATCTTCTGTGTTCCTGCATGTTTCCAATTGTATTCATACTTTCTTCTGCTGCATAAATTCTTCTTTAAAATCCCTTACTCTATATTTTTTTATTTAACAAATACGGTAGAGCCCACTAGATATTTCATTTTCCTGTGAGACTCTGCTTTTTTTGGCAAACTGATGTTGAATAAGAGGAAAAGGAATTATTAAGTGCTTAAACTTAGTCCCATACAACACATTATGGAATTCATTGTGGTACTTACACTGGAAAAGGCTTTTTTACTGCATGATAGGTCTCATTATCCCCCCAGAAATTCAGTATTCTTTATTACATTAGGAAGAACAAGGTACACAGAAATTAACAGGAACCATCAAAGAACCAACAAAACAAATACAGAGAAAAAATACTTTTTTCCTCTAAAATTGAGATGAGAGCCTTACCTTGTCAAAGCACTGTACTGTTTGAGAAGCACAGGTCTCAGAGGGAGCAGAGCAGTTGATGATAGAGGTAACTCAAAACACATGATCATTTGCAAAATGTTTATTAATATTATTAGATTTGAAGCCTACAAGAGCTGTTGTGATTATCTAATCTGACACTTGCATATCAGGGGGGCAGATCTAATTTCTGCAGTGACTCCACAGAGTCTGAATAAAAGCATTTGTTAAAAAGACACATTTTCATAATTTAAAAATAACCCTAGTGATAGATAATTTGTCAAAATTTACACAGTATTAGCCCTTTGTTTATTTCCTCTTAATACTTGCAGTTCATTTCTCATTTATATATCAATCTTTTAATTTTAGGGAAGCTTTTTACATTTTGCTTTATTTGCATCACTGTGATCAGATCACTCCATTTTTATGATTGAATTTCACCTCCCTCATGAAAATACTGGTTGATGCAATAAAATCATTTCTACCCCTTCTTTTGCACATGTAGGTGTCGTAGACATTATGAGATGGAGAATCATCATTGTATTTTTTCCAATTCCATCATTCCTGTAATCTCCTTTATAAAGCATAGATGCCCTAAAGGGACTCAGAATTATGACTCAGTAACTCAGATGTTGCTTATTGTATTTGCACAATGCCATTCCCTGCTCCTGAACAGCTATCTCCAGTTTTATCCAGAGATTTTTATTTTTATGGTAGATTCATGGTAAAATCAGTCAGGTCTTTAGACAAGTCTTGAAGACATTTCTTACCTTCCAGAGCATTGGCTGACACACTGTAAACTTGACTGTGGTTTTCCTTTCCAGATGTGGGATGTTTTATTTGGCAGTACCAAAGGCAATATTTTCAGTGTTTTTAGCCAAAAAAATCACACTGATCTGTGTTATTTATTTATCCTATTAATAATTTCTCTAGTAGTCTTTGTGACATGTATGTCTTACCAGCATTTATTTTCTACTTACTTTTATATTACTGACTAAATTATTAAATAATATTTAGCCTAGAAATGCATCACAGGATGATGAATTCCCATACATAACACTTGGAGATCTACCAGTAAACCAGTTTTTTATTTAATTTAGAACACTATATTATGATAATCATTCTTTTCTGCTTGACAGTTTCCATACTTCTGTGTATTGTCTACATCATTTTTTCCTTCTTTTGTGGCTGGACAAACCTATAAATAACTTCTGTTTGAAAGCCATGAGTCTAAAAATAGAGTGGAATGAAGCTGAATACTCTAGGACACAATGCACATTGTTATTTTGCTAAGCAGGTGGGATGGGGGAACTTATATCTAACATGTATTTGAATGTTTTCTCAAAACTTCCTTATTTAAAAGGAAAAGTTCTAAGGGCATGTGAAATATCCAGATGTTCAATCTACTTAACATAAGATTACAGTTTGTGTCTAGTAACCACTACTTATAACAGTGTTTTCATAGTTATTTTACAGAAGGTACCAGGAAGGAGGGGAGAGCCAGCCTAATTCACAGCTAGATTTCTCTCTTGAGGCAGCATATCTAGACTAAAAGAGTTTTCCAGGCTCCCTTACAAGGAGAGATGTGCACCTACAGACCACTTTAGAGAACCTAATTAGATAACAACTTTAGAAAGGGATTCTATTCTGAAGTCTCTCTGTAGAAGCCTAAATTATTAGTTGGCATTAAACAATTAATTGCTTGTGAAAGTTGAGATGAATACAGATGTGGGCACTTAAACTTTGACAGGTGACTCTTGCTAGAGCCTTGCATGCGACACCTCCTCCTTCCACTGCTCCACAGAGAAAATCCATGGGTGCCCACAGTCTTCCACAAGATCTTCACTAAGCATGTGCACAAGTGAGACACCTCCATTACACATATTATTTTAATCGAGTATTGTTGTAATTTCAAATTCTATATGTCCTATTTTTTGTTAAAATCTTACTAATTTCATAATTTTTGCAATCACTTATTTTCCAGATAAGCCTTACACCAATTTTGCCAAAGAGCAGTAACTTCTCTTTCATTACCAATCAATTACCATTCATGTTTGGCTGAGGCTGAAGGATTTTTTAAGTTCCTCAGTGCTGCAAGATTTGCAAGTAAGTAAAAGAAATTCAATCTCCTCATCTGACTCCTTTGGCACTCAAGGGTGCCAGTCCTGCTGATTTCAGAAAAATATTTAACTTCCACTGTGTAAGTTTATGGTCCTCCTTATCTTCTAGCTCAATAGAAAGTATTTCCTTAATACTTTATCATAGGAATACATCATCCTGCTTTTCTTCAAGAACAGATCAAAAAAAAATATTTGTTGTACACTTCCTTTTCTATGTTGGGATTACTACCCTTATCTCATGTCATACTGATACAGTTGATGAACTGTTGTTTGTTCCTGACACACTAAGTTCTTTTCTGAAATTCCGATTGGTTTTCTGCTTTTCCAACAATGGTTATTAATATTTATTAATACAGCTTAAATGTCTTTTCATAACTTGTCCTGAAAAGTAGAATATTATGATTTGTGCGAATCAAGTATCTTAATGCACATTGCCTTTCCTTTTGGCCATGGGTGCAACACATCAGAGCATTGCCTTTCTATTCAATGTACTGAATCAGAAGTTTGTGAAGCTGTCTGTTTCTCTTAAAGCAGATTTTGCTGTTAAAACAAGCTGGGAGCACCATCACTCATCAGCTCTGCATCTCAGTTTGCTCCTTTCAGTTTACCCCATCTGCTCACCTGTCAATCAAAATTATGAATAGATTTGATGCCTGCAGAGATTAACAAATTGAGACCCCATTATGCAATCCTGAGACACAAGTGGAAGGGTACAACATATGGAAGCCAGTTTCTGGTGAACCATAATATCTCTGCCTCCTCTGTCCAGATGTTTGCAGGGCCCCAGACATGTCAAACTCCCCTTGGTGTACCAGAGTGTCAAACAGAATAATGAAAGTACTATGAGAAAGGCTATTTTCAAATGCCTGTAACCATGCTGAAGCCAGATAAAGCCAAGAATACAGAGCTTTACAGCCAATTTTCTTATTAAAATACAAAAGATTCTGACATTCTTTATATTCTGTAGGACTACATGAGAGTCTGACTTCTGTATTCCAGAGGCAAAAGCAATGGGCATGTATTCTTATAAGAGTAACTTATAAACAGCTTCTAACCCCCACCTAAAAAGTTGCTTGTCCTGCTAAGAGCCTTACCAGCATGTAAAAGTCATGTGATGCTTTGGAAACTTTCATAGGTAATCAAAGTGAGAGCAAGGAAAACCAGCTTGACCTCTGTTGCCCAATTGTATGTCTCAGACCTTCCAGTGACCAACAGAGCAGCTGCAGGATTTTTATATCAGGTTGCCAATTCCACCTTGTATATGCCTGCTCTGCATATATGTCTGCTGACAGGGTCTTTAATTACATGATTTCATAACTTATTTTCCATTCAGTGGGTGAATCAGCAGTATAAATGAAGCAATATTTTCTTTTTCCTCTCAGCATTCATGGTGGAGTTTTAAGCCCCATTTACTGAGAATCATCCAAACCTTACCAAGAAGATAAAGTCATTTATTATCTTATGAGTGTTTCTGTGGGCATGCCTGTGCCATACAGTGATGGGTGGTGTTAAGACTCTTTGGAGAGGGCTGCCTGAGCCAGCTCTTGAGCCACAAGCTGTGTTGCCACATCAGCAGGGTGCTGCAACTGAACTAATAACCTTCCTTGGAGCCATTTGGCATGGACATTTTGACAATCTCATGGCTAGCTGGAGTCATGGTGTAAATATGCCCAATGATACTCATCACCACAACACCAAGATTTAAACTGTACAGGGACAAAACCTTTTCATGCCTGCATCAATCCACTTCACCATTTTTTTAACCTCAGTTTTAGAAACACTGGCTAATGCATTTCCTCCTTCCCACAAATGAACATAAAATCACTTCTCTTCAGAAAACTGAAATTCATTTAGAAAGTCTAACTCACATCATTCTGAAGACCAAAGAGCAAGTTCAAAGCATTTTCAGAATTGATCAAGCAAATTTTCAAGACATAATGCTTTCACTGAAACATTTTTTTTTCCCCTATGAGCTGGGTTTAGCTTTCAAAAATTTTAGTAACTTTATTTTCTTTCTTAAAGAAGCTGAGGTTCTGAGGACTGTGGAGATTGTTGCAAATTTGATTTATCACTACTCTTTGACTTTCAAGGAACCCACATAGGTAAATATATGAAGGCATCAATCATTAGAGAGAATGTCTGTATTTTGGAATTTATATTTATATGTCAGATAAAATGTGAAAGATAGACTGTGCCCATTCCACTACCAAAACATATTCAAGCTTTTCTATAAGAGACACAAATTAGTCATGAGCCAGCAGGTTTGAGAAACACAAAGAGGTAAATTACAAAGCAATGTGCAGGGATTTAGCTGCATGACTCCTATTAACATCAATGGGATTTAACTGTGTGACTCCCTGTGCACCACTTTGCAAATTTACCCTAAATTGACTAGCGTGGTAATTCCTAGACAGCATGCAGTGGGGAAGTGACTGCTTCTGTAAACACAAGGGACTGTTGATTCTCAAGTGTCTCCATGCTGCACTCAACAAAGAGCAAGCATTCAAAGAAACATTTTATTCCCTGCATCACAGAAGGACAGGAAATAAAGACACAAGCTCAGAACTCCATAGGGGACTCTAGTTCCAGAAATGTCATTTAGGGAAAACAAAACTCTCTTAATGATTCCTGATACTGTCAGATTTCTAACCTTCTGAGCCAAAAAAATAAAATCCTTTAGTACCACATAGGTACTGAAGCACCAAAGAGAGTAATTTCTTAGTTCCTGTACTAAAATGACCTGAGAAAACATAGAATCATAGACCCATAAAATGATTTGGGTTGAAAGGATCTTAAAGATCACAAAGGCCATTCCAGTATTCTCTTCAATACTATTCCTCCTGAAAAATTGATCACAAAGAGTTTTATTTGCTTTCTGCTAGAAAAGGTTTATTCATTTGCTTCCCTCTGTTCTCATAAATCTTCTCTTTTTCTTACATTATTATGTAGCTAAAAGTTTCATTATTAGGTACTTAAATCTAGCTCACCTTTTATTACCTTTACATACGAGCTGGAACAGTTGTACTCCTGGCTGAATAAAAGAGTACAGACCTCGTTTGCATTGTGTATTTCCCAAAGCAGAGCACACAATTTCAATAAAGGCAAGAAACACAGTATGTGGGACAGCAGAATATTAGCATGCAGGTGGTTTGTGATTTGAGGGGGATGGAGTTAGTGGAAAATTTTGAAGAAATATTAAAAGTCAGAAATAAAAATAATGTACTTTTCTTCTAACTGAGATATTATTTTTAGATTTTCAGAGCTACCTGTAGTTTTCTGTCCTATAAAACCAAACCACTGCTCCTCAATAGGTATCAATTGGACAAAAGTCAATTTGGAGATGGTACTGCTTCCTGGAAAGGCAGTATAATGTTGTAAACCTGTTGCATAAATACAACAGCAAAGGAAAGTAAAGAGGAGCAAAGCAAAGCTCTTCTGATTGCATAGTTCCTTCTGGCAAGTCATTATTATGTTGCTGTTTATATTATGCCAGTTTCCAAGAGCCTCAGTAAGAATATGGCATATCTCTTGGGTGCAAAATTAAGACAGGTGAAGCCCAAGACCCCAAAAGTGGTTAGAATGGTGTGATAAAACACACAGATGTAAAAAGCCACAGACACTCAGGCACACACAAGCCACATCTAAGCATGCATGCATCATTACTACCAGTTGCACTCTACTGTACAATAAACTGCTTTTGCATCAGAGAGCCCAAATTTTCCCTTATAATAGATGTAGTAGTTCTTCAATATTCTCAGAGTTAAAATATGAAGTTCAGGTCTACTGGAATGAATGAAAAGAGTTGATAAAGGACAGTCCTATATGGCATCAGCTTCCTTCCATACTCTTCATTCAGTCTTTTTTTTTTGAGCCTGGGGGAAGATCAGCAGGTATCTATTTCCATCCTGTATTATCTAAGGATTCTCATTTTCATCTTCCCATTTGAGGAGTAAGTAATACTTCTGTATCACTTAGCTCCTCTATTAGCACTGAATCTCCTGAGCCCCTTTAAAGTGGATTCTCAGATTAAAATCAGCTATCCTCACAGTCTCTTCATTCAAAATGCCCTGAAAAGCACTGAGAGGGATCCGTATGTTGGATAATTATCCTGATATCTCAGCACAGTGAAAGGATACATACATCCCTTTCATGTCTGTGTCATTCTAAGGGGTTAGCAGTTCAGATCTGCTCACTCTGACTCAGAAACTAAAAGCAAACCTATCCCCAATTTGCTGTTTTTCAAACATACTAAAAAAATTCAGTGTATTTTTAGTATAGCATCTGTGAGAAAAAAGCATGTAGAAATAAAAATAATTCACCCCCTCTCAAAGTATTACCCCTGTTGAAAGAATGCTCCTTTCTATCCAAGAATATTCCTTCCCCAGTGAAAATATTCAAGCTGTTGCTGGATTGACCTGTAAAACCCTCCACAGTCACTTTTGTTGGTGAACTGGTAGGGATGTGTGCATGTGTTCATACTCAGGCACTTCAGTCCCTTGCAGTTCTGAACTTAATGGTGTTAGAATAAATATTGTGGATATTAAGACATTCTCAAGGTTTTCTATTTCAGCAAGCCTATCTACTGCCCTTCATCCGGCCCACAGTCTATAGCCAAATTCATTGTTATCATCTTTTTATTTAGAGTCTCATTCCTGGCTACATGGAGGATATTCTGCTGTATTTCCTTATTTTTTCTGTCTTCATACAAAGAATAATTACGAGGAAAAACCTGAAAACCTGATACAATAAAGTTGGAAAAAAAATATAAAAATCACTTATTCAGTTGAGAGTAGTTTTTGAAATGAGGTAATTTGTTGTTATACCTAAACAATTAGCTTGTTATATTGAAATAATGATTCTTCAGCCACCCCATGATCTCTTGAGAATTTTGCCACCGACTACTGACCACTTGGGGCTACAGAGTATGTAGAAAACCCTATGAAAGGGACATTGATTGGAACATCTTGTGTTTAACTGTCTGCAACCAAGAGGACTCCTGAATTTCAGCTGTGCTCAGCTGTCTAACTGATGAACAAAGTCTATACTCATTCCAAATGTCCCCTCTCTCCTTCCATGTGTAAGAAATATGCCCAGCTAAACCTGGTCACAGGAGAATGTCACACACAAAAATCAGTCTACTGTACCATCAGACTGATGCTTTGTTTCATTTGGAGGAGAATTCGTGCTGGTTGCCCTGGAGAGGGGGACAGATAATGAATACTTTCCCTCTACCTGATCAGCAGCAAGTATGAGAGAAACAGGCTCCCTGCCAGTTTCTTCTTCTTTATTTCCTCCCTCCTTCCCCGTTTTCTCCTCGCTGTCTACTGTCAAAAGGAATTGAGCAGTTCCCAAAAAACAACCTCAGCAGTGTCCAGCAGGAATTGAGCTCAAGCATGGGCATGAGCCTGAGCCCCTAAGGACACACTGATTTGCAGCCCTGCTGCAGCAGAAGATGCTGGGGACCTTGCCTGGATCAGCAGCAGACTGCCCAGCCACTCGGTAGCTGGTTTGAAACGTGGTGGTACAACAACCTTGATACTCATAGAAATATAAACTGAGTAAGTCATTAACTCTTCAGTGGGCTGGGATTAGAACAACTGAGATACATTCTGAAACATCACTGTTCCTAGATCCCCAGACCAAAGGCCTATTTCTCAGTCAAAGCCATTGGCACCTAGAAACTACAAATACTTTCTAAATGTAATTTGGAAAGTAGGACTGAATGTCTGCATCCAGCCAGAACACATGTATCTTACATAAACCCATTCTTGAACTCTTTATCTGTTAAATTTGCTGAATTCTTCACATGATATATCTGGTTTCAAAAGTGAAGAGTTCAGTCAGTTATAAAACTATGGAACTATTTTTCTCTAGTGAGGTTGACACAAAGTATTGTACACCATGACCATGTGTGGCACTTGTTTTGAGACGTAGTGACTTGTTGAATAGAAATTCAAGTAAAATATTTTAAATTCACCGATGGATAAATTTCAGATAAGAACAAGAATTAAGAAACAAGTGTCACTACTGTCAATAGATTCAAATCTTCCACCATGGTTCTATGTATCTTTTTGTTGTAGCTGTGCTGATCCCTCAGCAAGGACTTAGAAAATGTCTTTCTTTTCTGTTCCTGGAGGCTTTCAGCAGCATAGTGAAAACTCCAAAACAAGGACTTCTGTATCTACTTTGTAAAAACTTATTTGGCAAGCATCTTTCAGTAGCAGGAAATAACTGTTAACTGATAGCAGATAATCAAAATGTCTAGTGTTCTGGTCACAGAAATTACTATGGTATTCATCAGGTAGGAGAAAAAGAACTCATTTGTGTTAGTAACTCTGCCAAAAAGAGTTGATACTGTAAAGTCTGATGGAGCACACACTGTATGCATAGCTTTTATTTTCCTGGAAAGGTTACAATCAGATAAAATATATTCATTGGCTTTAAAACTCACAGAAGGCTATCCAAGACATTCATTGTAAATCTATCATTCAGTGATGTCTGCTGTATTTTACTGACTCTTTGATTTTCGTTTCTAAATACAGCTTCAGGTGGAGACATTTTGGCTGGCGTTACTGTGATAACATTAATAAGCTTCTTGCACCATTTTTGACTGCCTAACAAAATAATTTATTACTTACCTTCAGGAAGTTACAACACAGAGAACAAACTTGTAGGTTACAATCCATTAAAGCTTTGTACAGGCGTTTGATTTCTCAAAATCATGGGCTGAGTATCCAAAGCAAGGAAAAAAGACAACAACCTAGCTGCTTGAAACAAGAGAACTTTTATTATTTGAGTGAGGTTGAAATTTCCAGCACTGACATCACAGATCTCTCTTCATGAATTTCAATTCAAAAAATAACAAAAAGGGCATGGTAGGAGCATAAACCAGAAAGGAACTTGTCCAATTGACCCCTATGGTAATGAAATTATAAATAATAATGCTCTAAGTATGTTGACAGGTAATTGTAATATTCAGTGCCCTGTAAGCTACCTTCAGCATAAAAATGGGTCAAAAGCTATGAGGCATATTGTATTGGTATCCAAGTGTTTATGTCCTGTGCTATTGATGGAACTTTTGAGCTGCCTCCACTGTTTGGAGACAAGCTTTGACAGATGCAAGCCACAGCTGTACACAGAAGTGCTGCTGCTGAGCTGGGAATTTTTTCTAACACAGATTCTGCCAGCTTCAAAAAAACAAGGTTCATTTATGGGGAAAGCAAGCCATCTGTGCTGTTCACCATACTGGGGCTGGTGAAGTTTCCTTCCATCAGCTGCCTCAGTACTCTATAAGTTATAAACCAGTCTCTAGAAAGACTAACTTCCTTGCCAGGGCTACATCTCCAAGATTTATAAGAGAACAGAGAACTGTCATATTTTGCCATTGTTAATTTATAGCTCTCCTGGGTATTTTGTAGCAATTCTTCCATCTCACATTTGCCCAATTTAGCACTCCTGACTTAAGCAAATGTTCAGTTCTACTCCCTGTAAAGTTATGCCTGAGAAAAGAGGCCTGAATAGGTCCCAGAAGGGAAAAAGCACCCAGTAATAAGGTAAATTCCACTATAGATAGAAAGGCTACATTCCTTCCACACTAAATCAGCTGAAAACTGCTGCAGTATGCATCATACTTGAGGGGGTTTCGTGTTTGAACTTGAAAAGTGGCCTGACAGTGGTCAGAAATATGTTTTGAGACATCAACTTTATGAAGTAACAGAAATTATGTGAAATTATGGCTGGAACTGTACAGCAGATAAGAATGCCCTTGAACTTGGCTAGCTTCTGAAATAGTTATTCATTCAAAAAAAACCTTATAAGGTTTTACTGCTCCTGAACTCTTATAAAATGTATAGTTTGAAAAGCCTTCAATTAGGGGGAAATTTGAATTAAGCAATGGGCTTTTGCATTTCAAGAAGTTTTATCTTCTAGTGGTGCTTCTGGTCTCCCTTATGAATAAATCCTCAGCATATTTATATCTAAGAGAGAAGATGATAATAATAAAGTTTCCAAATTCTAAGTTCATTTTTAGTCTATACTTTTCAAAGCACATTTTTAGTAGGATACAATTTAAAAAATAATTCTAATTAAATCCAAGGAAAATTAATTGTATTTTAATTAACTTATTCTTCCTTTTCAATACAGCTATAGTGTAGATAAAAGTTATGGATTTATTTTCTAATTATAAGATTGAAGACAGAATTTTTTCAATTCTGAAGATATATTGAAAAGTTTAAGCAAATAGAATTTCATTTAAATAGTCAGTGTTTATTTTACCCTTTTATCTCAACAGGTTACAATCAGACAACAAATAAAACCTCTGCCAAAAGAAACATAAAAGCCACAATGTCACATTTCAAATCTAACAGTGTCCTTTGCAGGAAATGGTTCCTGCCATAGTCTCTAACATCAACAGTTGGCACAGGCTGTAATGCTATGCAGTGGCTTATGTTAAACAATTTTGAATGAAAAGACAGCACTCTCAGACTCTCTGACTCTGAGTGATTACTTTTGGGCTCAGGTTAAAGCTGCCTGGTTCTATAATAACTACCAAAAGGTTACAAAGGGCTAAAAAATTATTTATCACAGGTTTTGTACCATTAACTCCATCTCAGGATATGAGTAAGTTGGTAATATGGAGGCAAAATAAAGTTGGGTAAGATGGATCATGCAGAAGAAAAAGTCCTGGAGGAACTAAAACAAATGAATATTTAAGCTAAAGTTTAAATTCTGTTTCCATCTAAATCAAATCCTCTGAGCAAAAGACTCACCAGAACACTGATATAAAGTAGAAACAAAAAAGTTTAGAACAAAAGACTCACCAGAACACTGATTTAAAGTTGAAACAAAAGTTTAGAACAAGCTCAGAGCACATTCCAGTATTAGTCTTTTATACACTTAGAGATTAAATGAGGAAAACCCTGAAGTCCACCTTAAAAAATAACAAATTGAGGGCCTATAAAGCTCCTGTTTTCCACACACACAGTCAGAGCTGGTTACAGTGGTACAAGTCTGGGAGAAATATTTGGTTTGGATTTTACTGGGTTGTGAGTCTTTTTCCCAAATACAAATGGTAGTTGACTGCAGAATTGGCTGGCAAGTGAGAGGTGGGGGCTTTTTCCATATCAACTTACTCAGTTTGTACTTTTATTTACCTGCTTTTCCAGTATATTTATCACAAAGCCTTTTGCAGCAGCCTTTTTATTCTTACAAAAACTGAGAAAAGTGACAGATGCTCATTCAAGCTTTCTTCAAGACTTTATCTCTTTTCCTTGTCTTCCTCAATTCAAAATTCATATTTATCATGAGACAAGTTTAAGAAGGTGCATCACAGCTCTCACAGCTCATGCAACAGGTTTGAGCTTCATGGCAAATGTTTTTTATCATAGCATTAAAGGCACTTGTTACAGGTTAAGGAAGTAATTTATGTCTCTGTTGTATCCCTACAATAGACATCCCTCAAAGAACTGGAAAGCAGATGACCACCAATCCAACTGTTTATGCCCTAACTGCTCCAGGAAAGAAGATAAAACAAGAAATCTCTTCCTTCAGAAACTGCTCCCAGGAGAAAAGGAAAAAAAAAAAAAAAAAAAAAGGTTATTGTCTTCAGACAAGAGCAAAGATTTGGCTTAAGATAGTCAAAATGCTGTCTATTCCCCTTACAAGGAACAGTGATTGTTCAAAACCACCTACATGTCTACAGTCACTATCTACATAGTATCAAATGATGCAACATTAATTTTTTACAAGTTATTTTCTCAGGGAACCAAGAAGTCTGACTCAGTAAATTGCTATTATATTAAATCAGACAAAATCACAATCCCTGTGTGTTAAAGGACAGCTGGCTACCATCTTCTCTATATCTTGCCCTTCCTTGCAATTTCTATTGTCACCCTTTTCATTCTTGCAAAAAAGCTGATGAGAATGAAGCCCCACCTAAATTCATATTTTTGCATGCTTTCCTAAGGAACAGGTTTAAAGCAAACTTTCCACCTCATCAAGGTTTCAATGCTGCCAACCTTTCTGAGGACAAACATTGCAACAGGAGGGTAGAGACTGAGTTGGCTGCAAGCCCGCTCTGCCTGCCTGGAGAGGGGCAGAAATGTTAAGCTGACATATGACCTGAAGTGATGAACAGGAATACATGGTTTAAAGACAGCTCAGTCAGTCAAGTACACAGACACTTGCAGGGGATTGCAGGATTTATTCAGATGGGCTCAGAACCCTGGTCTTGTCCAAAAGTACCCAAATATCAATCCACTAAGAACAGACTAATAAACAGTGCAAGAAAATCGTCTCTGTGTGTGAGAAGACAAAAATTATAGAATTTTGTAGGCATGGAGATAAGTTATTTTTTAAAACAGAAGTATTATGATTACCTGTCAAAACATACAAATCTTTCCTTTCTTATGGGATCTAACACCTTTCAAACCATACAGAAGGAGCTATTTTAAATAATGCTTCCAGGAACACTTGGAGATCCACAGTACCAGATGTTGACCCACCTGTCCTCTGGCATTACAAAGCATCAGTTGCCTGTGTTAGTATCTTCTACTTTTTATCCCAAACCAGCAGTACTACTGTGGCTCCTTGTAATTCTCTTCTACCAAGCAGGTGAAGACAGGAAGTATCCAAACAACAAGACCATAAAGGGAATATTTTTTTAGTGATTCTAATGTGCAAGTCTTGAACACATGACAAACTTGTATCTCTTGCTCTGTCATGACTGACCCTATGTGCATTCCTAAAACAGAAAAACTAATGAAGTTTACATTAGGTCTTAGCAGGTTATACTCAACTAAATCATCTGACATATGCTGAAATTTTTGACTGTGAAGACTGTTTGGGCAGCAGCATCCTCACCTGATATAATAGAGTTAGTATAAACCTTAAAACCTTTGGTCTGGATCATGTTCTGAAGAAAGCTGTTCTCTTACAGTATTTAACACTGTACACACTATAGGCTTTGTACTGACACATTTAATGATGACAATTGGGTTTCCTATTCCCCAAAATTCATTAAGCCAAAGCATGGAACAATATCCTGTAGGTAGCAATGTGCAGCAGAATCTCACTCATTTTAGTAGATAAGAGACCAAATCACTTTAAGTCTGCTCCAAAGCCATCTTAAAAGAGACTGATATGCTGTGGTATGGCAGGTGATCATTTTTGCACTGATGAACATGAGCTATTGGTATTTCTGTGTTACTGTCTCTCACCAGAAGCTGCAGAAAACACTGCCAACCATGCTGTTAGCTGATATTTATCAAGCAGCAGCCTGACCTTTTGTGCTTTCTTGCTCTCCCAGGGAGCATCCTGCGCCCTCACGCAAAGAAACACAGGAGAACCCAAAGGACACAAATAACAAAACATCCTTATTGACCACAGAAGAGTAGACATCACCTCACACAGTGATCTCCTCAATTTGATCAGAGCTTCATGCACCACTTACAGATGCCTAGAGCCAGTGTGTCTCTGACCCTCATACCTCTCCACAATTACTCAGCTGCTCACAGTTCTAGCCTGCGATGGTCAAGAGGACAACACGTGTTTGCCCACTTTCCCTGGCTTCAGTGTTTGCCTTTATTGATTATGATCAGCTGTAAAGCCTGTGAATTCTGGGTGCTCCAGGGGTTTTCTTGACAGCTAACTAAGCCTGAGGCAAATACAGACTCATGCAGCTCCAAACAATCCTACCTGGGTTTCTTCCTCCTCCCCCTTCACCAAGCACTGCATTAACGGTAATTGTTTATGATAAGGAGATTGTAATTAGGAACATGCACTAGCACAAGTGTCCAGTATTTCATATGCCGAGCATGTGCCACCAGCACAGTCAAAATACCTCCAAGGATTCCTTTAAATTTTTATTATTTTCTTACAGTAGATGAGGAATCCCTCCCCCACTATGCACACATTTATGCAGCTGAACTCCACTTCCCTGTGACAGCTGATTCAAATACAGACCAAGTTACTAACGCTGCACAAAGTTATTGGTTCTTTCCCAGTAAACAGGAGACAAATGTCACAGAAACCAGTACAGTGAGCTTTTAAAATGGGAGTCAAACAGAGAAATTTAGGGCTAAGCATATGGACAGACAGCTAGCCAATACCTCATTCCTAGTCTAGTGCTCATTCGAGAGTGAGAGGCAGTGTGCTGATCTTTGTTTGCAATTCCTGCTTGTGCTGCATAGGTTACTAAAGGATTTCAGAATATATGTAATATAAGACTATAAGGAAAAGGTAAGTATATGACAGAGCTCCCTTGCAAGCACACACAACTCCACACAGATGCAGAGATAACACTCCTGTGAGAAGTGGAGTTTCAGGTTTGTAAAAGGTGGAAGTGGGAATGGTAATTTGAGCCTTAGGTTAACACTGTTTCTTTAAAATTGCTTATTCATTCAAGCTATCAACATGTTGACTCACTTCTGTTTGGCTAGAGGTAGTAGCTGCACTCTCCCATGCATTTAAGTTTCAACCAAATTAGAGTACAAGTCAGGATTCTTCGCCCCTGGCTGACAGTCTTACAGAGCTGTCAAGACAGCAGAAGGCTTTCTCCAGGTAAATAAGATCTGCATTGCCATGGCACAGTTCTTGCTAAATCCTTTTATCTGATGCTGCCATCAGTGAGACCCACCAAGGAAGAAATACATGCCATGCCCACAATTATGCATACTCTGCAAATGGAGTTTCCATGCAAAATAAAAAGCTTCTTGGGGGAAATAAAATCTTTATCCAACTGACAGAATTAATGCCTCAGTATTTTGGATTTCACTGCAAATATAAAGAACAAAACCATTCCAGTTACGTATTTTATAGGACTTAGAGAAGGAAAAGGCCTTTTTGTGAACTACAGACACTTGTATAAGCACTTTTTGCAGTTTAGATTTATCTAAAAGATGGCTATTCCTCTTGATTAAATAGAGATGCAATCATCATTTGGAAGATGGATTTCACAGCAAATTATCAGGCAGTTAAGACCATAAAATTTTATCATTCTACCTAACTGAATACATCTCAGTATTGTCTCTCAGGTTGTCTAAGAACCTCAAAGGCACACTATGCATTTCTGAGCCTTTAACCATCAGCCTACTCCATGTCACATAGAGCAGCCTAATCAAGAGTATAGAGATTCAAAGAAGCCCTTTAAGATCAAGAGGCTTGCTATATTTCAAGTCCACAGCATATAAAGAAAGAGCCCAGTAAGGTTTCTGGGCCATAGTGCACAGTCCTCATGGCATTGCCTGAAATAGCTGGTGAGCACACTTCTATACATTATCATCTTCCCAACTCTTAAACAGCTCTACCCATTCAGCTCTTACAGCTTTTTTTTTCATCTGGTCAGTCAATTCAGGTTTCCCTTCATTAAAAAAAAAAAAAAAAAAAAAGTCATTGTTAACTGTTATGAGAAGTAATATCTAAGGCAAGATTAACTGCATTATGTAATAGAAGCAACGGTAATGTTTAGGTTGCTCTTCAGTTATGAAAGATTATGGCCTTTTCTTGAGATGCCTTTGCAATAGAAGCCTTTGCTGCAGACCTTAAAAATCCAGCAGAGAAAGCCCTTGAGCTAAAAAAGTGATTTCACCTTGTCATATGAAATTCCATTTCATTTTAGCTGCAATCTCAACTGTTAAAAAAATTGAAAAATCATATTTCCTTTCTTTCCCTTGCACTCCCCAGAATATAAGAACAGCTGCACTAAGTCAGACCAAAGGTTCATCTAGCTCAATTCTCTGTCTCTCTGACAGTGGCCAGTAGCAGATGTTTAGGGAGAACATGTAAAATATAGGGCAGACACCATATTCCCTGCTAAACCTCCCAGCTTCTGTCAGTAGTTTAGGGACTTCTTGAGTCCAACTTAAAGCCCAGCATACTGCATATATAATTAGATGTTATACTCCCCATGTGCATTACTTTGCATCTATCAACACAAATTTTGTCTGCCCAGCCATTCAGTATCATCAGATAATTCTGTAGATCTTAAGACTCCATTTTTTTATTACTCAAAAAATTTTTGTATCCCTGTCAGTCCTTTTCAAGTCATACTTCATCCCTTTCCCACACTATTTAGTAATATCTTAAGTGTCACAAGTTCTGGAACAAGTTTCTGTGATATTCAAGCATTAATCCGATGCCATTCTGAAAAATTATCATCTTTGCTTCTTAACTTTCTTCATAATTTTCATCCTGTGATAGCTTTATTTCATTTAGAAGCTTCAGTAAGGACTACTGAAAAAGTTGGGATTTTTAATCTTTGTACACAATATCAACCAGGGTAACCTTATCCACATGATCCTTTACTGCTTCAAAGAACTCAAATGGATTTATGTGAGATACCTAATTTTTCAAAAGCTGTGACAAATTGGTGTGTGTACTCATTCTCAATGCTATTATTGTTTACACTAGATTTCCTAGTACAAAGACCAAACATCACTCAAAAATCTCTGGCATTAATTTTAGACATTGGGGCCATATTTCATTCTTTATGTAACATCCTTTTGAGGTTGTGTGTAAGCAGCTCTGACAATTTGCTACCACTCTTTTCACGATGGAACAGCATTCCATAATGAAACACCTCCTGTTAATACATGATTTTCAACCATTTTCTCCAAGCCATCCTGCATAAAAAATCTCCCTTGCATGTGATCAGTCTCCTGTCCTCCTCTAGCCCACAGTGAGTGAGTGAGGTCCTGGGCTGCCCACATGCCTCCACCTGAGGATTTCTCAAAGCAGAACAAAGCAGTGCCCTGTGAACTTCTATGATCTATTGCAATTCCAAAGTTACCACTGGGGACCAATTTAGGAACACTAAGCTCTGAAGGGTATTAAAAAGCTGTTTAATGTCATTCTGAAATATACACTCTGTGATTTTAAAGTCAATTGCAAATTAAACACAACTTTTTCAAATTCTGTCTAATTAGGGGATCAAAAAACAGGGATGTCAGTTATCTAAGCTGCAAATAATGTTCCTAAACCAGCAGCTGCTATTTATACCCTTTTCACATTGCAAAAATGGCTCCAGCCATTTGATTCAAGAAATACCTGCAGAACTGTTTTGTGTTTGAAAGCAGCTGGAGGGTGAAAGAGTCTTTGGTTTGAGCATGGCTGACCTGTTTAATTCTACAGCCTGAACCAGTCTGTAAAGTACTACCAATTCATGCTTTTTCACTGGTACAGCCTCTGGACACTCATAATAAGGCATATGCCAAACAAAAGGACTCCCTTTGGCATTTCTTGCAGGGGACACAAGACTTGAGTGTAAGAAATAAAGGGATATTTTATTCAGACTACTGAGCAGAGCCACTACCTACACTTCTCCTCGGTTCTTTCATTTCTAGACCAAACAACACAGACTACACTGTACTAGTAAGCTGATGTTTGCTCTTCACTTTAATGCCTTAGCTTTTCAAAACTGCATTCATGCACAAGGATGACCCACCCCTCAATAAGCACAGAAAAATAAATTATTATTTAGAACATCATGTCAGCGAATCCCATTAAAATTCTTACTCTATGATTTAATATTTTCAGCTTACTGTATACCCTCGTGTTGAAAAGAGTGCTTGTAGGCTGAAATTGTCTAGGCAAAGCTGGTTGTTTCAAAAAGTCAACAGAGATACGAAGCAGCTGAAATTCTTGATTTAAGGAGCATATGATTATTTTTGGCAACTAAATAATAAATGAAGCTTTTAGGCAGAAATAGGGGCAGCTGTGACAGGCTTTAAATTAAGAGAAACACCCATATGTGCTACATCTCACATGTACAACACATTGTATTACTATGAGAAATCCACTAAAATAAGTAACTATTGAATCTATAAAGTCTGAAAGTTCAAAATAGGAATCGGGCACCTATTTATTAGACTGTCAGCAAGGTGGATAACACAGTACTTCAGCTCCTTCAATCTGCAAGCCTACTGAAAACTACATCAGTCCTTGCAGCATTAAGCTCTGAGTACACACAGTTTGCAGCTAAGTCCTGGGTTTTGCTCAGCTAACACGTCTAACCCAGATCCTCAGTCTTTGATCACACCTATCAGAGCCAGACTTTGTACAGTAAACACAGAGGTAGTTATGAATTTTTATTCCACACCAGTGTTATTAGGGCATTCAGTGGAAAACTGTAACGTCAATCTGGTCCTTGTTTTAAATCAGATAGAACTTCAAAAACCTCTGTCCCATTAGAGGTGGAGGATGGTGGCAGTGCTTAGACATGGATAGGAAAGAGAAGAGCCTCTATTTTGTTGCTGAGAAGGAGTCCTTAAATTCAGAGAGATGGGAATAGATAAAATTGCAATCTGACAAGGAGATCACAAAAATCTCCACAGATTCTGAAAGATTATTGGTATGTAATTAGCACATTGTGAAAAATTACTATTACTGTTACCTATGAGATATAATTTGGATGTTTTGTTTCACTATCTTTACCTGGCTTTGAAAAAAAATCTATACTACCTAATTCTGCATCCATGATCTCTGAGATGAACACATAGCACAAATTATTTTTCCAGTCTAATCTTAGCTGCATGCAAAAAAAAAAAAAAAAAAAAAAAAAGGGGAGGGGACAAAAAAAAATGAATCATTTTT